>VZTF01017495.1:1453121-1513434 GCA_013397755.1 Cnemophilus loriae | reverse complement strand
GTCCCCTGTTACCTGTTGGAATGCCGGAAGCCAAAGAGGAAGTTCCCAGTGTCCAGCTCCTTAAATACTGTATCTCGCAGAGGGCGTACCTTAAATGTCATTGGCCCACGACACCCTGCCACTCCACAGGACCTGGCAGGGTGGAATTCACCTAGAAACCTGTCAACCCACGACAGTTGTACATCAATGGATTAGAAGAGGAGGAACCATAACATGGCCTCCTCCTACATAATCTTTGTCTTTGTTCCCTTTTGGCAATATGAGTCTGCTATTCCTTTGGATTCAGTGTTACAGCCTTAATAGAAGTTGCAAGTAAACAGTGTGTGGTTTCCTGCAGCCCCAGAAAACCTCACAGGTCTAATCTTCAGGATACTCATGGGAAGGTAAGAGATAAGGATTTGAATCCCCTTGGGCTAGGAGGAAGGATTTGAATGAAAGTCTCCAACTTTTGTGAACATTTCCGTTATCAGGCTATGATAGGAAAAGCACTGTCACTGTGCTTTCTTGCAGGAGCCTGTTCTGGAGATGGGTGAGCACATGTACCTCTGTGTGGCTCAAGAATACTATGCTCAGCATGCAGGGTTTCCATATCTTGTCTCAGGGATACAACCCAGGAAAAGATAATTTTGGTTTTTGGATTCTAAACCTGGACTCAATAAACAAACATCCAAAGATTACAACATCCATTGTACTGGAGACTATGAGGTTTTTTTAAAATTTCTTATTCTTTTGTTGCTAACGTGTTTCAATAGTTAGTAAAAGGGTGTTGTAAAAGAGAAGTGTGGATCAAAGACATTGGTCTTTTCAAAAGAAACATTGGCTATTTTGCTTATAAACTTTTTAGAGGGATGAAATTTGAAATCAGGAGAATACGCCAACAGAGGGGCTCTGTTGTTAGAAAGCGTTTGATTTTGGTGAGGCGAAGAAGAAGTTTTAAGTAAGGGAATTTTCTTAGAATAAATGGAAAGCTGTGGGGATGATTATCATCTCACTGGGGTTTTATGAAGATGACAGTCACAGGAAGACA
Source organism: Cnemophilus loriae (assembly GCA_013397755.1). Classification (NCBI taxonomy): domain Eukaryota; kingdom Metazoa; phylum Chordata; class Aves; order Passeriformes; family Corvidae; genus Cnemophilus; species Cnemophilus loriae. Next base: position 1,512,407 of record VZTF01017495.1, on the reverse strand, counting down.
TCTGTTAGAAACATGCACCAGAGACCCTTGTGAGCAAGGAACAGAAGTTTCTGTGCTAGGAAGGTAAGGAGCCACATTGACTAAAATAAATATTCGGACAGATGTGCCTGAGAGAACCTGTGATAAATTATGTTTTCATCTGTCAATTGTTATTTGATATGTTCTAGAAATTCTGGTAAAAGTTAACTGTGTAAAACAGGCAAGTAAAGCCACTTCTTGAGTTTAACTCTGATTCCTCTGGAAAGAAATAGTTGACATGCAGACTAGGAAAAAGCTGTCTAAGGTGCGGGTCAGATCCAAGTGACTTGTAGAAGTGTGGGTATGCAAGCCAAGAATCATTTCAAGTCTAGACTGTGAGCAGGGAAGGGAACCACAGAGGAGTACTGGTACCAGATGTGAAGGACACGAGTCACTGTACAAAGAAAACAGTGGGATCTACTTGTCTATTCTTAAGTCTGTGTAGGTCAAGCTCCTTCTCCTAAAGGGGCACAGATCACTAACTAACCTGGCTTTGGCTTTTTTTGGTGTAGTTAGTTGGGAACTTTGCATCTGGTTCCTCTTATCTTGCTGTGTGGCCAAGCAGCAGCTGGAACTTATCCCGTGTTGTTGTCACTGCTCATCCATAGATAGAGTCTGAATCCTTTTTCTGTGCACGTCAGTGTCTGCAGCAAACAGACTGGGAAATCAAGTTCCTGCTCTCTCCCACCTTAAGGTGGTTTCCATAGTCCTGTCTTTATGTTTCAGTTTTGGGAATTTTATCTAAGGAATCCTTTTACTGAATTGTATTTACCTCCTTTTGAAACTGTACTTGATCTGTAATATAAAATATTAACAATTATCCTCAAAGGAAAAAAGAAAATTGGCAGAGAAGCTCCAGAGATTAGACTAAAATAAATCACATTTTTGTCATTTGCACTGTCTTCATCCAGTTGTCTTCTTGGTATTTCATATCTTGTCTTTACTTTCATTATTTTTGTTTTGTTTTTATTTTTAATGGAAAAACCAGAATGGCGAATATGCTTGTTTGTTTGTTTAGCCTCCAAAGATTTTTAATTTGTTTTATATGATAAATACATGACAAGTAAGAACGGCAATCATATTATATTATTTTTCCTGATCTTTTTACAGACTACCATTGTACACTATATCACTGAAATTTTGAGAGCTTCTTTAAGAAATTTAAAACTAAATTATAAAATTACTCTTCTATAATATATCAGATTTATTTGCTCTTCCTTTTTTCTTTGGAAGTAGGTGAGGAAGGTGCTCATGCATGGCAAAATTTCTCAGACCAACGCAGGGGCCTCTCCATCACTTGAAATTGTGTGTAAATCTTTAAAGCTGATTGTACATGATGCTTTGCCATACAATTCAGTTCTTGGATCACTCGCAATGTCCCATCTGCTTAGTTTGCCTTTTGAGTCCACTGGCTTTGCCTTTACATGGGAGAGCACATAGATCCTTCAGTGGGAATTTTTTAAACCCAGGAGACTGAAAACATTTTCTTTGATTGTTATTCCTATATAACTTCTTTAGAGAATATGCACTGACCGAAGAGACCTACCCTCTTCAACTCTGTGCCAGTCAGCTCAATGTTTACTCTCCTTCTGTCTCTTCCAACATTACTTTTATGTCCTATTCCATTTTGCTAACAAAATATTATTTTTTAATTAATTCAGTTTTGATTTGACTCTTTACAGGTGTCAGTGCTTCTATCTCATCTTTTCCTTTGTGACACCTGCTTACCAGAGAAACTTAATTTTTTAAACCACAATTTTGTTGTTCATCAACCACTACAGCATGAGATAGGTGTTCTCTTAGACCTCAAGAACACTCCAGTCTTGGAGGGCAGCATTTTGCAGTAATGGTCTTGTTAGAGAGGAAAAGGTGTTTCTGCATTTTCTTAATGAGGAAATAACATTTCAGCATGCTTAGTTTAATTCCCTATTGGTTTGATAGCAGTGGAGTGATCCACTCTTGCACTTGCCATCAGCAAATCCATGAAGTTGCTAATTAGGAGAAGATTTACAGGTAGGGGTAACATCTTTAATTAGACTAAGGATAGTTGGGAAATAAAAAACAGATAAGCTCTCAGGCACACAAGTCATTCTTCAGGTCTGAAACAGAAGCAGGAAACTTCAAAGCAAAATTCAAGTTGGAAGCAACTGCTCTGACTTAATTAAAGAATGACCTACAAAATACTTTTGAAAGATAAGCCTGGAAACTCAAATTAATAACTTAGTAAATATCAAAAGCTATGGACTCACTGCAGATACTGTTTTTCTTGTCCTTTACAGCCTTGTCCAAGTCCTTGTCCACCCTCAGCCTCCCATTAATGTTACAGAGTTCCACAGGCTACAGATTACACGTAGCTCTTTCCCCTGAGAGAAGGCAATCCCCTCTCACCCCAGCTCCTTACTGAGAGTCTTTGACTCCCCAAGTAAAACTTCCTCTTCTCCTGAGCAGTGTAATTCATTAAATCCTAAGCAATTGCTCTTAATGTCTAATTACAGTTCTTTTTACAATTTTCTCCTTTTGTTTTAGATCTGAAAAAGGACTTGCCAGAACTTTTATCTGCTTTTTCTGAACCTGCTGACCTAACTAAAAAGTATCAACTCATTCTAAAAATCTTGGTTCGACTGTATTTTTAGACCATATATCTACAATGACTTTCCACCCTTACTCCACTCCACCACCCCTGCAAAAACATATTAAGGAATTATAAGGTTAAATTTTTTTAGTATTCCTTACATAATTTTGTGCTCCTCCTTTATTTATTAGTAAAGTGATGCTCAATCGTAAGCATTAATATACACATGAAGTATTCTGCACTTTAGTGTAATGTGAACAACTAATGGATTAAACAGTTGCTTCGCTTCTCTCTGAAATGTAATATGATGAATCAAAGCACATTTCAAGAGTGGAATAAGGTTTTCAGTTTTATGGTATTACTGCATAAATCTATATACCTGTGAATGACAGGCTCAAGATATTGAGGTCTTCTCCTTATTTGTGGTACTCGGTTTCTTTCTGCCATGGAGTGATGGAAAGAGAGAGGCAGAATCATAATCATATTCATCATGATGAGACATCTGACAGCTCTGTGTGTCTACAAGTAGCTTTCAAAATCCAGAGAAATTATTTCCCATTTCTTTGCACAAACTGTTTTGATATGGGATTCAGAGCTCCTGATTTGTGTAACCGAGCATAGTACAGGCCCAGACTGCAGAAATGGACAGAGCGGAGGAAAACCCATCCCAACATTGTTTTACCTGACAAAGTGCACTGACTTGCAATCATGTGAATCAAATCAAACTTTTGTTTCTAATAGGAATGTGAAGATGCCTGTTATGGACGTGAAATTTCTACAGGTTAAAAAAACCAAGAAGCCATGCCCTTGGAGGGCTTATAAGGAGTGTAATGCATTTTGTTTTAATGGGGTTTTTTATACCTGGAAACATGCACTTAAAGAAAGTAAAATGCTTTCCCTAAACTGTTTGCCAGCAACAGCTGGAAAACAATACTGTAAATTTAGAGTGTGATTTTTCAACAATGTTGTTAAGTAACTTTCAGAGAACATATCCATTAGCCTATTTAGAATGACACTCAACACATTCTTCCCAAGTGCAGTTGGTTCCATTTTTCAGTATCAGTCACATAAGTGATCCAATAGTTAAATTTATTGCGAATAAAATTTACCATCAAGTGTTGAGGTATTGTGTATCAGGCTGCAATTTATTCATGTAAAAGAACCTGATATTTTCTTGGATTCCTTATTTCTGGCTCATGCCTCTTCTATCAAAGTCATGGTTGCATAGTCAGTGTGAATCAACTAAATGTAATGCCGTTGTGGGAAACAGGTGTCTGGACTAGTCCATCTAGCAGTCAGCTGAAGTGATGTCGCTCATTGTTTTGTGGTTTGGGTTTTTTTTCCACCACTAACCTTTGATAAGAATAGTCAGGAAAAAAGTGTATTACCAAATACTTGGAAAATCCATATATATCCTTAAGTTCTTATTGTTTTCAGATTAGAAATTAAAATAAGATTTAAAAATATGTAATTCGACAACTGATCTACAGAATTTCAATTGAATAATTTTTGATCTTCATCACGCTACATAATAGAATGAAAAGTATAATAGTGTGCATATACATATATATTCCACTGTCAAAGTACAAGATGATGTTCCTAAAACAGTTTTTCAGACAAGAATTTCTATACATTATTTGTACAATAAATATATGTGAAGTTCATCAGCACTCACTAAAAAACTTTTAAAAAGTAGAAATGAATAATGAATTTAAAAAACCCCACAAACCAGCTGATCTTTAATACCTCTAACACAACGTAAATAAAGTCCAGCAGGCTGCCTGTCTCTCATCTCCTCCCAAGCTCTCCAAATGATGCTTTCTGACACAACATTCTTACCAAGGTAAAGAGTTCTATTAACAATGAACATCTGCTTGCTTTCAAAAACCTAGAGAAATATTTCTCTGTAATTCTTTGGCAAAAGTAATAACTGTCTAGGAATCAGAAGCAGAGAAGAAAATAGCTTGTGGTACTATGAACATTTTGATGCTTGCTCCATTCTCTAATCATGATTCACTACCTAAGGTCCACCACGAAAATGCATTCTTTAACCAGTTTCTAAAGGGGAAAAATCAATTGGTTTATGTTTTTTATGAAATTCATTTGCTTAACCAAAACCTAAACACAATTATAATTCAAACATAGCTATTTAGTTTCCAGGGGTTTTTTTTTAACAATTTAACAATTCTGTGTCCTGGGATTATTGCCAGGTAAAGAAAATATAAAGTAGAGAGTGTTCTGCATGCAAGTAATAAGGTGTAGCCTATTCTTTTAAAAGTCTGTATAAATAATTTGTAAAATAACACTTTAAGGCTAAGGAATTGGTACGGAGACAAGGTGATTGTTTAAATAAGTACTCAGCATTCTGTACTTGTTGGGTTTGGGATTTTTTGAAGAATTAGATTTTCAGTTTGGAGCTACAGATTAGGTGTCAATTTGGGACTACTGGTTGGCTGCTGGATGAACTATATTTTTTTTTTCCCTAACCAAAGCTTTTCCTGACCTGGAGTTACTGTCAAGATGAGCAACTGACCTGAGTTATTCTTTAATTCATGTTTCTTTTCAATAAAATTACCGGGATAAATGTTTCGCAGGTTGGGGAGACTTAACTTTTAATTTCTGTAAAACAGAATGAACAAATGTACATGCTTAGGGAAATCTAGTATAAAATCTTTTATTTGTGTGCATTTTGGCATATACTTTGTTTGTGAAATTCAGACTCCTGACTTCTGTAGTTTTGTGTTTCAGATTGCTTTTATCATCTAAGTAGTTGTTAAAATGCCACAGAGGCTGGAAGCTTCTCAAGTACTACAGCAAGCAGCAATGCAGTAGTAGCAGAGTGCTCAGATTTGGCCAGTGGTGCAAACAGACGCAGCTGTTCTTTCCACCAGCATTGTCCCCCTGTTAGTGACATGTGAATCCTTCCCCTGCATGGCTGTAGGCAGTTATTTCACCTGCAATTATTTCTCTGCATGCTTCCACAAGAATTTTGTTGGCATCCTTTCTTTCCGTACACTCTGCTGACTTCTGTGGGATGAAAAGTCTAAGGAAATACTGGTTTTGGTGTTAGGACTTATGAAGCAGTATTATGCTGTCTTCATGGACACTGGCCATGTGTATGTTCATTTGTTAAGAGAAAATATGTGACAAGGATTGTGAATGTTTTGCTAGAAAATATTTAATAACATGTTTTATCTTCAGTATTATTTATGCAGTTTGAGGAAATACTTTTTTTTAAAGGAAATAAGATTTTTTTATTTTTGTCACTGCTTTCCCCAAAATAAGGCTTTTCAATCACACTGTATATATTTGGTTCTTTGATTGGCCAATATTTTGTGTCCAACAGAGGCCTAGAAGAATCAAAGTGTTAAGCTCTGAATACAGGTTTCTGAGTGGAGGAGAAAGACCCTATTAATATCCAAACTTATTAACCCCAAAGCTAATTAGCTTTCCTTTTATTAAGCATCAGAAGCTTCCCATGGAGATTTGTAAACCAGCTTCATTAGTTCTACTGCTCACACATCTACTTGTTTACCTCTGGTAACACGGAAAGGAACCTTCTTCAGGAGTGGAAAACAATAACTTGCAGACAAAACAGGCAGGAAATGATTTGAACTAATGATGAAAGATAAATGAGAGATTTTGTCTCTGGATCAGAGTACTGTTATGTTTAATTATGAAATTGGTAGGCTAGTCGTGATGTTGGTTTGGGTATCTTCATATTAGTAGGCTAACTAAATAACTGGAGCGCATAAATAATCTCAAGCCCAAGTAAATCTAAGTCTGGAGTTCAGAGGTAAACTGTTTTACATCATTTAATATAAATGGGAAATCTATTCCACCAAATTTAATCTAAAGGTCAGTCACATTAGAGAGTTAAATAGAAAAGCAATCCAGATGTATCCCTGCCTACTCTGAATTAGAAGAAGTGTCATTTATATAGTAAATTATCTAGAATCTTTGGAATTCCACTGACAACTCTGTCCTTTTCTAAATAACCACTTATTTATGAAGAAGTTTGAAAAATATCTCACTTGTTAATGATATCTATTGTATCAACTTAATCTGAGTTCAGTTTTGTTTTCTTGCAGCAGATCTCTAGCCTGAAGCCTCCCTTCATAGCCCTAGTTTCTCTTGTCAGTCACTATGAATGTGAGTATCCTTTCTTGAGCATTGAGATTTTCAGGTTATCCCCATTTTAAATGATTTTGGAGGCTTATAAATATATCTCAGATAATGCAGAATGAACATTCCTCAATCTTTTCTACTTGGAAGGAAGGATTGCATTTCAAGTTCCTGATTTAATAAATACCAAATTTTTCAAAATATTACAATTAAGTGTTTATCAGCACACAATATGTTTGATCCTATTCTACACTAGCCCGGTTGAGTTATTTACCGGGCAAAAGGGATGTGAAATGCTTCCAGAAACACGAGAATACATTAAATTTGCATGGGCCAGATAAAATTATCACACATTATACAAAAGTATCTTGTGAAGAACCCAAACCAGACAGATAAGTTTGAGATGAAGAAGAAATGGAGTTTTTTCAAGGGTACTTGAAAGCTTATTGAATTCTTTTTGAACCTTGAGTGTAAAAAATTACTGGTGAATTTAGGTTGAAGCATGGTCCAAGTATTAAATCAAAAGATTTGCTGCAATTCCCACTGAACCCACAGCCATTCTGTGGCTTGTCACTTAAGAAACATTGTTATACCAAATAAAACACAGCTTGTACCTTCTGAGTGATGAGGATAAGGATGATTCAGCTAGCAGGGATATTGTCTCCTTGGGCTTTGTACAGCATCTGGCACACTGAGCTGCCCTGAGAAATCACACAGGCACATTAAGCCTGACCTGCTTTTCCTTTCTTTTCAGCGATCTTATTACTTCAGTGAGGGGTTTTTATCCATGGCATTTCTGCTTTCATTGTTACAGTGACACTGAGGTAGATACTACTTTGTGGGTGTGAATGTGTGAGAAGAGTGATCTATCTGACTGCTCTTGGATGCTAGGTACTTGGCATTATAAAATGTTTCTGCTTCATTTTTTCAGTGGCTTGTAAGACTACCACTTCTTAAAAGTTTCTTAGTGTAGTTTCATAGTTCTGTGTTAGGATGGGCTTTAACTATTGATAGATTAGAACTTGAGCACCAAAATAGTTGTAGACCTATAGCTCAAAGACATGAGGCAGTCTTTGTGACTCACTTCAGTCACTTCAGTCAAACCACTCCTTTGTCTGAAATACTGTAATACCTATAATTTTCCTTTCTTCCCTCTAGGAAATATTAAGATTTTATTTTATTCTGTAAGAAACATTTTTTGCACTAATTCATTATTGGGAGGACATATAAACATTTTCAGAAAGTGAAAAATGTATATTTTGCTCCCATAGACAATACTACATCAGCAAATGTGAATGTCTGACCATATAGATATTCTGTAAGATATATATTATCTGCATTGCTCCTCTGGCAGAGTGAAAAATGGTTAATATAGTTTTTCAAGGCATGAAAACAGTTTGGGATTTGCTTTCCTGTGAAGATGTCTTTGAAGACAGCATTTAATAAAACAGTGAAATACTTGATTCCTCCTGAAAGCTTTTTAACTTTTTCATAACAGTGAAAATGAAACTTTAACATTGTAACTTGTATTTTACTACTGAACCTGTGTTTCGGGAATGCAGCACTTTTGCAGGTTGGAGACAAAGGAGCTTTTTGTTATCAGCAGTTCTGATTTTACTTAGACTTTCCTAAGTGCACACTACAGTCATCAGAGGCAGCTTTGTTGGAATTGGTCTTGTGTTTGAATATTTCATTTTCTTCTGATTTATGATGACTTTATTCACCTAAGCAATTTCAGTAATTTGGGGGTTGTGTCTTTAATGACTCTTATAGTTAAATCGAATTCCTGACAGATGGTACGGAGAGAAGCCTTTATTTGTGGTTTGTCATGTATAAAAATCCATTAGTGATTTGTGGCGAAATGTTGATCCAACATTTTGTTAGTGGAAAACAGGCTCTAGCAAGATGTATTTTGTGGACTGAGCTCTTACATTTTGCAGTGCTCAAATTTATAGAACTTGTTATAATTAACTAAATGTTATTTTGTTGCTATTAACCTATGCTCAGCTAGGAGAAGTTGAAAAACATGACATTTGTTGTCTACTTGCTGCATGAAATTGTTCTCTGGTATCATCTTAGGACTTACACTGATAAGCTTAATTATTTGCAGTTAGTATAAGATTCATTTTCTGTTCTTATTTACCTTAGTCTTCATTTTTTTTGTTATACACATTGATGGGGTCGTACCCCGCCATTATCTTGTAAATACATTTGTATTGACTTTACTCAAGGGATTCTTGTTCCCATGTCTGAGTATAGAGATTAAGTATAATTTAAGCATAAATTTAGGTTGTTTTTGTGATCATCCCTTCTTTTGCAGAGATCACCTAACTTTTTTTGTTGTAAAATGGTCTGCTGTCCTGTGAATGTTATCAAAGAGCACCAAACAATATTACAGCTATGAACTAATACAGCATTGGTTCTATCCTTTTAGAATCATCTCAGGTATTTGCTTTTCCTAATCCCATAGTCCTATCCCATATTTGCCAGTATTAGGCATTATATCATATCATATCATTAAATGGTACTTGAACATTTATTAAATTAACATATTTAAAACATAATTGAATTACTGTACATTTTATGCTCTAAATAATATCTTGTTGCACATTTTTGCACTCTGGAAGGTTCATCTTGTATCCTTCATGCCTCTGAACAGTCCTATGCCCTTTTATAGCTCATGGAATGTAGACAGGGACCATGGTGAAATGAGTGGCCCTGAGACAGAGTTGTGATTGTTGAAATCAGTAAAAGTTTTTCACTCACTGAGTCTAGAATTTCATCCAGTGTGATGTAAGGGTTTGTTCTTGAAGAAATCATGGAGTCAAAAGACATATTTTAAGTTGCTTTGGGTTTGTTTTATAACACAGGTGTTTTGTGGGTATTTTGCTCATTCCAAACTCATGTTGTTTGCTACTGTGAAGAGATTGTGACTTTTTAAAGTTTTCTCACACATTTCATTGCATTCACAGTTCCTCGAAACTCCTGCATGTTTCTTGTTACAGAAGGCACCTGGCATGTCATTATCATTCTGCATCTGGCTGTACACTCCGTGATGAAATCTGGGACCCACTGTTGCCACAGGTGCATCACAGATAAGATTGATGGCAATCACAGTGTGGGCAGGGCTTGAGTCTGAAAATATGTGAAACAAGACTGCCAATGGAATCACAAGTCGTTTCACCAGATACAGATTTCTGCATCTTATTTTTGACACTTTAAGTGCTCGCAGTTTGGATTATCTTTATTGGAAATGTCCCACTAATGTGGCTGTGTAGTAAGGGGGTTTGCAGTTGTCTGCTTCTGGTCTTGCATTAACTTCAAACATGTTACATAGCTATTCGTTTTTTACTTGATGATACAAAAATTTCTACAATTATTACTTTGCTCAAGAATTGAGAATTGCCTTAAATATAATTTTTTTAATGTCCTAGTAAAGGAACAGTGGTGACTAAAGATGTAATTGGTCACCATGAGTGATAGATCTCTTTTCTGTCCTGTGTTGATAGATGTGGAGCAACAGAGAGATAAAATATTAAATCATGTAAAACTTTAGAAGGCAAATTAGATTTTTTCCCAGTGCAGTTATTACAGTATATATGTGTTAACAGAGTCAGTTAACTCTTGGGACTTCTATCCTAGAGAATAGTAAATACTTTGTTGTTTGTTTTGTCCCAGATCAGTATGGGAGTTCAATATAGTAAAAGCTTAATAGAAAATGCCAGGTTTCAATCACCTTTTATAAAAAACTTAGAAACTTGATCTGCTTCTAAAATATGGTATTTAAATGCCTTTCTGCCGGTGGTTTAACACTTTATTCATCTAAATTGCTCAATAATAACACTCGTAATTACATCTAGTATTTTATGAAGTTCAAACACATAAATCTAGATATTGGCATTCACAAAAACAGAGAATGAATAAAACCTGTTGATTTTCCTTGACCTGTCAGATACCTGCATTAGCAGGATTACTGCACAGCTCACTGTGCTCATGAACCCTTGTCAGTGTTCTTGGATTTCCCACCCACTCTTTCACAGCAACCTGGCTTCAGATGTGGCTGTAAACCTCATCACTGCTCTCTACTGGCACCTTTTGAAGAGCAGTCATTCACCATCACATCTCCTCTTCCCATCTCTCTGGTTGTGTCCCACCATGTAATGCCCATGTGTACCTGCCCCTCTCACAAGACCTCGCTTTATAGGGGTCTTGTTCCGAGAACTTGTTCATTCCTAACCTCAGTCATTTTACCACTGAGTGAATCAAACCTTGATACATCTTCTCATCTAGTCTTGCTTCAGAAAAGGAGAAAAAGCCAAACTTGCAGATGGCAAATGGTGTGAGATGTACAGTTCCCAAGGAGTGGCACTGATTGCGTTTTCCTGTTCATATTTATCATGTTTATACCAATAGGCTGATGCTTTTATGTATTTCTGTGTGTATAATGAATATTAGACACAATATTAGAGAAATGTCCTACTTGATAACATTTCAGAGCTACGTTCAAAATAAAAGAACAAGATCCCTGTTTTTCAGGGCTCTAACATCTAAAACAAATGTGTTGAGAAGTCCACTACTTGAATCTGCTTCTTGAATTTGTTCCACACCAGCTGCCTGAGCACACACACTTGTCTGTATCTTCTCCAGTGCTGTGACATGGCCTCTCAGCTGCTGAATTCTCTGCCTGCTACTTTCCAAGTGGAAAGAAATCCTCCTGAGCCTTTGCTCCATCTCACCTTCCCTAAGTTACTGCTCCATGTGAAAGAAGGTACCTGTGTGTGTTAGGCACAGTGTGCTGTCAGGGAAACCTGTGACACCAACAAATATTTCAAAATATTAGCCTTGGAATTTGGGATGCTTTTATCTGGCTACATATTTTTTGAGCAGCTACTTCCTATTCTGTAGTTAAATTAGGGTTACTTCTTATGTCCTACCAAGAAATTATGGGTTTTATTGAAATTAGTGGTAAATTTTCCATGTATGAGATGGGATTTTACTTATTCTCTTTAAAGAAAATTTGCTAGCACCTTCAGATATACATTATATTGCACAAGTGACAGTTTCTTATAATTGATCCATGGGTAGTTTTCTAGATCAAGTATTCTGTGAAAAGGCAGTTTATGCAGAGATGGTTGAAGCAGGTCAAATTGCTTCACTTAGTCTTGTTTTCTTCGTGTATTCAGCAACTAGCACATATTGACAGACTTAATTGCGGTTACTTCAAAAGCTAGAGGCTACTTATTTTGCCAAAGATTTTCCATATAAACATGGCATTAATAATGTGTGTTTTAATTAAGTTGCAGATAGCTTTTTAGTAGGCTGTTTGCTAAAACCGACAAGAAGAAAAGCAATAATGGTTGAGTTGACAGAAATAGAATTTGTGAAAAGAATGAAGTGTTTACCACTGTGTTTTATTTAACACAAATAATAACAGCGAAGAGCATTTCAGACTTTAGCAATAGCAATGTGTCAGTGAAGCACAGTGAAGTAAGGCTTTCAAAGGCAATTCTTTTTGGTGGCCAAAGTTAATGAGTGGCAGATTCCAGATGCTTCCTGGAAAAGGTTTGGGGGTTTTTATGTGTGAAGTGGGCCTACAGTCATGCTAGCTAATATGTGGCTATTGATTTTCCTATCATATCATGCAGTGTGCACAGTCATAGTAGTCTTGATGTAACAATGAATTTCATTTCTTAATTCTATCTGGCTCATGCTCGGAATAATCAGTGTCAGTCCTTGCCAGGGCACTGCTCGTTCTGCGCCATCTGCTGCCAAAGGATGGCTGGGCTCATTACATTGTGGAGATTATTTTCTCTATGGAAAAATACACCATGTTTGTTATACTGGGGATGGCTCTGCACTCATTGTGACAGGCTATATTTGTGGGTTTTGGCCTCCCCTGTAAGTTCTAAGTTGACTGTATCTGTGTTGGAAAGGTTTTAAGGAGACATATGGACCTTTCTGATCTAAAAATCTATTGCAAGTTTGCCAGTGTACAGATCACCTCTCCGGGGACAGGCAGTAGTTAAAGCACACAATGTGTAGGCTTAATGAGTGGTTCCAGAGCTAATCACTCTTCACATTAGGCAGATAGAGGAAAAAAAATACACCTATATGCCTTTGTTACTCTGTAGTATCCTTCAGGCTCTGGCTCAGCATTGCCAGGGTTTGAAGCTCCTTTACTTAAGTGTTTTTCCCACAAATCATGACCTACTGAGTCCAATCAGGTTTCTTGAGCTTAATTAATGTCAGTTGAAAAATCAACAGAAAACAGGAGAAAAACACTCTGCATTTAGGAATCATTATGTTTATACTTTTAAAGCTCTTTTTAATCTGCTGTAGGATTTGGACATCACAAAATGAATAATGCTGTGAGAGCCCACCCACAGTCTTTGTTATCAGAAGCAATTGCAAAGCTTTTCTTTCTTTTCCTTTTTCCTCTTTTTTCCTTTTTTCCTTCCCTTACTTGTGAGAGATAAAGTGACATTTGGAGGAGGGGCTGGGGATTATCTCTGCACCTCTTGAGGACTTGAAAAGCATTTAGGAAAGAATGGTCAAGGACTTGGATATCTTGTTTTACCATAACATTCTGTTGATTCATTTAGCTAATAAAGAATGAATGAGTTTGTAATTAAAAATATTCAAAGGTTTGAAGAACTTTTATGTGTTCATTAAGCTTCTTCTTTCAGTAGGGATTATATATGCAACTCTGTACATTACTAAAGTTAAATAAAACATAATAGGCCAAAGACATGAATTAAAGAAATCCTCTTTTTTTTCTTTCCTTTGATGAGGTAATTAACATAATGAGTTGACACTGGGCATTTTTCCATATTATATCCTAGTGAAATTGATAGTGCTTTATAGTGGGGGAAAAAAGATATTCTCAAAGACTCTAGTATGGAAGGTCTAAATAATAAAACAGAGAACCTAAACTTACAATTTTTTAAAAAAATTAAATGTAAAGGGTAATTTATTTCCATTAGAAGATGTTACCTATCCTTCAAGGCTGAGTGGATATAATTACCATAATATAAATCTCTTGACAAATAGTGCCCTTAGGCAGCATGACACTAATAATTGTTCAATTACAGACTTTTAGCTTTTCAAATGGCCAGAGTCATCATTATGCACCTCGTTAATAGAAATAGAGGCATAGTTTAAATGCATAGGAAAAATATTATTCTTTTGAAGATGAGTTTCTCTTTACATTTAATGTCTTTTGTAATTACCTCTAATAATTTCTAGTAATCATTATTTAATTCTCTTTAATAATAATTGCACTCTAATCTGATTACTGAAAAAAGAAGGAATTTAATATTTGTGCATTAAATTTCAAATAATATGTTAGTGATATATTTACCCTTTTGAAAAATTTCATTCATTCTACCTCTATAGCTTCAGGGTATTTTAAATGTTTCTAACGTATCAAATTTATTCTCTGAGCCAACTCAGTCATCACATGGTTAAGTATTATACTGCTGATCTCAACCTCAATTCTTGATTCTCAGTCATGCAATTTAAAGGTACTGAAAACAGGCTGAAATTGCTGATCTGATAACTCCTATAGGTTAGGAAAATTCTTGGAAGACACAGACAATTGTTGAAGGTGAAATACAAAATCACAGCTATTCTTTACAATGTTGTTCCTCTTCTAGTATAACATGAGGGTGTGAGAGGGAAGATAGCTGGAACTCTCATGCTCTAAGAATATTTGCTCACAGAAGCCAGGAGGCTCATTGTTATCAAAACTGCCAACCACAGTCAAATGGTAAATAAACATTTCACTCCTTGCAAACACCAGTCAGCCTCAGTGTTACCCATCCTATTCCACTCCACTAATTAGAATGTGTTGCTGTGCTCAGATCACCATAAATATATATAATATTATATATTGTCAAATTAATTAAAATGCCCTCCCCCCAGAGAGTTTGGAGTCTGGTGATTTCATCTGGAAGTGCAAACTGCTTGTCCTGCTGCATATCCTGCCTTTTGAATGTTCCCGTATTTATTAGCACATAGTCACAAGGGAAAACAGCAGAGTTTTTTTGTGAAAATACCAGAGACAAAATGTTCTGTTTGACATTATCATTACTGAGGAAGGTTTATCTGAGAGAAGTTTGAGAAATTGTTTCCTTAAATTGGCTGCTGTTAATGTATTTAAAAACAAAGTACACTTGATTTCTGAGGAGCCTGACATGGACGATTGGGAACAAGGTCAGATAAATTTTATCTTACAATTAAGCCTAGATTCGCATTGTTCTTTTGATGATAATTGCATTTTTGTGTATTTGTTTGTTTAATGTATCTATGACTTTTGACTTGCTGCAGTTCTTTGCTTTTTAGTTAAATTTTGGAAGATTTAAATGCTTGCAATTGAATGTCTTTGATTCCTGTGAAAGATTGATGGCTCAGGGGTACATTTTTCAGTGTACAGAAAATCTTTGCAATGTCAGTGTGTATTAACAATATTGAGGCTGTGCTTCTTAATGAACTGGTCTAGAAAGCTTCCAGAAGAGCATGGCCATAACCCAGGCTGGCATTAGAAACACAGAACCTCATTCTCACTGTCAGAAGCCAGCAATCTACAGATTGGTCAAGGGTTAAGACCATGTCTGCTCAGAGCTGGAAACGTAGCACTGGAAGCCATTTATAATATCAGACCTTGCTTTAAAAGATTTGAGATCCACTTTGAAATGGGGTGATCTTTCCATGTAAAATCAAAATCAATACAGCCATCTCAAATTCATCTAACTTTCAAATTTTTGCATTTCAGACATATTTTCAAAATTATCTCCTAACTCTTTTGTAATAATTCACATTGATTGCATGCACTTGACCAACGTCAAAGCAATAATATCCAGACTTCAGTGCTGCTACAGTCAGCATATACAGTAATTACAGCTTCATCTGGTTTGGTTTTTCTTTGTTTGCTTTTACAACATATGTTACTTTCAAAATTAGAATTTTTCTGAGCTATCTTGAACTTCGAGAGCTGCTTAAAAATGAAGATTTCCACATGAGCAAAATTACCTGAGATACTAAAAAAACTGTGGTACATGGATGTGTGCTTATTTCATGCCTTGCAAAAGCACGAAGTAAAATAAGGCTTGCTGGTTATACTTTTGAAAGCAGGACTCGATTCCAGTTTGCACATATGTAAGGTGTATTTAGAGAGAGGGTAGTTTTGGGTTTTGCACTCTCGTCATTCTGCAGGTTTTAGCACCAATTCTTTGTTTATATTGTTTGATAAGAACAAAGGTTGAGTCAGTGTCTTGTCCAGAACCTTTGATTATGACTATGACTTTGCAGAGCCCAAGGATTAAGACTATGGCCAGCCCTTCCATGGGAATACAGGAAAATGAGGAGAGGTGTTCCGAAGTTCTTATCCATCCACCGTTGCCCAAATTGTCCCTGGAAATTTCTGTGCATGTGTGCCTTGTTAGCAAGAACGAAAACAGTCGTTTAGTTTGCTTAAATAGAAAAGAGTGCTCTCAGGTTCTTCTGTTATTGTCTCAAATGTCTCACTAATACCACATGAGTTTTACTTCTGTTTATTAAATTTGTGGTTATCCATTTCTATTTCCTTTCAAGCCCAGTTGATATTTACAATGATTTTAATGTAAATACCTGATTACATTTCAGACAAGGAATCCGCTAATATTTCTAGCTTATATTTCTCCCCATGTACATCAACAGGAAGGTCAATAACCGTGGGCACACACAGAGCATGACTATTCTGTGGTAGAACTCAGTCACTGGCATCCTTTTTGCCTTGCAGGTCTTAGGGGGAGCTGTACTGATGATAATGGTGTATCTGATTTTAAGTCCTTTGCTCAGTAAAATCTGCAGTGAACTGAAACTGCCGGATTATTTGAAAACTTTGTTTTCAGCATATGTTTTTGTTATGAGAAATTTGTACATCTGTATGCATTTTCTGTGTCTGAGAATCACTACAGCCTGGTACTCATGTTCCTCAGGAGATCTAAGCCTTGATGCCCACATAGAAATTGTTGCCACTACAAAAGAAATGTCGTTTTATGCCGCCTGATCCTCCTTGTCAGTCACTTGTGCCCTGAGGGTGTTTTTGTACATCGTGGTGTTGGGACTGAATTCATAGTATCTTCCCTTATAAAGCAAGTTTTACATTAGAGGAACAACTGTCCCACATGAGATTTTAGGGCAGAAGGCAGTATGAGCACATGATTTAAAACGGTAGCAACGTTTTGACATTGAGATACTGGAGTATACAGGAGTGAAACGTAGGGCCTTACTCTGTAATCAACATAGATTAAAAAGAACAAAAGAAGGTAAATACAGCTGTTCTCTTGTAAGCTGCTGACTTGAAAAAACAATGGGAAGCATTAGTAGTTAACAGCTAGTTGAAGAGTTCTAAGAATACTAAAAGAAACCAAGTTTCCACTGACAAAAAAGTATGAATGGCATTGAGAAATAGCATCATATGGCATTTAGCTGTTCCTTTAGCTGAATTTCACAGTCTACCAATGTGCTTGCAAACATCACAGTTCTGTGTTTGCTGGAACTGAAGCTTTATTGGTTCAGAAACTTGTCTCTGAACACTATTATTACTTCCATTTTAAACATCTCATTTAATGTATGTTAATAATGGTCAGCATTTGAAATCATGCATTTTGTGGTTATTATGTATAAATCATATATCAAGTATTGTCATCAAAATCACTTTAAAATATGGTTATTGTATTCTGCTACAAACTTCCCAGTGGTCCTCAGGACTTGGCTGAAGGCAACTTTGCACAACAAGCTAAAGTGTTATAGTTATAGAAAGTGTTATAGAAAGCATTCCTTTTGAGAATAGCTCCAGAGAAGCACTGCTGGGTCATCCCATCCCAGTTCTGTAAGTGTATTATTAATGCCGTCAGACCTCATGGAAGAGACACTCAGCAAAGGGTGCCCAACCCTCATTATGCTGGATGTGAGGGAGCCTGGAAACAGTCCAGTCACAGAATCACAGGATGGTTTGGGGTGGAAAGGATCTTAAAGATCATCTTGCTCCAATCCCCCTGCCATATGCAAGGACACCTTCCACTAGACCAGGTTGTTCAAAGCCCCATCCAACCCGGCCTTCATAGATAGAACAAGAGCAGTTGGTGCTGGTTGGGGTTAACACTGTCTGTGGTTGCATTAGAGTGACATCAGCATCTCTTTCCTATTCATTCAATCTTGGTTAATCCTCCAATATGAGGATGGTGCTGTGCACATGTAAATATGCTACCACTAAGAAATCTCACTTTAGGATCACTTTAGGCTCAACATCTCACAGTAGCTCGCTCAGGCAAGAAGCAACTTGTAGAGCTCTGTGCTGGATACTCTTAAAAGCCTGCTGTATTAAGGACTGAGTTAATGGCTCTTTGCACTTTTTTTAGAAGCAGTGTAGGGGCAAGTCACTCAATTACCAACTTGAGAGCTTGAATAAAGATGAATCTGAGAAATATCCCACAGTATGCATTGACATATATTGCAGCAGAGAAGTGTTTTCTTTAATCTCTCACTATTGCCTCATATGAGGATTTATACTGTTGTGTGGGAAGAGATGGGATGGAGTTGAGGGGTGTGGGACGCGCCTGCAGGAGCACATGGCAGCACAAAGAACAAAGGACTGCATGGCCGGTCAGAGAGGCTTGTCTGGCCTTGTCCTTGGGGCAGCCACGTGGTGAGACCCTCCGGGAACGTGGCAGGACCCTTCCGAGAAGGAGCCCGCCGGAAGCTGACGGGCGTGATCACCCCGTAGAAGGGCACTGAGAGGGCGTGTTTGCTGACATGGGATAGGTCGATACCCTGTAAGGAAATATGGTGCTTGAGAAAGGTATAAAACCCGCTCATTGCTTTGAATAAACGATCTTCTTGGGGACAAGCAAGGCGGTCCGTGTGTCTTTGTTCCCCATTGCTATGCTGTTGAGTCTATCCCTTGTGATATTTGAAGCATATCTCTACACAGACATCACTGTCTCACTGTCCTTCCTGCAACTCATTCTAGAACATCTCTTTAAGAAGTCAGAGAATTCTGTTCCAAAAGATGAAAAATGTTATGGTACAATGAAAAACCTCTTTTTTGAGCAGATATTGGTGCCTCATTCTGAAGCACATTTCTCATTGAAAAGTCTCAGCACTTGCTTCCTTCTTTCCTGCATAGTGATATTTTGCAGCACTAATTATATCATCCCAGAATGTTTGTTTTCATTCCAATATGCTGTTGAGTTGCTCTATGTCATGCATCTCGTTTGTGGTTTTCCCCACAAAATGCTCTGTTTTACATGCACTTGCGGCAGTTCTCTTTTGACATTCATTGTGTAACAGAATCCGTTCCATTGCTTTTCAGAAATGCAGAGAAATCCGGGTTTGCTTCACACTCCTCCTTGTTGCCCTGTTCAGAACTATGTGCAAGTAAGGGAAGCAGAATTTGACCTTAGATTCGAGTAGCCAGGATGATACACACACCATTAGGATTTATATAAAGCTGTGTTCCACATGGCAGGTTTCCATACATAGTATATACTTTTTAAAGCCAGAGTGCAGAGGATGAAGACAGATAAAAAGTTGGATTTTAAAATAGAAGGAACAGAGTACTTGCGAATGAACTCATTCAGGATGTTTAAATGCAGAAAGAATTGTGTTCTCCTAGGGGTTACTTGTTATCCTCATTTCTAACCTATATAAATGGATCAGGTGGCAGAATACAAACACGAGGCAGCAAATCTGCTGATTATTCCAAGTCTGAGGGAGTAATGAATGCAAAGTTTACCAAAGGTGAGTTGTGAAAGAACCATTAACCACTCTTTAATTAGGCTTGTGAGGTTTCAAAAAAACTACCATTGGTTAATGAGAAGTAACATATACTGTGTGAAAATAATAAACATGTGCTCTAGGAATGGTAAAAGAAGTCAGAAAGGGTTTTGCAGGATAAGGAAAACCTTTTTCTTTATGTGCCTCTAAAGTCATATTTTGGCATATGCTAGATTTTCAGTGGGTGATTTTGTAATACTTTAATTCCGTATATAATTTTTTTCATGTGATTAGTTTAACAAGTGCATTCTATTCTATTCATTCTATTCTATTCTACCTTCACGGTAATTACTAACTGTGAGGGTATTTCTATGAATCTGAATGCAAGTTCTGTACTATTGCATGGATTTGTGATAATTGTGTCTATGAGTAGCAGTTAATAGTAATTGCATATTTGTGCTGTCATGCTGGAATCTGTTCTTGTATGCACTGAGTACCACCTGCACACGGAGGATGATCCTGTGTGAATGTGAGGGAGGACACAATGGATAACTACTGTGAGCCGTACATGAGGAACACTGAGGTTGTGGTCAAAAGTTCACAGTCTGAGACTTTCCCTGTCTTATTACTACTAAGATTTTAAATTTGTTGACTGTGATGCAAAAAAAAAAGATTAGTTCGATATTTGAAATATTTCTTGATCAGGTTGAAACTTTGAAGAAGCACATGAAAAGATTAATTTTGTTTTTATGCTTAATGTTTTCACAGTAAAAACAACCTAGATATAACTTCATGCTCTGAGAGTTTAATCAAACAAGTAGTCAACAACAGTTTCATACACTCATCGGTCCTTTGGCTTTTGACGAATAAGACCAAAAGTGATGTCCTTTTCAGAAAATACTTTTCAAACCAATTATATTGATATATATATATTTTCATCCCTTAATATCTCTTATATATATGCTCACTTTTCTGGTAGTATATACTTAGGAAATCTCATTCTGTTAATTAGCACTACATTCAGTTTTTGTGGGTATCAATAGCAGCATAAAGCTATATGCATTGTTTTAAGTATTTAATCTTAGAAGCACCTTAGAAACCCTACCTTTAACACTGACTCCACAAATGTCTTACAACATTTGATGTTCATATATCCTCATTGCCTCATTACAAACACTTCAAGTTAGCAAATTAATGCTCTATCTTATTAATTACTTTAAATGTACCGTTAAAAAACACATACTATCATTTTGCTAAAAGTTGAACCATTCCAACTTTATATACAATAATGTCTCTTATAGAAATGATGGATTTTTTTAGCCAGACCTATCAAGATTTATGAACACATGTGCAAACATCACCAAAAAAAAAAGTCATTCTAAATTTTAAAAATACCAGAATGAGAAACAGATCGAAAAACTCAATCATTTTTCTGTAACACAGTCCAGAATTGAAATATGGTAGAATAATTGGGTTGTGCTTAGCTCCCGAATGTGCAAAATCTCTTTGCTATGATGTTAAGGTTAAGGTCAGGGATGTGTTAAAGATTAGTTTTGGAGACTATAGAGTGACAATGGATACATTTGTTTCTGGATCTTGTAGGATTTAATGTGAAGAAGTGGGTTTAGGTGGGGATAAAAGGCTTACCGTGAGGGTGGGTAAGAAAGAGAAAATTCAGTTTTAGAGTACATCTAGGGTTAATGATGAAATAGGGACAGGTATTTGAGAAAGTGGTGCTTGAGCAGCTAAGATTATTCCTGGATTTCAGAAGGCTTACAAGTGTGAAAGCCTGCAGTAAATTGAGGTCCTCTGTCTCTGTTTCCCAAACCACCTCTAATTCCAGATGTAGCCACAGTCCAGTGGATATATGTTTGCTTGAAGGTAACTGCAAACTGTCTGGCCCACCCATACCAGCATCTATTCTAGTTCTGACTGCCTTCTGAGATCCAGCAATAAATGTTTGTCCTCCTTGGTGAATTCCAACCTATTTCACACTCTAGCCATGAGTGTTGCTCAGTCTTCTGAGAAATAACAGTAACATATTTTTTACTGCTGCCACACTCCATTTTAGTCCTGTAGCCTTGCAAGATCAAGGAATATATCAAGATCTTGTGTTTCTTTCCTGAGTCTTTGATAAATGTGTAGTCCTAAGAATACCTTGTGGAATACTTTGAAAGGAAAGATCAGGTAATCCCTGTTATGGTCTACATTTTAGGACAGAAATAACATAAAATCCAGTGGTGATAATAATGGAAAACTTATGGTTCATGATTGTGTAAAGATCCCCAAGGTTAAATAAAACTCAGGATTCTTCAGACTCATTTTAGGATTAATTCTTGTATTGTGTGTCGGCTGGGCTTACAGCTGGTTGCAGTGGAGATGAATAGACCCTTGTGACCCTGGGACATGCAAGAAAGCTTTGTTTTATATTTGCAGTGACATTAAGGGTTGGAATAGAAAAGGTGAAAGTAGTGGTGACAGACCTTGGGGCTGAAATCAAAACTGCTCTGTGCTCTCTAGTGTTTCTTGACAAGTTCTGGTTACCAGAAGGGATCTCTGGGCTTAGGGCTTTGAATTGCAAAGCAAAAGTTCTATCAATTCGTCCTTCAAGGTCCACAAGTCTGGGATAATGCCTGTGGCTGGAATCCATTGCCTTGGTGTGAAACTGGAGTTGGGATTGAGAGCAAAGAACCAGATGTCCACGGGGTAAGCTCAAGTCCAGTGTGAGCCTCAGGTACGCATCCAATGTGATTGTCTAGGATTGCAGAGCCTGGCCAGAAAGTCTGGAAGGTGTAAGGAGTAACTGATGCTGTCAGCTTCAGGTCTTTTGATGCTTTTGAGCTTCAGATGCTCATTCTTTTGTGGTGTGCCCTGAGCTGATTTAGCTGTTAGGCTGGTGTTGGCCTGTAAGCTATTGTATGTGCTGAACGTACTTTGGTTATAAAAATGCAAAATTTTTATTTGAGAAGTCTTGCTGGGGTGAAATGCCAGCAGGGAAGAAGAGTTTATCAGTAGTTTCAGAGTAGGCTAGGATTAGATTTAGAATAAATCTCAGGTAATCTCAGGGCTCAGACAGGCTTACTGGTTTTCAGTGAGGGAGAATATTATTAACACTGAAGGTTTATGGCAAATTCAGGCTAAGTATGGTTTTCTGGGCTTGCCCAGGGGTGAAGGATTTTGTATTGTTAGGGCCAAAGATGAAAGCTTATCACTAAGTCATACAAGTCTTATGCAGTTAAGAAAAAGGGTAAGTGGCTTGGGTTTTGTTCAGTTATAAGTCCCTGATTTCATTTAGAATGTGACTGGCTCTTGGGTTAGAATTTGAGTCTCCAGGGAGAGGAAACTAAGTATAGTGTTACATGGCTGCAACATCCAGCAGATTGAGGTAGGGACCAGTGCTGAGAGGGAGAGATTATGTGTCTTGGTTTGAAAGACAGGTGTCTGCTAAGGAAGGCAGGAGCCTCCCTTAGAATGGAAAATGTAAACCCCTTCCCTCCGAACTAAGGGAGGCTCCTGCCTTCCTTAGCAGACACTTGTCTTTCAAACCAAGACATGTAATCTCTTTCAAATTAAGGGCCTCTCAGGCAAAGATATGAGAATAGGAACAACAGTTCTTTACTAGTATGTATAATAAAGCAAAGAAACAACAACAACTACAGCATTAACAACAAACAGAACCAGAACCCAGTAACAGCCTTCTCGGCCGCAGGCACTTTCCCCTTCACTGCAGTTCTGGTCACGGCCGGCAGGGGCGCTGGTGGCTCCCGCTGGGCAGGGTGGGTGCGATGATTCCCCCGCGGCTGCAGGGGGCGCTGTGGCGCGAGCTCGGGTAGCACGTGGTAATGGCAGCTTGCCCGAGGCGGGAGGGGAGGAAAGAGAGGCTTGCTTCACAGACCCCTGGGGCAGCCGAGCCCGGTGCCCCCGCAGGAATGAGCAAAACCCCCGGCATGGTGGACAAGCTGTATCAGAAGCTCCGCGGCTGTAGCTGGATCCGCAGGACGTCTGAGCAGGCAGGGGGCGCGCAGCTACAGCGTAGCAGAACTCGGAGCAGTGCCGCGGAAGCGGCGGGGCAGCGGCAGCCCGGCTCCCAGCAGAGAGGGGAGCTCAGGATCCCGGGCACCCGAGCAGATGGTGATAGGTCCCTTTTTTAGTGAGGTAGGTGTTAATAAGGTCCCAGTTCGGTGGCTGCTCTCACGAGCAAAGGCTCACCCCACGGCAGACGCAGAAGCCCCGGGCTGGGCCCCGNAGAAGCTCCGCGGCTGTAGCTGGATCCGCAGGACGTCTGAGCAGGCAGGGGGCGCGCAGCTACAGCGTAGCAGAACTCGGAGCAGTGCCGCGGAAGCGGCGGGGCAGCGGCAGCCCGGCTCCCAGCAGAGAGGGGAGCTCAGGATCCCGGGCACCCGAGCAGATGGTGATAGGTCCCTTTTTTAGTGAGGTAGGTGTTAATAAGGTCCCAGTTCGGTGGCTGCTCTCACGAGCAAAGGCTCACCCCACGGCAGACGCAGAAGCCCCGGGCTGGGCCCCGGGGGTGGCAGCAAATTCCCTTCCGCAAGCAGTAGCTCCGACCGTCCCCCTCCGAAACTGAGAGAGAGAGCAAGCAGCTGCCCGTACCAGCCCGGTTCTCAAGGCGTCTCCGTCCCTCTGAGAGAAACTCCCAGCTAAGAGAGGTGCAACCTGATGCTCTCTTCCCCTGAGCTTGGCCACTTCTTTTGTTTTCCTTAAGTACCCAGTTGTTACTGTTTCCTAGCAATTTATGGGACAAAATTCCCTACGTAAAAAGAAACAAAAGGAAAGAAATCTAATCCCCAACATTATGTTGTGTAGATAAAATGGTCATCCCCTTTTCTGAGCTGACAGAAAAGACACCAAAACCTGGATTTCTGTATGTATATGAAATTAAAGGTGTAAACTGTCACATGTTAAAACCAAACTCCCTTTTAGGACCTGTAATAGTCATATATTTTGTCAACCAGGCAAAGAAAATGCCAATGCAATAAATTATTGCCTATATAAAAATCATCAGTGAATTAATACTTACCACTGTAGCAGATGATAGTACTGTAGTTACTTTAACTAGAAAACTGGTAGCTTTCATAGAAAACTAGAAAAGAAGAGCAGGAGGAATAAAGTTTCTATTTTATGTGGTAAACTGGCAGACTCAGGTCTTTACAGCTTCAAATGGAAAGTTATGGTAATGTGAACTGATTTTCATCTGTGTTTTTTGTCGTTTTTTAAATAACAATGCTCTTGGTGTATCCATTCTACCTCTCACAAATAGATGTGTATTACTTGTTCAGCTGTATTAATATTGCTGACGGAACTATTCACAATGTTGATTGAATCAAGTTTTACTGTGTAATTCCAAACATGTGAAAACTAAATTCACTTTTTAGTGACCTGTCACTCTTTATTCAGTACTGCTAACTCATCAGATTAAGCTGCTGTCATCAACAGCTTTATCACCTGGGCTTTTTTTGGTAACAAAAGTAATAAAAGAGGCAAACAAATTATTTTTACTGCTAAAATCTGTATCCTATCTTAACTATTCTGTGTGATAATTTGACATCCTTCAGCTTTGGGACTTAAAAATCTGATAATTGTTAATTGCTTAATTAACCACTGTGTTTGGTGTTCTAAACTTTGTATGTTAATACCTGATTTCACAGTTTTCTGGCAGGTGTTGCTCTGGCAGGAAATCCTACCCCTCAGTCATAATGCTAAAGAGAAATTTTAGAGTTAGACAAAACATTTTATAGAAGAACCCCTGTGAAGAAGCATTTCAAAACAAGAGTTACCGCATTCAATATTAGTAATTTTAATTCATTTCAATTAATGTTTGAGGAATTGTGTAAACACACGGTTTTTTTATAAATCTCTTCACTTAGATTTTGTACTCCAGTTCAGGTTTATTCATTTTATGCCTGCATATATATTATTAAATTAAGATTTCATCAACTAACATACTGCTATGACACTCTTTTTATTGCCAGAGAGATATGTTTTACTACTTTGTAGAAATAAATTGAGAAATGTGGCTACTATAAAATAAACCATAATGATATTTATTGTGCTGTGTATTGATAAACAAATACTTTGTGATAACTGGAAAAACAGAGTATATTAAAGAAAATGTTGTTTCGGTTGTCTTAACACAAAGCTCTGTGGAGTAACTATGGAATTCTTATTTACAGGAGTTTGTAACAATAATAATAATACTGATAATATAAGGCCGGCTGTATTCTTTAGCAAAGTATTTAATCACGAGCTTACATCTTGACTGAAGACTGTGGAGAATCCTATACTGTTTAGCAGCATAAATTTAACTGATATTTTAAATCAGAGCCTTTATGTGTTGCCCTGTTTAAGCTGTTGAAAGTATATCTGTAGTAACTGCATGGCCGTGTAAGAAGCTGACAGTCTAATATTAAGCAATGGAAGACTTTTCATGCTCAGCATTTCTGAAAAATTAGTCTGTGATTTAGGAGCTATGTATTAGTGTGGTCTGCAGGTTATGCTGAAAGTGCAGCAAGAATAAATAACAATTACAAGAATATACAAGTAAGCATGAGCTACACGTAATTGGCTAATAACTGCTGGCATATTCAGCTGTGAATCATACTCAACTGAGAGAGACTGACTGTAAGTGATATCAAACAGATGTAATTTTTAAAATGTTGGAGAAGTAGCAATAATCCCAAATAAGTATAGTAAGGATTCCCATATGACTACTTTGCATGTAGCCCATCAAGTGAAAGCCATATCTACTCATAAAATGATAGTTTGCTCAGCCTCATATGTGATTTTTCTTTCAGCTGTGTCCAACAAGCTATTACTAAATGCATTTAACTTGTAATGATTTGTCCAAGGGAGTGCAAATGATTTTCCAATCAGTTGAGGAAAAAAGTTTTTGAAAACTAAAGCATATTGAAATGAGAAAAGATCTTTTATTCAGTCATTGATGCAGCCATCGTTGTCAGCAGGTACAGGTGTCCTGTGATTGCACTGCCTAAACTCTTCTACTGAAAGCAACATCCGGAGCCTTTCCATATAAAACAAAGTAGCTTCTTTTGCTTATCTATGTAAATGGAGAAAGTGACATATTTGGCTTTTAAAGTAAAAAATGCTTATTTTCAACTGAGCATTTTCTTCTAACAACATACTTTGAATTTACTGTGCAATTTATAGATGAGGTAACTGAGACACAGAGAGCTTGAGTGATGGCTGGAGTTCAAGCAGCACGAGGTACAAGAGCTGGAAACTGAGCCTGGCAGTTTTTTTGAAGCAAATACTGAGTGATAAGATCTCCTGTACAACAGCAGAGTGCTGTCCTAAAAATGGTGGTGTTCCTATTTCATAGCTCCATTTGTTGTTGTTTGAGCTTGGATGTGCACACTTTACAAGTGGCATTTTAAAAAATAGAAGTGAAGGTCCCTTTCTTTAACATCTCACCCTTAATAGCTGAAGACACTAAATTAATTCATTTCTGATGTGGTGTGACTGAGAGGTACTGAACTGGAGTTCAGGATGCTGGGCTCACTTTCTTGCTCACCTAAAGCTCTGCAGATTAGCCTTTGGCAAGCGTCTTCCCTGCTTTAGGTTTCATATTTTTCATCTCTTTCTTCTTAAAAAAGCACACAACTGTCCATCTTTCTGCCTGTCTTGTTTGCTCTTGTTCTCTCCCTGTCCACTGCAGGTGCAGGGATTTATAACTGTTCAACTGATTCTACACCTTAGTAAAAGAAAGTGCAGGATTTTATGCTTTCAGGATATACAAAACCTCAGAAACTCTTCTGATGTTTATGAGATCAATGGCAGCGAACCATTTGCTTTTCATAGCTCTTCATTTTATTTGGATTTTCATTGTTTCTCCCTTCCTTTGTATAAGTAGTCACAATGTAGCAATATTTTCTCTTCCTTTTTCTTTCCCTTTCTGATTTATTGAAGCAATCTAGCTATCAGATAATTACTAAGCCATAAAGAACTTTGCCATATATCATTATAGGTTTTTGGGGGTTTCTTAATTGCAATTTG
This sequence comes from Cnemophilus loriae, assembly GCA_013397755.1. NCBI lineage: Eukaryota > Metazoa > Chordata > Aves > Passeriformes > Corvidae > Cnemophilus > Cnemophilus loriae. The sequence continues at coordinate 1,484,902 of VZTF01017495.1, read as the reverse complement.
TTCATCTTGCCAGTTTGGTTTATTTTTTCTTCCTATCTTTATTATATTTAGATGAACTGTAATTTTAGTTACTGCAGTTTATTATATTTTGGACTGCAGCAGTATTATCTGAGAAAGGTAGAACAGTACAAAGATACAACAACTTATTTTCAAAGTAACACTGCTGTCACTCAACAGCTCCATTCAGTATTCTTGTCCAGCACTGAATATAATGAACTCACTGTTTCCATCTACTGTTTAATTTTTTTTCCAGACAAACACTAGTGAAAAACAAACAACAGAAGGAATGAAACAGTTGACCAGCAAGGAACATTCATAGTATCTTTCCTGAGAGGAGGAGGTATTTTGTAAAACTCTCATAAAAAAATCAGAAAACTGATTTCTCTGCAGTCGAATCATTTTGTTCTGCTTCTTCTCGTTAGCCCCTGTCCAGGTGTTCAGGTGAACGTGATCACGAGCCAACTCCACAGCCGATTTGATTTAAAGTGATGACCCATCAGCCGCTCTTTACATGTCTATACAAACTCAGGGCGTTGGTGGGGACGGTCTCTTAAAAGCAGCTGAGGCAGCAGACCAAAACAGAGCTGAGAAGTAAGGCCGCAACAGAGACTGGAACCCCTTCTACTTCATTTCCCCAAAATGTTAAAGTAATTTACTGTAAAATGATGTTATATCAGTAAAATCTGATGTATTGTCATTAACTAGAATTATTCTAACCTCTGGTTTAACCATTTTATGGTTTACCCCTTCATTTATTTAAGATTTTGCTGAATAATTAGTCTTACATATATGTTTGTACAAATTAAGACCTGGATAAACCCATTATCTAGAAAAAAATACTGACAACACACGTTTTGGGTCACAAAATTGAAATTAGTAACGAGGAGTATTATAGAATGACTTCTGTTTTCTTCAGCAAATTTGTCTGTGCTGTAATGGTAGGTGTGTGTTTGAGAAGTGTTCAGATTCACATGCTAGAATAAAGCTAACAAACATAACCCACCACTTATCCTAAAATAGATTGTCAGCTCACAAAAAAAAAATGGATAAAAGTTAAATTAAGTCACTTAAGTAAAATGAATATAAAGCACACTAATACAACAGTTAGGAAAAAGACCTTTATAAGTAATACGTTTTACTTATTAGGTATGGATTTTTAATACAGAGAAGGAAACATAGCAGTTCCCCCTTGGTATCAAATGTCCTTCAATAAATTGATAGCCATTGTAGGGTGGGGAAGGAAAATAGAAGAGAATAAAGAGCCTTTAGGAACATCTTTTTGCAAAATGTGCATTGCAGCACAGCTGAAGAAACTGCTAAAGATATTTTTAAACCCTGCAAACTCATGCTGAGAAAAGGTGTGTGCAAAGGGCCAGGTGAAGGTCAGTTACCTTTTCCCACCCCTCCACAATCTTTCATCTAATTTGATTTCACTGAAAGCAACTGGTTATTCTATACTTAAACATATAATGAGTTTTAAACTGTTAGAATTTTAGATTGTAGGAGCTTTCCTGGATCCTGTTTTAGTCTGAATAAAATTTGGACATACTTAAGGGTCTGTTATTCATAGCAGTGAGCTTCTATGTCATTTGCACTGCCCACACTATCCCTTCATCTGCCTGAATCCCCAATACCGAGGGCTCCTGACAGATCAGAACCAACCGAGCCAATGCTCCGGTGGCTGGAAGCAGTGAGTTCCACCTACTGCAGGTCCTATTTGAGAGTCAGAAACAGCACTTTGAATAACTCCACCAAAGACCATTCACAGTGATAATCCCTCACAAGTTTTTTCCTTGTTTCTTTGGGATTCTTTTGCTGTCGAGGTTTAACTTCTAGATTGTAATCTGGCACCTAGTTTTATCTATGAAACCAGTTAAACATAAAAGTGGCAGCACTTAGTCATGCAAATACATGATGCACTGTCACAATTAGGTGAATATGTCCTAAAATAAGTAGTTATGCTTACAATTAATGGCCTTTGTGATTGATCACAGTCAGCATTGAGAAGAAACTATAATGGTTTTAGTGTGGTGTCAGCCTGATAATAGAACTTCAGACTGATCAAAGAAAGCAGTAAGAGTAAATGGCTTGATAAGTATGAAGGAGAATAAGCAAGGAAACGTTGTATTTTTATTTTCTGGAGGATTTTCAGAGGTAATGGATATTACGGACTGTGGTTTTAGTGAAAACTAGTGGTGTTCAAAAGGAAAACTTTTAATATGAAGTGCCAACACAATCTTTGCGTACTTTTCCTGCACAGTTCAGTGGAGTATGAAAAGACATATTTCATCCTTTCCTGTAGGAAGTCAGTCTTCCTTATGTGGTTTGTATTCATCCTTAACCTTCACTGAGTATCTCACAGGAGGGTTGTGCCTGGGTCCAGGCAGATGTGCTGTACATCTCAAACTAGTTTTCAATTTTCAAGCTGTGCTGAATTTGCAGCTACCCCATGCAGCTTATCATGCATTCATCCCATCACCATGAAAAGCTATTTTCTAGGGCTAACAGGCTGGATTTAGTACCGCACTGGACTCGTCAGTTAGGTATAAAATTTCTATCCGCATTGCTTTTGCCAAAATACATGAAAAAAATGTTTCCATTGCTGTTCTGTCTCAGCAGCTTTCCTAACCATTCTAAGCACTTAGACATGGTATGTTTTGATTATATTTCTGTGATTTGTTTCCCCCATGCATTCTTCATTGCAAGCATTAGGTTTTTTTTCTGCTGTGTTCTGTGGGCTTCCTGGTCATGTTCTAATATCACGGTGTCTAATCAGCTGTAGTAGCCCTGCTGAAATTTGTGAAGACCACAGACTTCTATCTCTGCTCTGTGGTTTTATATGCAACTGTAACACAAATTACCACACCCGTGCTGGTCATTAGCATTCTTCTCTGGTAGGCAGAAGAAAATCAAAGAATTGTTGAGTGGTGTAAACATGGTAAGAGGCTGACAAATGGGCAGATCTCTAAAATTTTCTGGAACAAAGCTGAGCTTCTGGATCACAAATACCTCTGCATTCCTGAGAAAGACAAAGCAGGTGGGAAAGATCATGATCTACTCTTAAGGCAGAGTGGATGAAATACTTGTTTACACAAAAGTAGTTTTCAGGTGGCTGAGCGTTCGATGGGCTGGCTTTGTTAAGAGTTCAAATTTTGTCTTCTTTGTGCATTTATGAATCATCCCGTTGAATGTTAGGAATTTTAAGATTCCCACTAATCGGTGGTCATGTTTCAATATCAATTTTTTATGTGAAACATGCTCTTATAGTTTTTGATCAAAAATAGATGAAGGAATTTTAGCAAGTGGAGTGGTTAAGCTGTCCATGTATATGTAGTAGGAATATCACAGAATCACAGAATAATCTGAGTTGAAAGGGACCCAGAAAGATCATCGAGTCCAACTCTTAAGTGAAAGGTCCATACAGGGATTGAACCCACATCCTTGGCATTATTAGCACCATGTATTTCCTTTGTCAGTTTTAACTCAAAACGTTTTGGCTTTTGGTTAGAAGCTCTCCATATAATATTAAACTGTGCATAGAGTAAGCTGCTGGTTTTGTTCCTATTTCATTGATTTAGTTACAATAACTGGCTGTGGTCCGCTTGATTCATAATTTCTCTATATGGACACTAAACTGTTACAATAACTATTGTACTGTCTGTATCAGCGTAGGAGTATAATCTAAATACATCCAGAACTTGGAATATTTTCCACAGTATTAAAATCCTGGAGTCATTTGGAATGTAAAAAGCTTCAATACTTTCTATATAATATTTTTAATGATGGTTACTAATTGCTAAAGCACTCCGATTCTAAACTATCTTTGCTTCCCTTGGTGGGAAATACAAACACCTGAAATGATGAACAGGTTTTTGAAAAAAGGAGATCCAGAGCATATGGTTAGTAGTCATTTCTGCTCTGTATGTTGAAATGAGTATTCTGTAATAGCAAAACATGAAAACATGCCATACAAATAATTTCTATTTCAGATAACACTGAATACTTTATTTCATTGCACCATACTTGGTAATAGTATTATATAAATAATACATAAATATATAAATAATATATTCATATTCACCTGTTATTTAACTATGATGGGCAGCTTTCTTTATGAAATTATTAAATTTGTGTTAGTACTCGGACTGTAGAGCATCTCTACACCAAACTTCCAGTGGATTTTCTGTATATTTCATAAAATCAGTGAGTGCATATTTATAAAACAGAGTTGGAGGAGTGCTTGTTTCAGCTGTGTATATACACACGTCATATCACCCCTCTGGTAATACTGACTGCCAGAACCAAATTCTCATGGCTTTCATGCCACAAAGAGATTGAAAGATTTGGTAGATGATGGATATCTCCCTTCATGGCCAGCATATGAACAACACAGACTAAACACTGTTTTACATAAGAGCAAGAGCAAAGCTTGCTGGAATAATAATGAATGGAATGTATAGTGTCTGAAAGCTAAACTGTGCTCTAACAGGTTAGAAAATTCAGAATATATATCTTTATTTTTTTATCCTCTTGTAAGGAAGAACATTTTGTTTTGATTTCCCTTTCTGTAGAGGTGGAGAGTGCCTGTGGTCAAGCTTGGGGAGGCAGTTGGGGCTTGGCTGAAGAGCAGCTGAGCTTCAGCCTGGAGCAGGAAAGTGTTTGTAGCTGTGCGGTTTAACATTGATTATTCACTCATCTGAAACTGACTTCCAGTTTTGGCTGCACTGGCCTACAGCCTGTAGAGACAAAGCCTCGTATCTTTTCACGTTTCTATTTTAATGTGTATTTCTTAAGGCTTAAAAATGCATTCAGCTGTAAGGATATTTTTATTCTGTTGGAAGTGCTTCATTTCTTTTATTGGACCTCGGTGTACAGCCCCACTGAATATGGTAGATTCTGGGTGTTTTACTCTGGCTTGGGAAAAATGTTCTTAGCAGAACCAAAATGGAAAATCCATGAAAAATACTGTCTGATGGAAATAAATACACTATGGGATATAACCACTCCAAATAACAGCCTGGAAGGTGACATTGAAGGTCCTTATTACTTTCTTCAGCTCTTAGCAAGCAGCCAACTGGACCAGCTGTCCTGGGAGTTGTCAGTTTGAACAAAATGGGAGCAGTAGGTGGAGAGGGACAGGGATACAGGTTGTACAAGGGTATCTCTTAAAGGATTGTGTGGGTCTGTTCCCAGCTGGCAGGGTGGGAAAGGCTACCTGCTTTGAGGAAGGGGCAACATTCTGTTTTGGTGGGTTTTGGCATGGAGGCTGAAATAGATGCTGTAGCTCCCTGGAGGAAGGACCAAGGACGGGGAGGTAGCAAGGAGCAGAAGGGAATTTGAATGTTCCTACTGTGAAACTCACAGTCTGCAGCCAGAAGGGGATCAGCTCAGCAATTTGGTCCACAAAGTATATGGATGAAATGAGCAACAAGTCTATTGAAAGAGTGATTTTGAATGCCTAGAAACCTCTCATGCCTCCATTTCAGGGTAAGAAATAATTTCTTTTTCACCCTTTTTGTATGTGATGGGAGAACTTTGAATTTATGGATTTGAAAAAAGAAAACACAGCTAACTCGGTCAATGAAAAATACTGCATATACATTTTCTGAGTAATTTCTGTTTTGCTGAACTCCACAAGAGCTCTTTACATATATATGTAACCTTGTCCCTTCCCTGCTGACTGTTGAAGTTGTGGAAAACTTTAAAAAGTCATCTCTCTTCTGCTGCTGTTCCTAAACATTGTATTGTCTTTCACTGTAGCCAATGACTGGACAGTCATTGAATGACATCTAGTACTTAATAATATGAATGTTGTAATTTGTTATCTCAGTCATCACTGTCACTTTGTCATTTCAGTTTGTGTTATATTGGCTCATGGTGTTGCTACCTCTCTGTCCTTCATCTCACATGTAGACTAATGAACTCTGTAAGTTAGCATACCTGAAGATTAGTTCAAAGGGAAAAAGATCCATGTCTAAGATTTACCTTCACTCTGTGTACACCCTATTGCAAGTGGTGAATGTTTAATGTTTTTTAGAAAAGGACAGTACCTATTTTATCTTAGACCATGGAGTGTGCTGTTTCCTTTATGTTCCTTCCATAAGAGAAGAAAAGTTGCATAATGTCATTGCTGCAGCAAGAAAAAGCCTTTGGTCTTCATGTTTGATTGGGTTATTTTGCTGTAGTCAGGAGAATGTGATCTTTCTGAAATATCAGATACAAATTTTTTCTTCTACCTTCAGAAAGGGCAATACTAACAACCAAAACAATCTCATGCTGCCATTATCTAGAAAGAAGGTAAATTAGGTTCAGAAAAAACAGGGATTTATTCCACATCTGAAAAAAACTGGAATATCTGTTTGAATAAGAGAGAGGGCTGAAGAGAGTATAAAACATCGCTGACTTAAGAAAGGTATATGTATGTATATGTATACATACACACACACACACACTCAGACACACATATATAATCTCTCTAGAACAGTGTTGGTTTTCACAGAATTTTTTGTACCAGTTGGAATTGTTTTAGAATGGAGACACCCAGACATTGGTTGAAATAGTTAATTTTTTAATCAAAACTTAGATAATACCTGTCAAAACTTGATGGGTTTTTGTTTGTTTGTTTGTTTTTGTGGGGGTTTTTTTGTGTACATGCCTGGATATGAGATCTGTATTTTGGCAGGAGTAACAGCAGGATATTCCAGACACTTCCATCCCGCTTGCACAATAACACCTGGCTCCGTACGAGAGAGCCTTCGGTTGTCATGGGCTGCCCTTCTGGGATTTGACTCTTACTTACAGGGAAGGAGCATGCTCTATGTGCTTGGTTTGTTCCCCAGCTTGCTAAGAGAACCAAACCCACCAACATATGTTGTAGGGAAAGCAAATTGCTGATGTCTTAATTAAAGGGAAGAAATTAGTTTGTTAATTAGGTAGATTACAGAAAGAGCTTTCCGGGGAACACCTAGTGTCTTCTTCAGGAGTTTCCCAAAGCCAGCGTGTGCCCGGAGAGTGACCTCATTCTCAAGCTGGAAACCTTGGGTTCTAATGCAAAAGCACAAGAACTGTGAGTGGTGAAGAAGCAACGCGGCACTGAAATTGAGACAGAGCCAGTGTGGGGTGCATAAGCTCCGGAAAAGCATCATGACTCAGAGCACTATAGCAGTGGAGTTTTTCCAAGGAATAGGAAATCCAGGAAACCTGCCTTGCAAAATCCAGTGTTACAGATATGGAGCATATTATAAAAGGGAATGTGAAGCTGAAAAATCTGCTCACCTTTACATGAATGGAAAGCTGTATAAATGTTATGCATGTGTTAATACTTGTAGACCATATGGGGGTTATGTATTTTGGGTTTCAGGGTTTTTTCATCGTCATCATCATCACTTATGGATTTTGTGAATGTCTTTCTTGGAGAATAAAGACTTGAGGAAATGCTGATGGCAAGGGAATCTGCTGGAATGTTAATTTTAATTTTCTTCCAAGAACTGCCTTATAATATGCATTAATCCATATTCATTCTGTTGAGGAAAAGTGCTATTGGGTTTTTCTTTTATTTTTCCTTCCTCTTTTTTACTTCAGATGAAGAAATTACTAGAATGCTTTCCTAATTTCTGTCATGCAGGAAAGAACAATATTTCCTGTCTTTGTCAAGTAAACTGTCTTGTTTTACTATCTTCAAAACCGTCTTCTCATAACAATTAAAATTCAGCCTTTTTGTTAAGTCACCTTAATTTTATGGCTGTACTTCTATAGTTTGCCACTTTTTTTAGTTAATAATGCAATAAGGAAGTGGAATTTCTTTACAGTATCCAATAAATAATAAGGTAAAATGTAAAATGCAGCAATAAAAATGAGCAATATAAAACCATTAAATTATTATGACTAGCATACACTTTTAACTATTTAAAGTTAATTTTCACTTGAAATTATGCATTGTAATAACTTGACAAAAGTTTTTGGGAGTATAAATTAATGTTTTTCACTGTAGGTATGTATATAAATCCAGAGAAAAGGGAAAATAAGAGATGTCAAAAAATATTCAGATTTACTCTCCTATTAAAAAATGGAAAAAAATCTGTCGTCTTCAGTGTTGCCTTTGATTTCTTTGACACCTTGGAATGATTTCTTGTTGTTGTTTTCAGTCTGATTCTGGGCAGTCAGGGAAATATGCAGTGTGAAATGCCTCTTATCAAAAATATTTTTAAAAAGTCACATGGCATTTAAATGAATCCTTAAATAAATATCAAACATTATCGAAGTCCTTGCCACACCAGGGCTTTGGTCAGTGTTTGCAGCATAACAGCCACCCCTAATTCATAAAACCTGAACTGAGGAGGGGGCACTGGTGGTGTTCAGCAAGGAACAAATTTGAATAGTTCTCTTTTATCGGCATTATTTCTCTGACTCGTTGTGAAAGAAATACTCTTGTTGCAGACCTATCGCAATTCATTGCACAAATCAGTCTGCAATTAGATAGGAATGGAGGTAACACACAGACTTTGTTTCTGCCTGTGGTATTCATGTAACTATTTGCAGAAGTGTAGTGTGTCCTCTGTGAGGTGTGATACGTGGTTACTGGTGGTTCAAGCCTTCATCTCTGTCTCCTCAATCTGTTGTGCAGCGGATGTTGTGGGCCAGAGCTCACACGGGTTTGTGTAGCCAGAGGTGCCCAAGGTGGTTCTAATAAAGCTCTCATGAGAGACATGACAGGTGACAATCACACATGGAGTTTTGACACATAAAGTTGTTTTGTTTGGGTGAATAAACCTCCTAAGAAGGCGTAAGAGAATTGTGGACTACAGGCAAGACAGGACTACCAGATCTGGTTTTGGTATACGCGGGGTCCATTTGGGATTTTGCACCACGCTTCCAGAATCGGGGTTACTGGGAAGCCAAGTGTAGGTACTTGGCAGTAGTGAGAGGAGTCAGTCAGATCTAGCAGATTTTATTAGGTCGGTCTGCTCATGCATCTTCCCTAGGCTCAGTTTAGCTCCCAAAATGAAGAGCCGTGGCAGCAGCTCAGATACAGCTTCAGGAGAGGCAATCGTAAGAATAACAAAGAGGGCAAAAAGCAAAACCCAAAGAATAAAGAATTTCTGACATTTTTTCAAGTAAACATTCAGTGGAAAAGAGTGGGAATAGATAATCCAGAATGACTGTTTTGAGACATACCATAAAACTGTGTAAACCTTCTTACAAATCCGTGAAACAGAAGGGTTGAGAACTTCCCTTCATAAAGAAAAAGAATTACCATTAGTCTATTTAGAGAAATTGGAGACTTAAAGCTAGAACTGCATTACATGTGCTGAATTACATGTAATTTGCTATTCACCTCTATTTCTTTTTAAGAAACATGGGATAACATGGCTGGATTGTACTTGGAAGCTTGTTTTTTTTTGTTTGGTTGGTTTTTTGTGTTTTTTTTTTTATTTGTTTGTTTTTTGTTTGTTTTTGGTATGGGGGTTTTTTTTGAGCCTTTTTTGGACCTAGTTAAATCTTTCTCCAGCTACAGAGGTGTTTTGGTTTGTTTGCTTGGGCTTTTTTCAGCAGGATGTGGGGGTTTTTTTGTTTGTTTGGGCTTCTCTTTTTTCCGTGAACTTAGTATATTAATTAACCTACAATTTATTAAAACAGAAGTAGATACATGTAAGTGTGTATTTTGTGAATTTTCTAAACCAGATTCTCTGTCGGCCTGCAGTGCTTACTAAAGAGTACAAAATCTAAAGTATTTAACACATACATGTACTTCAGTTGTCATTTGTTTCAGTACACAGACATAAACACCTCTTTTAGATGACCTCAGTATGGAGGAAACTTTTACTAAGGAAAAGAAACTTAGAAAGCTGTAGAGCTTTAAAATTAGTTCTCTCTTTTGGACAGGGAAGCAAATTCATTGCTAAAATGCATTAGATAACTTTCTTTCCTTGCCTCTCAGAGATATCAGAAACCTAAAAAACGGCAGTTTAGAAACTCTAGCTGTGTTACTCTTGACTTGGGAAGTAAACTTCCTTAACTTTCAGAGAAGCATAAGGAGAGGAAGTACTGATCATTTTTATTTATATGTATTTTTTATTATTTGTCTGAAAATCTTATCGTGGTTTTGGCTTAGATTTTAATTCATGTTAGCCTAAGCATAATATATATATTATGGGAGAGAGATGATGCTTTAAATAAAAAAAATTGGCAGTACTGTTGTGTGTATAAAAGTGAGTTTCATTTAGATGGTAATACTGTTTTAATATGACAAACCATCAGCAGTTTTGAGTTATTTGAAATTCAATGGCAAACATTTTAACATAATTAAGTTTGTATGTTTGCTTTGTTTGATCAAGTCCTATTTTCATGCTTCCATCAGCTCAAAAGGGGGTGGTATGGATGGTCCTAGGGGGCCTTATTTTAGATCTGGGCTTGGTGGGTGGTGTCAGCAGCAAGGACAGTTCCATTGTCAGCAGTTACAGTGCTGCTCTGAGTGTTGCTCTGAAACTTGGTTTTGTGCAACCAAAAGTGAACAGTGAGATAGTATCATATGCTTAAAAGTGAAGAGTTTTTAAAAAGCAATATGCTTGCAAAATTTGTCAAATGCTAGAAGATACTTGTGGAGTAGGATGATGATACACTGTTTTAAACAGTACCTTTCAAAAGCAGCTGTGTGACACCATCTGTGTGTTAGGGTCTCTCTTGGCAGCAGAAACCCAAGACAGAATTAAGAAACTCACTAAACTGTGCGTGAATTTGAATAAACTGGATGTTTGGAAGGGATGAAGATCTTTCCTGGCAACTATAACTCCACATTGATGATGGAGGATTTTTTTAAAGGAAAAGGTATTTTTTCCACAGAAACTTCTATGTTTATTGTTAAGATGTCCTTTGAAAGATGATGTGAGCGTCTTTTTTCTTCTCATATCATCAAATGCATTGTTACGGTTTGGAGTCTTCAGAGCTGCTAACAGAGCTGGTGAGAGAAATCACCATTCTGGGACTTTGCGTCCCAGTAGCTGAGCAGTTTCATACCTGGTGGTTCCAGTTACCTTTGAGCACGAGTGGAGACTGATGTACATTGTACTGGGTGTCTCAGTCATGCAGCTGGAAAATATGGGTCCCTTTCCTCATATCCAGTTCTCCCTTCTCACTTAATTGAGCTATTAACATTTTAGAAATCATTAGTGCCTAACAAGTCTTGTGCTTTTTGCACAAAATCGTATTGTGTGTATTTGAACAAAAGGGATGTTTCTTTCAGGAAAGCTTTCCTAGAAACTCATGGATTTGAGTCTGAGAGCTGTTTCCTCATGTGGACAAGAGAATTCTCTCCAAATTTTTGCTCTCTAGTGATAGCAGGGAGAAATTCACTTGCACTGCTGCGGAGTAGTTCTCTGTTTCTTTGCAGTGGTGTTTGCTCATATTTACAGTATTTAGTTCCTTACTCAATAACTTGTTGAATGTTCATGTATACATGGAATTTTTATTGCTCAAACTTGATCAGGCAAAGGTTTTTTGACTAAACCCCTTTTGAGCTTAGCAATAACTATGTTGGCCTTTAAGTCTGACATATTGTGCCCCCAGTAGATCCCCGTCCTAAAATATATTTTGTTTTGAAAAAGGTAGTTTTACTGTCTCTGCAATTAAAGGCTTACATACCTCTCATATTAAAACCCAATCCTCGTACAGTGTGTCAAATAGCAAGAAAATTTGAGCAATGCTCTGAATTTCAGGTTATTTGGAAGACATTTCAAAACAGCATCTTCATCTCAATGGTCGGGTCTTAGCTGAAGGAAACAAATGGGTTTAAGTGAAAAGATGTTTTAAATGAAATGAATAGTTCCATTTAGTTATGGGTGCATTCTGCAAATCCCTCAGGTCCTGTCAGGGTATAGGACTATTCAACACCTGATCTTGCTCCCTAACTCTCTCTTCTTTTGTCTCTTCTAAGTCATCATCTCTTGGGAAGTATTCTGAGTGTGTTTTGTTTTTCATAGTTTGAACACTTTATTTTTTCTTGCAGCTCCTAAAAATAAAACCTTAATGGAGCCTTTCCACTCTGGTCAGGTATTTATGCTATACGTGATCAATATAGAAGGAGTAAAATTCTGCTTTTGCATATTTTTCACATCCCAAGTGAACCAAAAGTTGTCAAATCACAGGTTACTTCTATGATGATAACTTTCACTTCAGAGATACAAGTAAGGATGAAGGTTTCTCCATGGCGCTTTATCTTACAACACTGAGTGCCTATTTTGGTTCCTGAAAATCAAAAATCAAGTTCCTTAAGGGAATTATCTGGGCTCTTATGTGTGAATGTATTAGCAACTCTAATTTTAAGTGTTATTTTACTTTCTCTGGGGGGTAATTTGCTCAAACCAAGAGAAAGGAATTTTTTTCATTCAGTGAATGAAGTGATGAAAATGGCAAGAAACTTGAACAAAAACCCAGTATTGAAAACTAAGGGCAACCTGAAATTAGCAATCTCATTTTATACAAAAAACCCAGTTTGTGTTCTGTGAACAATCTTTTTTCTCCCAATGCAAGTTGATTAAATCGTGAGGAGTTGTGTGTTAAAGATCTGTAAGGGGTACAAGTGAGAGGAAAAATCCTGAGAAAGTAAGAAAACTTGCTTGATTCTACAGCTGCCTTCTATATCATGATTCTCCAGGGTCCACTTTGGTGAAATCAAGATTTCCATTGAGGCATGAGAAGGGAAATGTTTTCTGCTTTGTCACTCCTCAGGATAAAACTCCAGTGTGTTTCCAGTCCTTATTGAATGTGACCTATTCCTCATTAGCTATTTGTGCTTTCATAAATCAAATGCGAAGCATGTAGTTAGAATGTTGAGAAGAAAAAGACTGAGAGTGGTTATGGCTGAAAAATAAAGTACTGCAAATACTACCTTTAACTCTCTTATCTCTGGACTTGAGAGAGTTTTATTATTTTGACAAATTTTTCAAGCTCAAAGAAAAAATTAAAACGATTTTTAAAAATCCGAATGCAAGATTTCAAGCCTTGAAGAATACCAAACATCTATAGTTTATTTTTTAAACACATGAAGGTACAGGAGCTACTTATTGTATCAGGAGATGCTTAAGAGCTAATTATCAAAAAGTTGTTAGAAGACGGGGATTAAAGCCAATAACTTTTGGATATTTTTCTACTTCCTGTGCATTGAAGCAATTAGTAAAAATGTTGCCGTCAGCAAACAGTTTCCATCATTATTTCCAACATGTATCCTTTGCAATTGTACAGGTTCTTTCCATGATAAATAAAAATTAATCTTCTTTCTCATTTGAAAAAAAACCACAAACCCAAGATTAAAAGTGTCCTACTGATACTAATATGAGCAATATCATTTTTCATTAAAGATAGAAGTTGTTTATATCCTAATATCTTGATAAAAATATTCAGGGTTATTTTGAGCCCTGTGGGGCAGCAATAAAGGCTTCTGCTTTAACAACTGGAATAAAGAGCTTTTAGAAATCCTTGAGTTTCTGTAATGTAATTGAGCGTTGGTCTGTTGAATGAGTTTGTTGTCTCTGACATGGTTGACTCTAAGATGGTCTGTCAAATGATCTGGATATATAAAGAACAGCATAAGTTCATCAGCAAAATACCTATCTATACCAAGAAAAATGTGGATTTATGTTCTTCGCATTTTAATAATTTAATTTTTATTACGGGGATGATCTCATTGTAAATTGGTTGCTGTATTTTAAATCAAGCTGTTAGTTAATATGCATTGTTAGTGTCCAGAAATTCAGCTCGGATAAAGACAGCTCCTGATGTCCAGCAAATTCTATCCACAGTAACAAATCAACCCACGGTCCCCTCTCATCCACTCTGGTTCAAACCACACAAATCTTGGTTAGATTTTGCCTAAATGTGGCAAATACTTTCTCTAATTTTCTGTCCTTGAGGTCATTGTGATGTACGTTAACAGAAGCCCAGCTTTCTTTTAGAGAAAAGTAGACGTAGCTTCCCTAATAAGTCGAAGCGTTTTATGCTGAAAGATGTGACGCTGTTTTGGGATGTGTCAGGATAATGTCTTAATCAGAATGAGTAGAGTCTGTGGAAGGGGGGATTCCTTAGAGCCTGGCAGCTGACACCAGGATTGTGGGCAGTTTTACCTCCTTCCTGGTTCTTTGCATTCCTACTCAGATCTATGAGTAAAAATGAAGTTTTCCTATCGAAGTTTGGTGTTTCTGTTGCACTTTCATTCACCTACATATACATAGTTGTTTTGTGTGTGGGAAATATGTATTTTGACTACTGAAGTATTTTATGAAGGCAAACAGTGCAAAGATTAGACTGTGCATGGTTATTTAATATAGCTGTTCCTTCACCCTTACTTGGACGCTTCCTTGCAATCTAGAAAAATATTTTGAAAGCATTTTATGCCCTTCAATTGAACATATAGTTTTCAATATTTTTATTGTTATACTTACTTATTTTTGAACAGAAAACCTGTATTTCTGTTGGAATCCAAATTTCAAAACTGGAATAGAATCTGACTGCTTCTGAAAAATTACTGCTAAAAAAGGGAAAAAATAGTTTTTATAGATGAATATGCTCTCTCACTGGCCTTCTTATCTTAAAAATTACTGTTATTTTAGCTGGTTATTCACATGAGTAAGCCATTGAATTCTGTAAAGGTTTCAGTATTCTGAGTTTTATGACTTTCACTGTTACAGAAATGATCTGTAGTATTTTACTATTACATGAAGCAAATAATTCAGGATTGCAGAATCTACTTTATTGCTCTCTTTGGTTTCTGTCACTTCCATCCAACTTAATGACCCATTTTCTAAGGTCCTTATACCTGACACACACCTGTATTTGTATTTATGTACATAAATATTATTTTGTGATATTTCTAAAAATAGTTGCTGGAGCCTGGGGACTGTTGTTTTGTGCCAGCAATATAGGAAGGGCAAGCCAATACTTGTGCCCTTCAGGAGAACGGACACAAGGACTCTGACAAAAAAGATGACAAGCCAGACAGTTGGGAGTATAAAAAATGTGGTGCATAAGCTTTATAGTACACATTTTGCTCTGAATTTCCTTGCTTCCATATAATTTTGGATCAGGAGAGGGATACTTCCTGCTGTGTCTACTCCCAAACCGTTTCAAAGATTATATGTTCTGTAATGCTAATAATATGGATTTTCTAACTCCATGAAGAAGTTTATGGAATAGACCTTGATAACTTCTAGAAAATTATCAGCAATTGCACAGACAATTAGTCACAGTCAAACTTTGGCAGGTTTAAAGACTCAGTTAAACTTTGAATAGATATTATAAAAATAATATCTGCAAGTGACTTCTCTGAAGAATCCAAATCTAAGATTTTAATTAACATCTATTTTCTCTCTTCTTGGGAGTTTAAAATTTAAAACTATGATTTCTCTTAGTATTTTGGATTTCTGGTTTGACGCAGGCTCTTTACATCAAATAAGGATAGACATTACTGAAGTATAAAATACAGTGAAATAATGTCTTCTCTCAAAGCCTAGTCCAGTTCTTAGCTGTCTTACTCATCAGGGACAACAATCCTGGCTCAAATAGGATGTTTTTGGAAAGTTAAATGTAGTGGAAATATTTTAATTTCCACTGCTGAACCTCTGACAACACTTACCTCTTAAGGGAATGGTTTGAGCACAAAATAAGCAAATCTCTTCTGACAGAGATTCTTCTGTTTGGCTTTTGAATTTTACTGAGAAACTTAGCACAGAAAAAAACATGGCAGAAAACACAGAAGAAATCTGTAGATCTAGAAGGTATCTGGATAACCCTTGTGTTTTCTGTAAATATAAACAATTTCTCAGAAACAATGCAGGATACAGCTCAATGATTGCAGGTGTGTTAGGGTCATGTGATAACCTGGATCACTGTTCCATGCTTTGCTTCTGCAGTACTTACAAGTTCGTAACCATTTCATTGATTAATATGTGAAATAGAGCAGGTTCTATTATATGTAATTATTAATCATATTATACAGGGAGATTTTGTATATGCCTTTCTTAATTTACAATTTTGGATTTATTTTGGTGTGAAGATGCACCAGTATTGCAGTGTGATGTGGGGATGACAGATTTCACTGTGCTTGTGTGGTGGCATTGCAGGGGTAAATCTTGTTTGCATCTCCTCTGAAATGTTCCACATAACACTACACCAGCCTCTCTTGGTGTGATGTTACATTTTGGTGCATATGTCGAGATCTTCTCAATGACAAACAGAGTTTGAATAAGCTATGTTTTAGCTGCATAAGATGGAATTTCAAGTGAGTTTTTGCTGATACCCTCAATGGTTTTCTAGCTTGGCTGCTCATGAAAAATGTGAAATTAAAGCTAGATACACACCCACCAGGACATGAGAAGAATTATGTATTCAAAATATAAAAGTGTTTTCCTGATTGTGTTAATCAGCTCTATATACCTTCCAATTATGCTTATAGTATCTGTTACAGAATCTTCCTATATTTATTTATTTTTAATTTCAGGGCTGATGCAATATTTAGAATACAATTATGTTTTGGTTTTCTGTGCTCTTCTTGCCAGTTTCTTGTGTTTTGAAGTCTCTCACTGATTGCTTCTCATTTTTCATTACTGATGGCCCCTTCAGACAGGCAGGCTCTGAGCTAATTAGCAAAGCTTTGTTCATGAGTGCTTGTTTCCTCCAAAAACTCTGCAGGAAGAAAACTCGTGAACAGTACTACACAATCTGCAGTTGCAGAGGCTATAGTGTTAACAGTAATGTGCTGCAATGTTTAAATTAAAATCTACCACTTTAGAAATTATTAATTGATGCTCTGTGATGGGGAAGTTTGTGGTCCAAATGACAGCGGAGTAGGATGATGCACTGTTCCAGGTCTGAGAATCAAAAGCTGGCGTGCAAGAATGGTGTCTTTCTAAACCACCGTTTGAAATTCCTCTGGAATTTTGTGGTTAGGCCTCCAAACTGGGCTGTTTTTGTACTCATCATTTGGCAAGCTCCACGCCCTCTTTGTTTTCTTTGTCCTGCATTGTTCATCTTTTGATTCTGTAGGTGCCTAATTGCTGCTTAAACAAATTGTGCCTCACAGTGGTGAAAGGCTGCACTCTGACTTTTGTCAAGGTTGGAAGAGGCAGTTAGCAAGATGAGGAATGGGTCTAAGTATGGCAGGAGGAGGAACAGGGTTTTCAGAGATGGTAAAGCAACAAAATCTGGTACCTCTGGGATGTAAGAAACTGTGACATGAAGAGCTTCTGGTCATCATTGGGTGCTTCTGATTAAAGGCACTAATTTGGGAGCACGGATAGGCGTTTGTCTCTTGTTACCTCATGTTACATTCGTGGCTTCCTCTCTTTGCTATTTGAGGCATCACAGTCCTTGTTCAGTGAGACCACCCCTGCTTTGGAGGACCTTATTTCTTTTGGGATAGTTTTCAACACTGTGTTTGCTTATTGCATGTGATCCAGAATTTGTGCTTCTGCATTAATTCAGGATCTTTTTCTTTCTGGATAATTTTAAAGTTTTTCTTATTAAATGAGCAATACAGATTAGTATTGCTCATCCGCAGAGGGAAGTGCTGCCAGCACCACTGAAGGTGTGCAATTGCCTCCTGGCAGACACTGCTTAGTAGATCTTTTCTGAAGCCAGGATGTGTTCCTTCGGTCTCCTCATGTTCCTATTGTGTGAAGGTGTGCATGAAATATAACATGAATCTAGTCAAAGTCATTCTGTAAATAAGCAGTCCTTAATGACTACGTGAAGATTTGTGTGTGTAAATTCCAGCTTCTCTGGAGTTAGCCAGATGAGGGTTCTGGAAGGGGCTGTAGCATGTTACCTGTTGTACAGTAGATGAAGAATAAGAGTTCCTGCTGCTTCAGAGCCAGGCAACCAGAATACTGATTAAGAACTGGCTCTTGAAAAGATGTATGTTAATCCTTTTTAAGTGAATGTTTATTCAAGGAAGTTTCTGCAGAGATTGCCCATAAATTTGATGTTGCTTTAAGCGACGGGTAGAATATATATTTCCTTGAAAGGAAATGTAGCATATTGGCTCCATTAAAAATGAGTGTACATTTTGTTAGTGTGTCGCATCGTAGCTTAAACATAAACTCATGACTGGGCAATTCAGTGTGCATTGGAGTTGGAAATACTTCTTAGCACAGATTAAAATTTGGTCCTGTGATGGCTTTGATTAAAATCAACATATGGAATGACAGTTACTAAAATGCAGATGAAAACTAGTACAAAGAATTAATAAGGGACACTGATAATAGAATGGCCATCACTTAATATTTTATGTAGATTCATAAAACATCTTTCAAATTTTGAATCAACAGCTGGTAAAAAATGCAGTAGTAATGAGCTCATTTGTATGTAAATGACTGTCATTCTATTCTAGGCTACTCATGCTTTATGGTATCCTGCTAGATATCACTAAGTATGGTCATGAAAATAGGCCTTTTTGGGAAACCCTTCAAAAAATCAATTTAAATGCAAGGTCTTTGCCTGGCTTTTAAGTTTTCAAAAGTAATTCATAAGGTTCTATCAGTCTGAAAGTTCTGTATACTTGTATTTAAAATAGTAATCCAGTACATTATTGGGAGCTGAATATCATACAAATTAGGAGCTCTAGGGTAATTCTGGCAACACCAGAAGGTAAATTCTTTGCATGTTCCAGCTCTCTTGGAAGAACTGGTCAAAGTAGGTGGCAATGTCTCTGTACCCAGAGACATGAAGGAAGTGTGCAGAAGAGTCCACATTGTGTGCATTCCTTTGTATGGCTTAGACTCAATATCCACTAAAGCTCCATATTTTCTGTAAATACCTGGACTCAAAGGTAGAAAGAGCAAATTTATAATGAGGAATTTTTACACAGACACCTTGCCATAGCAAGTTTTCATACTACATCTAGTGCAGAAGTGTACCATGTGCCTTTTATCACTTTTAAAGGATGGTCATAAAGATGAACATTTTGACCTTGGCATGAGGGGCTGATGGATGTACAGCTCAAGCCTTATGAGTTAAAAAATTATTTTAGGGAAATGAAATAACTGAGGGTTTTTTTGATAGTATATAGCAATATACAGAATAACAGAATTTTAATATCGGTCCTTTTACTGGAAAAGTAAATTTTCCAATATTTGGAGCAATTTTGGTTTTCATAAAGCTTCAAATTAGTTAAGTTCTAAAGGAAAGAATCACCTTTCACTCATATTTACAGAAATGTTTAGCTCTTTCTTGTTTTTAATAATACGTTTTTAAGTATAAGTGGCTTACACACACTTAAAATGAAAGTCTTAAATGCAGATTGGAGATTAGAAGTGTGTGTTAACATGAAAACCAGAAAGAAATGTTTTGATTGATAGCTCAGAAGGAAATACCAAAGATAAATATAAATACAGTTGATTGCAATTGATGTGGGCAAGTGGTAATCAGCTGCTAATCTAAACAAACAAGACTCCAGCAGATATTTCAACTCTTCACCTTTCCACTTGTCTTTGAGTTGCCTTTCCCAATCCCATTTGCAAACAAATTTTCTACTTGTAATATTGCAATTACATTTCTTATGCTGTGGGCAGTTGATGAAAAATACCTTTTTAAGAAGAAAGAAGAGTATGGATGAAGCTAATGGTTATGATTTTGGGGGAAGTGTCCTCTTTGTCAACTTTAGAGAAACCTGGCATACTGTAGGTTTTTTCCCTGAAAGATAAGTTACGCTGCCTTATTTATTATACTATATACCTATAATATGGAGATATTAAAATAATATCTACCTGGACAAATTCTGTGTGAATTGTAATTTTCTTTAGAGTGGCAGGAAGTATGAAGAGGGGTGCTTTTAGTTTCTGCTCAATTATTTATCTCACCAAGGAAAGGTTTTGCTGAGATAGCAGTTTGGATTCTTTCTTGTGATATGAATTATGAGGGTGAACCTGTTCTCCAACAGTGCTTTGCCGTGGGCAGGGTTCATGTAAACAGTTGTAACCTTCAGGCTGATGAAGGTGACACAGACTGACTGAAGTGGACTGCGGAATTCAGGGGTCACGTAATGAATTCTGATGAAGCCTAAATGCTGGAAATGAGGTGGTGGGACTGACGATTTTTTATCAGATCGTGTGTTAACGCAGAGCAGTTTTGAGCTGTTTGTTAATGTGTCAGCCTCCTTGTGAAGTGATTAAGTATTAAAGGTATTTTAAAGTATAGATGCCTTTTTTCAGTCGTCCCTTTTAGTTTCCTGGAGGATTGCCTAGACTACTCCACACAAATAAAAAACCTGAAACATATAATAATTGATTTCTGACATCTTTTTAGGAAATCTATTTGTGAAAGTGCAAATTACAGAAATGAGTTAATTGCTATTTTTACCACCAGTTTTAATCTGTGTAGATTGTTTAAATTGTAAAACAATAAAAAAAGAGACTTTTTCCTCTGCATAAGACCTCGTGTGGAAAGCAAGTATAAAAGTTAAAGACAAATAAACTGAAGCAAATTTTAGGAAATATTAAAAAAAGTTGAAGTTGCCTATGGAAATTTAGGTGTTTGCACAGTGAATTCAAGAATTACATTAATTTAGAGGAGAAATAATAGCATGTGAACTGAATTTCTAATTAGAATGAATTATCTTACTATGGATTTTGA
Source organism: Cnemophilus loriae (assembly GCA_013397755.1). Taxonomy (NCBI): domain Eukaryota; kingdom Metazoa; phylum Chordata; class Aves; order Passeriformes; family Corvidae; genus Cnemophilus; species Cnemophilus loriae. Next base: position 1,464,286 of record VZTF01017495.1, on the reverse strand, counting down.
GTAGTTAAACTAAAAGCTTTTTGCACTTAAGTTATTAGCTGTGAAGTAAGATGAGATATGAATACTCTCAAAAATCAGCTCATGAATTGCTTGCTCGTGAAACTGTTGTTTATGGATTGAAGCAGAAATTGTAAAAATTAATTATGCATAATTATTGAGGAGTGTGAATAGAGCATTGTGTTGTTTTCTGGCTTGTTTATTGTATATCCTGAAAGATGACACAGCTGGAACTTCAACTGAAACTGAGGTGATAGGAACTAATGCAACTGTAAGAAGTTTCAAAGCTGCCCACAAATGGTCCCACCTTACCCTGTTCACACAGCTTTTTGATAACACTGAAGTTTAGCGAGGTTTAGCAAAGAGAAACAATAGTCTGATGGAATTTTGGACTACTGTAAAGAATTATCAACAGACCCTATTAAAGCCTACAATACTACATTGGGAAGTCTCTCAAGGCTCCTTTGTCAAGGCTAGTTTATTGTCTATATAGTTTGTTAAAAGGCTTTTAGAGCCATCATGGTCGATTGGATCTGTGTGGTTGCTGTAAATGTGCAGTAACTCAACATTAAAATTCTTATGAAATTTTAATACCAAAAAATTAAAAGCACAAGTGCTGTAATCAGTTCATAAAACAAAATACTTGAGTCTCTGACCTCATGCTGCCAGGTGGGGATCAATGAATGCTGCAGTGTTTTATTTTCTTTCTCTCCAGTAGATGTGTATTTGTAACTTTTCTTCTGTACACATAGTCCAGTGCTGTGTGTTAGTGAAGTATTTCTGCATTACTGATAAGCATAATATGCAACCCTAATGTTTTGTACTGATGAGCATGTGTTCTATGTGAAAAACGCTGTGATGGTAGTCAGCTCTATGACTGGACAGCTTATTGTTTACTGCACTTTCCTGAAAGCTTTTGAGTTTGTGCTCTGTCACATATATTTCCCAGATATTTTTATATTTTTTCAGTTTTATGATCAGAAGTGAATGGTGACATGTTTATTCTAAAAAAGCTGGTTACTGAGTTTTTGGTAAAAGTAACATACTAAGTGTGAGCTGGAGTCAGAGTGTTTCTCATGGACTGGAGCTTTAGCAAATCAAGTTATGTGAATTTCAGTTTTATTTTGTTGGTTGGTTGGTTGGTTCTTCCGTTAAGCTTCTCACGTTCACCTGTTCTGTTCCCCCCACCCCAAGAGTTATAATCTCTATTTTTCAGTGTCGTACATATTAGTTTATTTTTCCCTTATTTGTGTCCATCTCTGCAAATTCTCCATCAAATCAGAGACCATTTCGAACTTGATTCTTTAAGTTGATCATTTGTTTTTACCAGCGTATTTCAGAATTTGGCACCAAGTTTTACAAGCTCAAAACCTTTTAAAGTAACAATATAAATCAAACCTGAAAATGGTGGAATATATGGCCACTTAAAATACAACACCTTTGCACAATGCTGAAATTATGTAAAAGGCTTAAAGATGATCCATGTGTTTACTCAGTGTACAGATGGATGACAAAGCAAATTCAAGACCCCCTCAGGACTACAACAGAAAAGAGATCTTTTGCCTTCTTTTAAAACATAGAGGAGAAAAAGTTTTGAAATGTAAACAGTTCCTAAACTGCATTGCTGGCATGTAGAATACAATCAATTAGCTAAAATGCAAAGTTAATTTAGATATATAATTATGTATCTTCAAAATAGAATCAGCCATATGGACAGGGGTGCAAAAAAACTGATATGAGAAATTTGTTTCCAAGCAGTAATTTTTTCGTGCTGGGAGGAATTATTAGGAAACTTGTAAATATTAAATAATTTGAAGAAAGAAAAAAAGACTATTATGATTTATATCATCCTGAAGCAACAGTGGCATGTAATGTTGTTAGCTTCAGAGAGGAAATGATTGTATTTCTGAAAGTCATCTGCAATGGAGGCTTGTCATGGTGTAACTGAGAAATAATGACTAGACCAATTTTAGAAGGAATGAAGTTTGCAGATTATATATAATGACAGGTAATGTAAACAAAAAACCCTGAATAACCGGCCACCTACGTCTTGAATAATATATTTTGGGGGAAAAGTAAAACAGCCACAAAGACAGAATGTGTCTGATTTTGTATATTTGCTTACCACCTGTTGCAAGAAAAATCTAATGCTTGTTAATGGTATTATTGAGATTGACTGTGTGAGTGAAAAAAGTTGTTTTCATTGAAAACAATTACCTAAATCCTCTTCAGTCATAGCAGGACTGGACATTGCACTTAGGGAGGAATATGTTGTGGTTTCTAATTCACAGTAAACTGTTGCAATTTCTATCTCTGGGATGGATGTCATTAGGATTTGCTCATATTTGGTGAATTTTTAATTTTTTTTTTTAAATAAACATAGTGATTGCTAAAATCCTCTAGAGAAGTTCTTTGCAAACTATGGACTAGTGAGTTTTGTCAAGGTATTTCTCTCTCCATCCTAAGGTGTCTTTCTTAATTGTGTTTTAGGATTTATTTCATGCTATGAAAAAGAGATGAAGCTTCCTGTCAGCAGTGCGTGGACCAGTGATGCAGTTTTGTTAATCTCTGCATGAACACTGTTCTGTCACATTGCTGGCTTTCACTTCTCCATCAGAGAGAAGAAATGTTTCTCACTGGCAGTTTGCTTTACTTAACATTTTGTGCAAAACATTGATTCAGATCATGATAAAGTAGATAGAAACCAATTTTCTACTATCATATATTTTATCTGTCTGCTATCTGTTTAATCTAGTCTGCATCTTTATCTAAATTAACTGTCATTTGGAAAAACCTTTTTCCTTAATAATATAGGCTACATTTAAAGTTCTAACATAGTGCAATTTAAAAAAAGAAGATTAAAGGAAGGATCCAACGCATTAGTTTTCTGTCTAATTTGAATCAGAGTGGTGCCCAGAGGTTCTTTTTTAAAACACATGTAAAGCAGAGTATGAGAAGTTTACCAGAAGAAAGTAGAAGCATTTGCCTATGAATGGTCATCTGAAAGGTGAAATAGCGGGAAAGTTTTTCTAGTGAGAAGCTAATGCATTCTTCTTTCTCAGTGGAAATTTTTTTCTTGGATGCACAAAAATGTTCAAGGACAACAGATTGACAAGGCCATATTTTTATTTTTACAGAGGTTAAATTGCTCTTGAATTATAACAAGAATATTCTAGATATAAACACAACAATGCTTTCATTTCAAAGCACGTGATCTTCAACAGACGTTTACTTCAGCAATTACAAGAAAAAAGTTAGTTTCAGTTACCATTTTCTTGGTAGTTTGTAATCTTTGTCCCAGCTGGAGCTGAGCATGTAGTTTTCTTGCAGAGATGCTATGGAACTGCAGACAGGTTTCTCAGAAAGTGGTGATAAGGTACTGGAGGAAAATTTTACTTCCTCAGAGGTCAGCTCCAAAACCCAATTGATACAATAGTGCTAAAAATTAATTTGCCATGTATACAATATACGTTTCATTACTGCACAGGTTAATGCACCAGATGAGGCTTTTGTTAGACTTGGATGAAGAAGTGGTGCTCTGTGTGTGACTTTGTGTTCCCCAGTAGGGGAAGTTTGCTGTGAGAGGAAACACGGTATATGCATGGAACAGGAGTGACTGAATGCCAAAACAGAAAAAAACTTTCTCAAACAAAGACGTATTACATTTAGTGTTTAACTTCAATTTACACCCTAAAAATAACCAGAGGGTAAGGACAGCATAGTCTTGATGGCAGCAATACAATGCCACAAAGAAACCCTGTCTAAATTAAAAATCTCACAATTTAAAATACAAAAGAGTTACATAATGCCAAGCCAACACCCGTGCAAGTGGCTCAGATTTGTTGTTCATGTCTTTGTAAGGGTTTCCTGGGTGTCCTTTTGTTCACTCTGGTTGTTTTAGCCCTCCCCATGACTGAAGTCAGTGTAAACCTGAAGTGGCAGTGCCCTAGGAGGGCACCTCCTCCGTGTGGAACCCCTGGTTGCAGTCACTCACTATGACACGAGAAAAATACTGAAAAACTGTCAGTCACATTCTAAATAAAGACCAACCAATCATTCCTGTGCTTCTCATAAAGTTTAAGCTTAGCAAGATGGCTGGTAATACTCCACTTTCTGTTATCCATCACTTTGAAATAACATCTAAAGGGTTTAATAAGATAGCTGAGAGATGAATAAGAAGTAACTGTTCAGTAATATAGCTTCCTTGGATGTTTTGAGAGGCAAATATTTGTATTTGCAAGAAATAATAATCTAACTATGATTCTCAACAGGGTGTCATAAGATTTTCAGCCAGAACAGTTTGGGAATACATTGTTTCAGGCTATTTATTTCAGAAGTGGGAATAGATGAAATTCTCCAATGGGATTGAAAAAGTTCCATAATGATACCATAAGACATTAACTTAGCAGTTGGAAATAACACTTATGAACCACTGGAAGTTAAGTTCTCATGGGTTTAATATTTTCTATAGACTCATAAATCTGATAGAGACATAATCTCTTTATTAAGTCAGAAATTCTATTTGTTTTTAGAAGATATCAACAATTCTGCCCTGAAATAAATGAGCTCCTCTTGGTAAACAAATTTTCACACAGAACATACTAAGAGAATCCTCCACATGTAAATGATCAAACATTAAATCTCTCATTGAAATTCAGTGTAAAAAGAAACAAATACAGCTTCAGAAGGTGGACAAATGTCTATGTTAAGATTAAACGTGTGCATTAATTTTCTAGGTCCTGTGGGTTTTGTATCTTCATACAGGCGTTTTTGGTGTTGCAAAACTCTAATCGCTATAATGGAGTTTGGCTCTGGTCCTGCAGAGTCCAGCACCCTCTGTCCTTTGTGCTTGTGTGACTGCTAAATGGAAACTGCGGTGTTTATGTGAGAATCTGTGAGCTGAGCAAAACCACTGTCCAGGTTAATTCAGACAACAATGTTTCTCCCATTTTCAAGCTCTAGTTTAAAGGAAGATTATACTTCATGTTCTCTGTGTTTGCTTTGGTGGAACTATGTCATAAGAAACAGAGTGGGCATAGTATTATAATAAGTGCCTTTGCAGATTACATACATTTTCCATTTTTTTGTCTTTAATTTAATATGTAACGAAGTTTTCCCCAAGGAGGTTCTAGAGAAACACAGTTTATAGAACTACATATTGGAAAGCTCATCTGGTGAAGGGGAAGTTTCTGAGAGATGATTGGTGGCAAGAAATAAGAAATTGAGTAAGGATCGAGAGGTAATATAGGACTGACACTTGGGACTAAAGACAGAGAGTGGGACAGGGAAGGAGGCAGAGTTCTTGAGGGGGAAAGGAGTGTGGGGTTCAGGAGGATCATAACGGAAAAGTACAGATGTAATGCTTTTGGTTTGGGCCAGAAAAAGCTTAGATAAACTTTCTCATGGCTGCAAGATCTTTCCTATTCTTTTAACTAGTTTTCCTATGAAGCTGTGTTGCTGGGTCTCACCTCAAAGTAACTGCCTTTCCACTGCATTTTGCACTGCATGTGAAGTGATTTTGACATCCATGAAGTTAGCATTTATTTAAAAGTGCTTGCACTTTGTGTGTTAGCACACTCAGAATATTACGGATTCATTAATATGTCGTGGATTTGAGATATTAACATGGAGAAAGTCCTATGGTTTTGAAAAAGCTAAATCTTTTTTTGCCTTCGGTAGCTTCAAAATCATTCTGTAGCCCAAGTCATGACCTTGATGCCCGCAAGGTCTGGAACAGGTAGCAAATACCTGTAGGTTTCCTGGTAATTTCCCATGGCTAAGGTGAATGCACATAGTCTGTGGCTTATGAGCTCTTTCAAGGTTTCTCTTCAGAGACGCCAAGGGGTTGCTTAGAAACATTGTATATAGTAAATAAGATGCTTGTAATATTGTTGAATGTTTAGTAGGTCTTTAGAGAGGAGAAATGATCAGAAATAATATAGTAATAATAACATAGTAAATCTATGTTGTTATGTATGATAGTTTCCTTTATCCAGATGATTATATTCAAAGCTATCCTTAGTATTTTACATTTGATCAAGTGGAACATTTCATATCAAATATAAGTATTTTTTTCCCATGTCTCTTATAAGGAGAAGCTGAAACCTTACAGACTTGGGTTGTTCCAAATGAAATCCTGTGTTGCTTAGAGTTGATGACAAACAAGCAAAGAGCAAAGAGCAATCATGAATGTAGCTTTAGTTACTTGAAAGTTTTGTAATCAAACCTACAGGCATTGAGAGTTAGCAAATGAGACCAGCCCTGATCCAGCTGGATTTCACCCAGGGAAATGTTCTTGATTTGCAGGCTGGAACCTGGTGTTTGATCTGTGATCTAGCAAACCTTACAGTAGCCTTTGGTCTTTATTTTGAGAATTTCAGTGGTCTCAGTTTCTGACAATAACATGGAATAACTTTTGCCATCTGACTGCACTATGCCACTCAGAAGTCTCCCTTCACCCGTATAGGTCCTTGAGGAGAGGGAGCCCCAGAATGCTGTCCCAGACACTATGGTAGCTAACATGTGCTTTTGTCTAGTGATGATCCTTTTTTCTCTCCAGACTATATGCATTGTTACCTGGATTTACATAGTTTAGAAGTCTTTTAGTTGATGAATTTTACTTACACCAGAATACAAATGAAAATGTAGTGTTGTACTATGAAATTAGTTTGTCTCTAAAGTGAAACTGGGTTGTGTGATGCAAATTGATAAAAGTGATTAATTATTAATGTATTTAGGCACTGTTAGCTGCAAATTGGTGACAGGTTAGATAACAAAATGCCTAAATGTGTTCAAGGTGTAAATTCCCTTGTATTTAAATAGTGTTTGTAAACCTCTTACATGCTATCGACATTTGTTGAATTTGAAGTACTGAGCTAGTACTTCATAAGTACTATGGAATCATAAGTACCAGCAGTGCAGCAGTGCCTTGAAAACGTTTTTAATCACTAATTGCTACAGACTTTTTTAATGCCTAGTGAGATTCACAGCCATGGGCTGGTATTTGAACCTCTGTGTTCTCAGCAGCTCTGGCAGTGGGAACCCTGTGCATACCAACCATCCCATGAAGTAAGCCACCCTGGGAAATCTCAGCAGATGAGTTGTTAGGCAATAACTGCATGTGAAACATCAACATCAGCTTTTCAGTTTGAGTAAATCAGCCAGGTACTCATGGCCACAGACTATGTTGCAAAATGGGACTGCTAAATGGAAAAGCTTTGGAATAAATGGATGTGGAAACCAGTTGTAATGTAAAGGCTGTCAAGGGAATTAGTCTCTTTTATGTATCTGTAGAAAATTCCACACGAGATTAATCCATGTTTTACTTTTGCAATTGTAAAGGCTCACATAGATCTGCCACCATGCAATAGTTAAAAACTAGGCAAACACCATGCCCTGATTCATATATCTAATGGACTCTCTGGTCTAGTCATTGTGCTTACACAGCAACTGATTTCTTGCATTTTTGAAACAGTACATGAAAGAATTTACATCCAGCTGTTTTGTCTGGGGCAAATGTGTCTTTTTTTTTTTTTTTTTTTATGCTGGGTAGGAAATAACAGGAAGGGATTTAGCTAATTCTTCAGAATTTGTGTGGATTATGGAATCAAGTCTTTTAATATTGTGTATATACTTGATTATTACGGAAGTATCTAGAAATGAAGGGAAAAAATAGAAAGTTAGGGAAATGGCTGTCAAAACATTTGGATTTGATATTCCTTTTAATAATCCATATTTACTATTTTATAGGGAAATCAAAGGACTTCTAAAAATTGAAAGTTCATGATCTGGAAGTAATGCTTTCTATTAGGGTATTTTCATGAAGAATATTGTCTTTTATTGCTTTCATGTTAAGTTCTGTTTTTAGAAGAGGGGAATTAAAATATGTGTAGAGATGAGATAATGGTGGATTCCATTCCTGGAGTGAGTAAGCAGCTTATAGGAGAGTAGCTGAGACCTTCATCTTCCTTTAGCTGCAATAGCAAGTCTGTCTGATTTACTTTTGTATGTTGCAGAACTGCATCATTGTAATGACTTTTCCAATATTCTGCTGCTGAAACTTTCTAGCTTATGCATAGGTGTATTTTGGAGGGAGGAAAGGAAAAGAGAGGAAATTACTTTACTTGGGTTCACTGGGAGTGACATTTCTTCTGTTACGAATGCTGCAAATGAACGATTACCCTAATTTTGTAACTGTGGAAAGTTGATGTGAGTTCCTTGGCCATTGCACAGAGTCACCTCTAATAGCACTGGTTTTCATGGAGCTATTTATGTAGTATGTGGAGGACATGAGCACAGTTGTGAGGGTGACAATCTGAAGTAGCATCTTGCATGGGTGACTCATATAATGAGAAATGACAGCTGACCACAGGGATGAAAGGAGAAAGCCTAAACAGAGCAAGAGGAAAAATGAATAGAAATGGGTACATCTCTACATCACTGAGCAATCATTGAATAAAGAAGCGAACTTCTGTGTGTTGTCCCCTCCATCATTTAATGCTCTGACTATTTATTTATTTATCTATTTTTAATTTTTGCACCCCCACCCCTCTTATTTTCTGAGACTCTCTGGCAGATGCTGACTTGCCTACATCAAAGGCAAATGCTCAACACATTAAGATTACCAATTTGATTGCTGTTTCTATGTCACCATGTAAATACAGTCAGAAGGCATCTGTACCACTGTGTTGGCAGTTGAAGAGGATTTTATGTCTGCCCTTTACTCCCTGTTTTGCTGGTAGTATTTGTACTCTCATTTGCCTTCTCCCTCCCTAGTGGATTTCATGGCTGGGAGTAGCACCTGTGGCCACTCTGTGCTCTGACAGCTGCAAGATTCAGATGCCAAACTCTTGAATGTATTTTTTCTATTGCTGTCATCTGTGTTAAAAGAGAGCTCCCAGGCAGACATCTCAGCTGTCTTGGTGTTCATTGCTCGTAGTTGGACAACAAGGTGTCATTAACTTTTCATGATTTCATTTATAGTACATTCATAGGTGCAAAGAGTTAGATTTTTAGCATGTGCAGGTCTAGAGAGTAAGTTCTGGTCTACTGTTTAGTATGTTTAAAACTCTTTTTAGATCATCATGTGCTCTCGACAGAGCTGATAGATTCTTTTGTGCTCTGCATGTGGTCAAGAACACTCTGGGTCTGTAGCAAATTAGGGATACTCATAGAAATATCTCATCAGCATTTCTTACTTGACTGCTGCTGGAAGTGTTTGAAATCTAATTCACTGTTTGGAAACTGGGAGTACCTGGAACCAAGCATGGCTGGCTCAGCTAACACATCACCAGAAAGGAGACTGTTAATCAATGCTCCAAGCATTGCTGTAGGTTTGTGTTTGTTAGGATGTACATGTGCTCTCTGATACAGCAGCCTCTGCACAAAACCCGGCAAGATGCCTTTGGGTTAGGATTAGGGTTAGCAAAGGATACTAAAGTCGACTATAAGTTTACACTGGATCATGGAAGATTCTATTGCATTTATCTGAAGGAGATTTTTTTTCCCCCTTAATTTCTTTGTAGGTTTGTTGTTTCTTTTAACATTCTGGAGAGGTATTTTGAAGTATAAGATGGCTAACATAGGCTCATTCCTGAATGACACTGGATAAGCAGTTGTAACCAATAAATTCTTGACTTTGTGACCTTATTGCTGTCTAATGTGTGCACTGGTACGTGGCAATATATTGTGCAGCTTTGTGACTGTTCTGGACAGGAGAAAGCTCTTGAAAGCAGCAAGGATTCCTATGGCCTAGAAGTGGTGTTTGAATGTCACTGGAACTAGATATTCAAAAAGACCTAAAAACTCTATCTCTCCAAGACTGGTTGTGAATTTAAAAAGCAGAATTAGAATTAGAAATTGCAATTCAAGTTTCATCAGATAAATTTAGAAATATCACTAATTTCTTCCCTGCCACAAGTCCAGTGAGCAAGGTCTTGTAACTCCCATTCTGTTCAACGGACTGTAAGTTTGAGAAGAGGTAAATGCAACTTTTCTGCATGAAATATAAAGACATTTGTGGGAAATCATATTTCCACCAGTGGGCTTATGCTCTGCATTCTGTTCAGCTCTTTAATGCTGAAGTTTGCATACAGAGTTGCCAGTTTCAATATTCGCATGATTTCTCTGTGAAGACGATTAATTTATACATACTCTCTTGTACAGAGCTCTAGGCTTCAGAAAACTTTTTGTGGAAAATGGACACACAAATTAATTTGACTCATACAATTTAGTGAGGCAACATCATGGAAAATATAGTCTCTTTTCTGTTGTAAGCAAAATGTGTTTGGGGGAGAGATGACCTTCAGAGATAAGGCTGAAATCAAGCAAAAATGCATTCTCTTCTATTTCACATTGAAGCTGATTTTTATCAGAGCACTTGGATGCATTTAGAAATGGAGTTTAAGAACATGGATGGACCTTCAAATGTACCTGTGTGACTCTAAACATTACCTGGCCAATTATTTTTCCCCTGCTTGTCATATACTAGTCTTTGAGGTGAAATCTCAGAGTGATCAAGGTAGTGAAAGGTCTTGTATGAAGTCTGGGAGAGATATTTCTCTGTTTGTAAATATGAAAACTTTTTTAAAAACAGGATGCTTTAATATAAATGAATTTTTTTTTTTTTTTAGAAATTTATTTTTGTGCACGTATGAAAACATATTTCAGTCTATTTTATTTCCACAGCAAATGAACTCAAAAGATTATTTTTATCCACTGCTTATATATGGTCAAGTTCCCACTGAACCACAAAGCTGCTGAAGGACCTGCACACAGTCATTTGTATACAGGGCAAAAGTCTTGTCGGCTGTTTTGCTGTAAACAGAGCAAAGATCTCTTTAACTCAAACAATCCTCTCCCCCTCCCTGCAAATCACAGGCCATATGAGCTTATGGGTTTACAGGCAAATCCAGCCTGCAGCTGAGGATCCAGGGCTGAGCAGAGAGTGCTGTCGGGCTGGGCACTGGGAATTACTGTCTGTGTGTGCTTCGAACACGTCCTGCATTTCTCTGTGTGACTGTGTTTGCTGCACATGTGACTTTATCTTCCTTCAGCCCCTGCAAGGCATATTTTCTTTACCCCACTTCATGGCTGCTGCTGCATTGTTCTGTTAGGTCATGATGTTCAGAACTGTTGAGGCAACTGGAAAAAAAGGCGAAAAAAAGAAA
>VZTF01017495.1:1371653-1453105 GCA_013397755.1 Cnemophilus loriae | reverse complement strand
AAAAGGCGAAAAAAAGAAAAATAGAAAAAAAAAAAAAAAAAAGACTGTATTTCCCCAGAATTGCATGGGATGTCCTTCCTGCTGCTTGTAATGGAGTTTATAATTAATAGAGGTCAATTTACCTGGCAGTGCTGTACTCTGTTTCCCATGCGCTGGGTAGTATCCAACTCAGAAGTATTGGGTGTTGTCACTTAAAAAAAAAATTGAAAATCAATACATAATAATAAGCAATAAGTATTACTTGTTATTACATTCATAAGTATGCCAGCTGATGCCTGATTGTGTTTGATTATGTGTGATTTATTTTTCGACAGCAGTATGACATTATTTAGTTCTTATGATCAGGCAGGTGTCGGCCCATGCAAAATGTTTGGTAACTTCATTTTCTAATGTAGGTGGTACAAAGGACTTAAACACACCTCATATAATTTCGTCTTAGAGGCAAAGACGGAAGATGAAGAGCCACTGATTCATCTTGTTGCTCAAGATGTGTCTCTGCCAATTCATGTTGAGCGTTCTGTGTTGGAAAGAGCAGTGTGGCAGCTCATACAGCCTTCCTGAGAATTTGGCTGTCGGAATTCCCTAACTGGCCAGAGGGAAAAAATATATAGTAGGAAATTAAAAGGATAAACATCCCTGAAGGGCTTGTTGCTACTCGTAATTTTTGTGCCTTAGTTTCACATGGAATTTTAGAAAGTGATCTGCTTTGAAAGGCTGATTTATTCTGCTGTGCACCATATGAAAGTCTTACTGTTCTAGCTGCTTTCCAGGCTTTGATTTGTTTTGGATTCTCACGACTGCTTAGTTTTTGAGGGTTAGGGAGGATGTATCCATGGCAAATAATGTGTTGGCTTCTGTAATATTGGCATTGCTGAAGATAGTTTAAATTTTGTTTGTGAGCTTACATTAGTACTGAAAGACTGAGCCTTTTAAAAGGTCTGGTACCAGAGGCTTTCCTGGCCCCTGCTCTGCAGCCTGGGCACGCTCGGATCCTAAGCTCCTGTCAGTCGCCTGTGATGGTCCTGAGCCAGTGCCAAAAGAATCAGATGGCCACAAAAAGAGTTCTTAGAAATTTGTTAGTGACTAGCATGTTAATAGTATTAAAATACTTAATCATAAAGCAGTAACCAGAAGCCTTTAAGGTCCACCAAATTTTTAGTTTTCCAGAAGTTTCGAAGTGTTAAACTGCTTTGTTTTATGTGCTGTGTTCACATATATGAAATTAATAAGAGAGCATTCTTCTAGAAGTGTCAAAGGGGTGGCCATGAAGGTTTTCAAATAAGCAGAACTTCCTAACATGCAAAACTCTTTAAGTTCCATCCTGCAGTTTTCATGATTTTCCTCTACAAAGATATGCATCTGCACAGCTGACTGCAGAGATCTTAAGCCTCACTATTTTAGTCCCTAAAATAATAAAAGATTTTCAATCAATTTTGTTTTTGAAAGGAAGCACAGGAACAGATTTCTTTAAATTCATTTCCTATTGGTATGAAATGTCTGTGATTTTTCTTTTTCCTCTTGCCCCCAAATTCATCTCATATTTCACAGACGAGGAAACAGAGTGATGGTGTGTCACATCCAGCTATATCAGTCACTTTGGCAGTCATTACTGACACAGCTTAATGCAGTCTGACTGATGTAATCAGACATGATGTCTCTCACAGAATACTGTGTCACCCTGAGAAATATAAAGAGACACAGGTTTCAGAAAAACACAGTTAAGGGTTGTTTTACAAAACAAATAATAACCCATGGCACTGTGTCTGCAGACAAGCACCCAGAACAAATAGGTCCTTCTGGACAGAACAAGACCAGTGTGCTAAATTCATTTCCTTGGGGAATATAAGAGTTTTTTTCAGCCCACTTGAATGAACCTCATTTATAAAGGAGTTAATGCAACTTTCTGCAATAGTAATTTCTCTTTCTGTTCCTCACCCAAAGCAGAATGATGTCCATTTCAAAAAGGTATTTTGAGTGCTTCCCATTTTGGGATACCCAGCTTGTGACCTCCCCAGCGCTTCTGGTTTCAGTGAGCTGATCTGAGATATCTCACATTTGACTTTCAAAGTTGAGAATGTCCAAACAACTAGCCACAAAGAAGGATATTTTAACTTTGGAAGGCACTGTGTAGTATCAATGTCATAATTTGTTCCCATGTTGGTGTATTCATTGATGGAATTTTGAATGTCTTTTACTGTTCTCACAGTTTAGCTGCTGCAGCTGAAGTGCCCAGATGCAAACAAAGCTTGTATTCATACTTCTGGATGTGTAGTTAGAGCAGGGATAACTTCTCTGATCATTAGAGGCAGGTGCTCAAATGAACCTGATGATTTCACAAGTTTGTTTGAATTTACTGATCCAAATCTCAGCTTTAGCTTTCCTGACCTCTAGGACAGCATGTGAAATCTGAGGTCCACTGAAGTCAGTGCCAAGCTTCCCGTTCTCTTCAGCAGGGCAGGCTCAGTGTGGAGCTCACTTCAGGGATGCGCTGAACTTGAAGTTGTTTGAAAAAATTGTCTAGCTGGTTGAATTGACAATTGGATAAGGCATACCACTTGAAGTGACTCTGAAGGGTGTTGAGCCTGTGGAGAACCACCTATTATTATCACCTAAGCAAGTGAGAACTAAAAATTCTATTGAAATGGAAAAAATATTGATCAGTAACAATGAGAGAAACGCTTGTCTATGCTTACCAAAAAAAAATAAAAAAAAAAAAGTGGCCCTAAGCCTTAATTTGGGATCCATCCATATGACTAAAATCAAAGTAATAAACATTAATGTGATTCTGGACTCATAAGTTCTACTGGAGACATCATCAAGCTGTAATTATAACAGACATTTAAATTAATGGGTTGGACATAAATGTAGCTATCAAAACTGGTTTAAAATATAGAACTTAATCTGTACTTCTGTCTTCATCTCCAGAAGTATCTTTTAATGTCTGTTCTTAAAACAGCACTTTTAACTTGATTGGGTTTTTTCCCCTAAAAATGAAAATGAGTGCAAATAATTTGTGCTTTAAAATAGAGAAAAAAAAAGAAAGAAAGAAACCATGCAGGAAAACAAATGTGTCTCTGTCTGCCTCTCTCTGTCACCAGCATTTTAATGATCACTTTACAACTTTGTTATCTCTGAACTTAGATCCGTTTCAGCTTCCTCATCTTAATTTGCATTCAGCACTATTTTTCTGTTTTGGGAAGTATTGATTGAGAAAGCAATAGAACAGTTTTTATTCAATGTCTATGGAAAATATAGGAATGTGAGCGTGGAGTCGCTCCGTACAGGGACCTGTTGATACCTCCACAAAAATATTAATTCCCTGTAAAGGTGTCATGGCCTGGTGTGTCCAATATATGCTGCTGTTTAATCTTTCTGGAGGGGGTAGCAGTTGAAATGTTTAATGTGCTACATATTTTTAGGTGAAAATTAATTAGCGTGAATAGGCAAGGCACCCTATGGTGTCACTGTTTAGTCAGTTTTCTGTGGAGAATCACACTTCAATAGGAAAAACATTTTTTTTTTGGTGTTCTAAAGACATAACAAAAACAAACAAATTAAAATTAGTAACTGATGTGTCATCATCTTATCATATGTTTTCTTTCTTTCTGTGCCATCCATTCCGCTGCCATTAGTGAAGGAAACCATGTGGGGGAATAGATTAACAAAACCTAAGTGAAAAACCTCAGACAAATGCTGTTTTTCTTTTCCAGTGCAGGCACTGCCAACTCCTACCTGGAAAAACTGCTTCTGAACCTTTCATCCATGCTTTTGAATAGTAGTACTGGAGAAGTTTATCTCAATAACATAATTAGAATCACCTGGATGAAAGTGAGAGCTGTCAGGGCTGTTTTAAATGCTCCCGGTTTGGTGCTGCGTGACAACATGATGGACATATACAACATTTTGAGTCTCTAAATTACTGAGATAACTGACCTAAAGGAAAGAGAGAAACAAGGGACTGCTTATAAAAATTAATAAGAGCAACTCATTGATAAATACAGTGACTGGAACAAATAGAGCAATGAAGCCTGTTCGTATGTTAAATCTATTAAGATGTAGTTGATCAGAAAGTTTGAAAGAATGATCATAGTGTGGCTAATCTGAAATGTGATCAGAGTTAAAATGTCTTGGTGATTCGTGTAGGTAAGCATTTGACAGAAGTGTTGATTGGAATGACCTTATTGTAATCAGTTTGAGGGGGAGTGGTTGGTTGGTTTTTTACTAAAGAAATCAGTTTACATAACCGTGGGCTTATGTAACCACTGTTTTACCTGTAGTGTCTCAGCCCTCCCTCTTCTCTCAAGTCTGATCCATTTGTCATTTTGGAGGTTTTATGAAGTGTGGCAGGGAAGAGCTGAATCTATTGTATCACATCTGTTAGGGGTCAGAGGCAAATAAAACCACCCAGGAACATGCTGCTAATGGGGAGGTAATATATAATACAATAAAAGAATTTCCTTTCCCCATTCTTGGATGAATCTACAGCAATTTCTAATACAAATATTATTTTAAGAGGCTGTAAAGTTTTTCTTCAATCATATCCACTGTAACTATGATTATGGGCTGTTCCATCTGCAAGGATATTTTCAGGTATATTCAGCTTTAAGCATGTGTGTAGATTTTGCTGAATAACCAGATTGCTTGCACATAGAGATGAATGAACAGACTTAAAGTTGTGAAGCCTACCCTCCCCAATGTCAAAAAATGGCATTTCAGGCTGGTTACTCCATAAATTAATGTTTGAGACTGTGTACAAATACCTTGCTCAATGATTTAATTTATAAGTAATTGGATTATTCATAAAACACTAAGATGTTCTTGTTTTTTCTTATTTTCTTTTTTTTTTTTTTTTTAAATTACAGTGTTGTATTTTAATTATATACTGAATTTGCTCATTTTTTCTTGGAAAAGGATTTGGGTCTCTCTTTCTGAAAAAGTACACCTTAGCACATGGTCTAAGGAACTACTCAGGGTCTGTGTTTGCAATCTTAAAAATGTCTTTTCTTTCCATGTAGGAAACTCTGCGGTAGATACTTGGTGTCAGAAATCTGTGACAGAATAACATATTCTAAAAAGCGAAAATAAGGGTATTTTGCAGTGTAAATCACGTTACTGATTTTTTTGTAGGAATATGCTTTTGATTTCTCTTTGTTGTATTCAGGGGCAACTATTTGTTTGATAAACCCTTCCTGAGAATATCCAGCTTCCTGTTACTAAAAGTGCTACATAGAATTACTGCAAAGGAGGCAGGTGAGAGGTGCCAACTTTGCTTTGTTTTCTTTCCCCACTGACAAGTGTTTCCGTGTGCAGGTGACATGAAACACTGAGTCTGCATTTCCCTTAAGGGCACGACTTTTCAAACACAAACAGGGTAAAAAAGACATTGTAAGAAACAGAAAATGGCTTGGGTTTGCCTCGCTAAATTGGTAGGGGTGACTCCAGGAAGTTCGTGGTACCTGAAATAGCTTTTATTCTTTTTGCTTCTGCTTGACAATGTTTGAAGTTGATGATGTTTCTCTAAATCTGCTGTTGCTTGTGCTGCCTGGGAACAGATACGCTTCTCCTTATTTCTTGTGTTTGCCCTGCTATCAACTGGGATGAAGAAGATAGGCAGGCAAATGTAATTAATTTGTAATAGTTCACATTCTTCTTATTGATGGAGGAGGGACAATTTCAAATTAAAGCAGCTTTTCTTCTGCAAGAAAAACAGATATTTGCTTGTATCACTTTGAATTTGTATTAGACCGTATTTTGTTGTTGAAAAGTGTCATGTTGCTACACTGAATAATGCAACATGGGCTGACCTACTTGAATGTTGAAACATTGATTCACCTGTCAGCATTTTTGAGCAAATGGAAATATTTGTTCTTGTCTTCAAATGGAAGTACAAAACAGAACATATGTTTGCAGGCATGAGTAAATCTCAGTGGACCAAGGTTATGATATATATTGTAAATTCCTAATTTCATCAAGATTATTCTTTATTTAGGGATGGTAGACCAGAAATCTATGATCAATAACATAAAAATTCATGACCATGTTGGAGTATGTCACATTAGTAGTTAATATCTACTGCCCATATTTCATGAGAATATTTGAAACATTCTGTTATAAAGCTAAATATTTAGTATAAACATATTCTGGAACTTCTATATAATTGTTAATAAAAGAAAAAGCAGTTCAGCTCCTGAGCACATCTTTAAGTAGCCTATAAAAGGAGACAACATGTCCAAGCATTTGTTATGTAGGTGTCTTTTCAGAGTATTCAATTTCTGTACTGAAAGAGCTCCCCAAATTTTTATTAGCCATCTGTTTATAGGAGGTGTGTACTTGGGGTTTTTTCCATTTCACTGTAATTATTACTCTGGCAACAAGAACAAGTTGAAATTGTGGCTTGTCTCCTGGAAGTTCTGCTTTCATTACATATGGCTCTCTCGATTAAAATACAGACCAGTTGCTCAAGCCTCCTTAAGGGGAAGGCACTCAGCATGCTGCTCCCGAAATTAGGCATGCAGGCACATTAACAGGAGCAGTAATTGCGTGCATTATTTGTTGGCTGGAGCACTGACTGTGTATATAAATTTTCAAATTATTGTACTGGCTGCAACTCATTGCTAGTGAGCATCCACTGCCACCTCCTTTCCTAGGAAATGAAATATCCTTTCTAGGTAGCTATTTATGTTTATACTTAGGGTTTCTAATGACTAATGACAAATGTTTTCATGTTTGCTGTTCTGAATTGCATGCCATATGTGTTGGCCTGACCTTTGAATGAACAATGTGATGGGTGCTGCTTAGAAAATATGGAACAGAGTGGATTATGTATAGATTTTATACAGCAAAGGAGAATTGGAGGAGAGGAATCCACTTGTTTCCTGAGGAGCAGGATCAGTTCTAGACACAAAGCCATTCTAAGAAATGCTTTGATTATGTCTGATCACAGCAGGTTTTTCCTGTTGCTGCTGTCCTTTTCTCTGGGACCCATTTGCCCATGAATGGAGGCATGGGGGCTGCTTTCCTCTTCTGATTAAGGAATGAAGAGGCAGTTCTGCCAAAGCTACTCTTGCTGCTGGCTGGTGCTCAAAGGGCCATTCTAATATGTTGCTATTCAAAGGGTGTTCCTGTGCAGGAAATGAAGCTGTGCCCTGTGCTGTGCAAAGAACCTTAACTACGAATGGAGAGGAATACCTATGCTGCACAAAGGTACTGAGATATGAACTATCTCAGCCATATAAGGCACCTCTGGGATTAATTGTGTCTTTTTGAGAGAAAACTTTTAGGAATTCCTCTCTTCAGTTTTATGCCATCTTAATGAATGCTGATCTACTCAAAGTCATGAATAAGTACAAGACAGTCCTCAAGTCTTTCATGTGTATGTACAGAACTTCCTCAGCTTTTTAAAGTAAATAGAAATTGGATTTTAAGAAAGAATGGAAGAAGGAAACTCAGAAGTAATTGCTGAAAAAGTGTTTCTTCTCTTTCAGCCCTATTTTTAGATACTGCTCAAGAAAGCTTGTGAGATTTTTCGTCGCTCATCTCAGCTACTCACCACCGAGTTAATTATTACCCATTTAAAATTCTGTGTAGTTCAAATAATTGCCGTCTCTGTTCCTCTCCTTTTCTTTCTATTTCGCTAACTCTTAGAACATTTATATTTCTATGGCTTTCAGATACTTAAGTTGCAGTATCAAGCATGTACTCTCAATTATCTGTCAGAATTAATGAGCAAGTTTACCCACAAGTGTCTCATTTTTCACTGTGCACAAAATAAGCAGGAAGGGCATATTTTAGTATCTATAGGCTGCTGTAGGTATAACATTATTTTGATATATGGCACAGCCTCCTTCATGAGATCATTGCAGGACTGTTTTGCATGTGGTAGATGCGTAAGATGCAGATGATTTTTGTAGCTGACAGCAGCCATCACACTCACTCATGCAACGTTTGTGCTGTAAATTTTCTCTGAGCAGCAGACATATCCGCAGTATCTCTTGCATATCTAAGTATTATACTGTGCACATTTTCACCTGTATTCAAGCAGCGCTATGGCCTAGTTTGTTTTATCCTTGGGAAGCAATACTTTAATGCTAGTGCTTTCCCGTTTTCCATAAAGTAACGCTGAGGAAAATGTATTATTTCCTTGAAAAAAAAAGATTGTTGCCAAAGGCAAAACATTAGCACTCTTGCTGATATAAACTTGCAGGGCTGTTACTGCTTTATAGTTTAGATTGGGCCTGGGCTGGGCAAATGCTCTGAACTCCTGCTGTATTCAAAACAGCAGTGTGGGCTGAAATAAACTTGTAGAACCTGGGCTTTTTTCACATAGACCTTGGTGCTTTTTGAAAATCAGTCTTTTTAAGAAGTTACAACTTGAGCATTTGGCATCTCATTATTATTATTATCTAAAATCTTGGCCTTGAGTTTGATGGACCCATTATCACTCTTTCCTCCGACAGACTTCAGTTTGAATAATGCCTCCTCCACAGTATCATTATGGGATTTTGGTTTTTTACCTTGATCCTCTCTGTTGTTTGCTTTTATTTCTCTTAAAATAGGTGAATTGAACTGAAGCATGACTTTTTGAACAAAAAATAAGCCAATTTCTTTTTGCTGTTAAACAAAATTATTGTGTTCATCTTTAGGTGTGTATCATACAGTCAGGGGAGCACCAAAAGATAGTAACAGGTATTTGCTGTGTAGTGCAGTTACATATCTCTTCTATAAGGTCCCATGAAATTTGTTTCATGAGACTTTCAGGGGAATTTCAACTTGCCTCAGCCAACTCATAACCCTCAAACAACCATGAAAACAGTGGGATTTTGTTCGATGCTCTCTGACATGGCTGTCAGCCCCAAAAACATCTTGAAAATTTTTCTGGGTTTCTGGTTTGCTCATTCCTCATCCCCACTGGATGAGGGATGCCTTTGGTGTCAAAATATACCTGAGATTTGAATGCTGCTCTTGATTTAGAAGGTTTGTACACAGGAAAAATAGGTGTGACTGTAATTATAGACTGGCCATAATTCCATTTGAATGTATTTGAGAATTCTTTCGAACACAACGCTTTTTAAGCCTAATTATGTATTGCAAGGTAAAGTTCCTAAATTTCTGTTAGGACGATGTTTCCACCAATCTCTTCCATTAGGAGTCCAGTAGAGCACTTTATTTCTCAGAAATCAAGCTCTATGTTTAATGTTTTCTTTAATAGACTACCCCAGTCTCACAGCTTTTTAGTGTCTAATGAAATATAACTGTGTAGTGAAACTGATTAAGTTGAAAATAGCAGTTTTTGTAATGAGGAAGGAGCATAAAAATGATTTGGGATGAAGATACCGATTAGATTTTAAAGGCAAAAATCTGAATAATGAGATCTGCCAAATTGATAAATGATGTCTCGATGCAATTTTAATGAATGCAAGCCCTTTTTTGAGCTAACGGAATGTTAGATTAATAGTAAGTTATTTTCAGGATTTTATTTACCTTGGAGAGTTCATTAGTTACAGAGGTGACACCTGCATATTTTGTAGCCTGGTCTTACTTTTTCCAGCAATTAAATCATGGCCTTAGGAAGCTGAGTGACAAAACACTTAGTAACTTCTGGGAGGTGAGGATTTTGCCCTGAAGCTTCATATTAATATAAGTTGTTGGGCAATATATATAAAATGAAGGTAATATGATGAAGGAAGGACTCTGAGAGCTGTTAAAGAGAAACCTGCAAACTGAAAGTGAACTTCTTTCCTGACATAGCACAGGTTGAACAATCAGCCTAAATTGGAGGTTGTTTTCCATATTTCTTCTTAAGTTTAGTTCTTGTACTTTTGTGTTCTTTATCAAACCACGTATATGATTAAACAGTCAGGTTAACCTGGCAGTTGCTCCGTTTGGGGAATTCAGTGTTATCATGACAGCTTTCTCCTTCAAGGAGGATGGTAATCCTGCTGCACAGTGTCAGCAAACAGCTCTGGAGTCTTCCTGGAACTCAGTTGCCACAGCAACGTGGTCCCTACTACAAGAAGAGGAAGCAAAACAGATGGGATAAATACTGTGCTACTCCAAGAAATCTCAAGATTTCCAGAACAATAACATTTCAAATTCCAATTTCCCACCTCAAAAATGTTAATCAAGCTGCTTTACTGTATATATTGGAAAATCATGAAAGTTAATGTAAAAATGAGACCCCTTTCCTAGTGAACTACCAAAGATATAAATGAAGATTTACTAACTTAAAGCTAGGAAGTTGAAAGGTGAATTGTTTACACTTCGGTCTGGATAGTTTTCTATCCTATGGAAAAGCATTTAAGAATACACTTGACATTTTCTGAATCAGAAGTTACTGAGAAGTCCTTTGAGTTACTTGAGGACATAGGGCTCATTTTTTTCTTTCACAGCTGTGACCCTACTTGTGTGTCTATGAAAAAGCATCCTCAGTAGTGCTAGTCAGATTATCCTTCTGTTATGTTCTGAAAGATACCTTAACTAACTTTGAAAAAAATAAACCTTATTGTGAAAATAAGTATTTCCTATAGAAAATAAATCCTTTTCATAATTTGCAAGAAATTTTCAGCCGTTGGGATTTCAGGTTGTTTTGTTTCAGTGAAAATGTGGTTTTTTTCCTGGAAAGAAACCTGGTAGTACCAAATAGAACTGATTTCTGATAAATTATAGTTTGGGACTTTTTTTACTAAGGCATTATTAAGCCTAAAACCAAAAAAGTGATTGGCCTTTAAGTGAATACAGAGAGTGGCTTTTACATATAAATACAGACAGATTGGAACCAGGAACTGGGTTTGCTAATGGCAGCCCAGGGCAGGAGCTCTGAGAGAGAGTCATGTTTGAATATTACTTTTCAACTGCGGATCCCTGAACTGCTGCCTGTTCACCCATGCAACCACGCTGCAACCATGGCATCAGGTCATTTCCAGTTTGTACATGGGACTCTACTGGGTGTGAGACAGCCTTAGTATAATAAAAATTAGTTGTTAATAAATAATCCTATTTTAAAATATACTATTAATAAATACATGTAATTTATAATAGGATATTGACACAATGGGCGTGTTTTTGATGTAGGGGACCAACTTTCACACACTCTGATACCAGGGTACAAATTACGCAGGAGAAATGGTCATGCTGGTCGAAGGCTAAGGAAAACTTGGAGGCAAACAGCTGCTGTCCTTGATTACTTCTCTAAGAATTACTTTCGTCTTTGCACAGTCAGCAAGTTTGATCGCCTTTCATAAAACCTATTTTACTTCCTGACTCAGAGTAGGTGATGAAATTGAAGTTTATAATTAAATTTAAGAAAAATTATATAATTGCCACCGCTCTAATCAGAGAGAATCCATACTTGTAAAATTTATAAATATTTTGAAATATGTTCTCTAATTTAAGTTTCAACTTCTAATTTGCAGCACAGCTCTTTGAACACAGCATTTCTCATGGTAGATATAAAGACAGTGTTGGTCATCTTTGTGGTGGAGTTAAGCTCATAGAATTGGGTTTCCTCCCCCATGGCCTGTGAGAATGTTTCATAATAGGTGCAAAACCATTTTCTCTTACCACAAACAAAAGTATTTCAAATTTTATGTTGAATGACTTTGTAAATGTTCATGTTAAAAATGCCACTCCATTATATTTTTAATGGAGAAATAAGGGCCAACTCAGCAGTGATTAATTTAATTCCATCCATTTTTTATGTTGTTTTCAAAACTATAAAGAGTCCTTATAACTGATTATAACATAGCAAAGAATGTACCACTTCTGAACACCATGGAATATTATAATTTTTAAATTTGGTCAAAAATTCACGAGTATTTTCAAACTTGATTTGAAAAGAACAACAGTAAAAATTTGTTCAAAACTGTAAAATGCATATAGAGTAGCTGAGTGAGAATAAGTGAGTGGCTATGTGATTAAAGAGAAAAATGAAATAGATAGAGCACTGAAAGGTCAACTGTAGAGACAAATTACTAGCTCCACCAGCAGTTTCATGTCTTATAGTTTGTTGCGCAGGTTAAAATGATATATATTTTATATATGTTTGAGCTGACCTCTAGAAAATTGCATTGGAAATAGGCCTGAGTGGAAAAATTGATGGTGAGGTGGTGGTTAAATAGAGTGGTTTGGTGGTTTGAAACAGAAAAAAAATTGCAAGTAATCTAATGTATACTTCAGACTTACAGAATTTGACCTAAAAAATATGTTTCAAATTTGTTAGTTTAACCTTTTAGTTTCCATTGGGGGTTTTTTTGGAAATAGTTTAGGCAATATGTTATGAAAGTTCTTAAGAGAAGCCCGTCACTTAAAAAGTTATCACATTGTTCTTAAAAAGGTTAGAAAGGAAGACCCTGGGAGCTGCTGGCCAGTCAGTGTCCCCTCCGCCCCCGGGGAAGATCAGAGAACAGATCCGTGGAGATGCTCTGCTAAGGCACGGGGAGGACGGGGAGGCGACTGAAAACAGCAGCACAGGTTCACCAAGGGCAAGGCCTTGCCAGAGCCACGCAGTGACCTTCTCTGATGGAGTGACTACATCAGTGGACAAGGGAAGGGCTGTGGATGTCTGCCTGCAGTTCTGTGAGGCTTTTGACATGGCCCCCCACATCCTTCTCTTTGAAGTGATGTGGATTTGATGGATGGACTGTTTAATGGATAAGGAATTGGTTGCATCCAGAGGGCAGTGGTCCACTGCTTAATGTCTGGATGGAGGTCGGTAACAAGTGGTGTCCCACACTGGCACCAGGACCCTTTAATATCTTCATCAGTGCCACAGTCAGTGGGGCTGGGCGCACCCTCAGCAAGTTTGCAGACAGCACCAGCTGCGTGGTGCAGCTGACACACCTGAAGGATGGGATGCCATCCAGAGGGACCTGGACAAGCTCCAGAATAGGAGTCTCATTAAGACAAAATGCAAGGTGGTGCACCTGGGTTGGGGCTACTCCCAGTGTCAGTCCAGGCTGGGGGATGAACAGATGCAGAGCAGCCCTGCCCAGAAGGATGTGGGGGTGCTGCTGGGTGAGAGGCTGGACACGAGCCAGCCACGGGCACTCACAGTGCAAAAAGCCGAACATGTCCTGGGCTGCATCCAGAGGCCCATGGGCAGCAGGAGATGGAAGGGATTCTGCCCCTCTGCTCTGCTCTGTGAGACCCCACCTGCAGTGCTGCATCCAGCTCTGGGGTCCCCAGCACAGAAAGGATGTGAACTTGTTGGTGCAGGTCCAGTGGAGGGTGACAAAAAGTATCAGGAGGCCGAAGCACCTCTCTGATGAGGAAAGGCTGAGAGAGTTGGGGCTGCTTAGGCTGGAGAAGAGAAGGCCCTGAGGAAACCTTGTTGTGGTCTTTCAGTATTTAAACAGGGCTTATAATAAAGATATTGCATATTGTGCAAGGACAAGGTCATGATTTTAAACGAAAAGAGGGTAGATTCAGACTGGATATTAGGAAGAAATTTTTTACAATGAGGGTGGTGAGGCCGTGGCACAGGTTGCCCAGAGGGGTGGTAGATGCCCCACCCCTGGAACATTCAAGGCCAGGTTGGATGAGGCCCTGAGTAATGTGATCTAGTTGAAGATGTCCCTGCCCATGGCAGAGTTGTTGGAATAAATGACCTTTAAAAGTCTCTTCTGACCACAATCATTCTATGATTTTTGGCCACCTCTGTCCTAGCTTTTTGTAGGGGTGATGCTGATGGATTTCCTTGGCTGGGGCAAAAGCAATTTTAATTCTACATTTTGTCGACCTCTTAGCACCTGTAATGGAAGCTAGACCACAAGAACTACTCAAACAGGAGCAAGGTTTATGTCACTAAAAGCAAATGTGGTGCAAGAGTCATTCAGTTTTTATTTTCTTTTAATAGTCTCAGGTATTCTCTAAAGGTTTGCCCTACAGTCTCAGTAGGGAGCAGTCGATCTGAGACCTGCATCTTTTTTTATATGGCTTTATGAAAGTGTATGCAGGAGCAGTCACACAAACATTATTTCATTTTTTTATTATTCAATAACAAGAAGACAGGTATCACTTGGTAAAACAAGCAAGCAGTACTTTTGTCTTTGTGGGACTGACTGAAATTAAGGAGAGGAAAAGCCAGTTCATACACCTGATGTTTTCTAGTTGTTACCAGGAGAACACATGCTACAATTTGACATCTTAGTGAAAGCCTTGATTTTTTTTTGCCTACAAAATAAGCTCATCTAAGTTATGATGACCGAAATAGACACTTCTCACATTCCGTTTATTGAATTCATTTTCCCTGCATATCACTATGGATGCTTTCTGGTGTAGATGAACCATATTCTATTTTTTCACCAAAATGGGAAACTGAAATAAAGTAATGCGTTCAGAATGTTTATCTGGTTGTTTTTTCCCCTGATCCTTAGTATGCTGGTTGTTAGATGAAATAATGAACATTCTATCTGCTTGAAATCAGTGCCAGCTTTAAGACAATAATTCTTTGCAATATTTTGCAGCTGTTCTGAATATATTTATTTCTTACAGCGTGAAAAATATTCTAATGTGTATGAAAAATAATAAAAAGAAATGCAACGGTGCAAATGGAAACAAAGATTCATTTTTTTCCTGTGTAGAAGAGAATTGCAAAGTAGCCTTATTCACAGTACCCAGAAAAGCAATACATGTTAATAACTACCTTTATTCATTTTTCAATATCTTGCAGCCTAGTTAATCTGTGTTGTATAAACACATTAATGCAAGAGAATCCCTTTTCAGACAATATCTTGACCTTCAAAATTTGTGTAAACTGACGTTTCTTAAGCCCAATTCCAAATCTAGTAATTAATGGACACAGTCCTTGTTATCATTAAGCAGAGAGGGAGACTTTGATGTTGCAGCTGTACTGGTGCAAATCACATGGAGCTCTAGTAGATTTAGCCTGGTAGAACACAGAACTGATTATTTTTCTTCTTGATATTTTCTTAGTGAAAAAAAAAATGTGCTATAGAATTTTTCTTTATAGTGTATCTTGCTTTTACACGTTGTTGCTCTGTTACTCCTAAATATTTGCTATATTTCAGTGTTAGTAAAAGCAAGTATTTTTAATGTGGAGGGCTATCCAGGAGTGGAGGCTACTGCAGAATCTGGAGGGTCACAAATATCATTGATTCTTGGATTAAGCAATACTATTTAATGTTGAAGTCATTGTATTAGAACAGTGACTTGCATTTACTTTAAAATGACTGTTTTGAACACATCTGCTATATTTTGCAGCTCTGTTGCAATCCCAACTTCTCAGATTTGAATAAAATTGTCTTCATCTGTCATCTTTACAGCAGCATAGCCCCGCCACAGCCTTCAGCTGAGCTTGCAGGAGGGAGTTGGAGAGAGGCTTCCTTGAGTCTTCACAAAGGGATGAATTTTCAAATTAATAATTAGGTGAGTTCAAAAGAAGCAACTGCAGCAAGATTTTGCTATGAATTGCCTGGTCTCAGGTATGGTATCAGATTAAAGTCTGGGAAAAATGTAGGCAAAAAGCCAGTGAATTATTAGAGCTAAGAATTTAATCAATAGTTTGTTCCTTGTAGACTGGTTTGTACAGAACTCACATTTTTAAAAGTTACTTCTGAATAAGATTTAATATGCAGATTATGTGTATGCATACAAGTCATTGTGAGCAAAGACTACCTACTCAAAATATGTTGTGAGAAAATTGGTTTGGTCTCACAGGTCAACAAGTAAGTTTTTCTACACCAAAGGAATGACTTCTTTCAGAACCAAGTTTATAATACCAGCAAAATGATTAACTAAAGATTCACTTTCCGGGCATACTTTTCTTTCTTTTTTTATTTTTACCAATGCTGTAGAATTC
Source organism: Cnemophilus loriae (assembly GCA_013397755.1). NCBI lineage: Eukaryota > Metazoa > Chordata > Aves > Passeriformes > Corvidae > Cnemophilus > Cnemophilus loriae. The sequence continues at coordinate 1,437,288 of VZTF01017495.1, read as the reverse complement.
CTCTCAACTGATTTCTAGAAATGTATTAAAAATTAAGCTGAGCAGTGTGGAGACAAACTGATAATTAGATTTATGAGTTTTGCTGAACATTCAAAGAAGCATTTCTTTTCTTATAGTGTTTGGAAGTAATCTCAAGATTCATTGCTGATAAAGTACACATATTTTGGTTTAATTCTAAATTCGAAATAGGAAAGGTGCCATAAAAGGATTGGTTTTTAAGCCAGTGTCAGTTCCACAGCTGATCTTTGTTCCAGCCATTTTAGTAGTAGCATATGGATGTCTACGCATTGCCCATTGCTCCTTGGGAGAGAATTCTCCACAAGTTAGATGCTGCTCTCTCCTTTCTGTCTGTACACCTCTGCAGTCTGTTTTGGACTGGGACAGCTCTCTGTCATGAGATGTATAGTTTGTGCTGGGTGAATGGACTGATTTTTCTGTTTTACAAGAAAAATAAACATAGTGAAAATATATACGTTACTTTCTCTGGAAAGGTCATTGCCACAGAATGCAGCTGGAAGTCTCTGTAAATTGACTTAATGGTGCTGACAGAATTTCAGATTGTTTCCCAGTTCCGAGAGTTTATCCTTGGATAAAATGAATATTTGCAGTCCTTCTCATATCTGGTTTGTGGAAAAAAAATAGTTTTAATTTTAGTTAATTTTGGTTTAGAACAGATAAACTTTTACTGGGGAAAGTAAGACAGCAAAATAAAAGAAGACATAATGAAATGAAACTAGTGCTGCAGAGAAGTGAGGGATTGTCTCTAGATTTAAATTTAGAAGTGTAGAAATTTGCTTCAGGGGAGAATTGAGTATGACCATAATTCCTGTCAATTCTGTAACTTCTTCTACAGTATAGGGTTGCAATAACAGACCTCAGATTACAGGGAGTACTTAATTCAATTTAAAAAGTTAAATTATGGTAAAATTGCAGACAATTCTGCTCCATATTGACTTTGGTTTTATTTGTTTTCTCTTCACAATTCATCTTTCCCTCCTTTAGCTTCTTTTTCTATGCTCTCCTTGCTTCAAATGTGTTTACAAGGGTGAATTTTGGGTTAATAGAGTGACAGAAATAAAAGGATGTCTCATTCACTGGCTAATTGGTAGTGCCTGAAGCCATTTATAATTTCACATAATTTATATGAAGCTCTGGCTGCCTTGTCCCTTACCACTGAAACCAAAATCATGCTGTAGCTATGGTTTGATTTAGATGTTGCTTTTTCCTGTTTCAAGTGTGCATTAATGGTGGTGGATGCATGAGCACACTGCACACGCCCAAGTGAGGCATCAGTAACAAAAAGAAAAATGCATTGTCATTGCTTCAGAACCAATTCTACATAATGCTACTTGCATCACTGGTTAGTTTTCTGTGTCCTCTTAATCAGTAATGTTGGCAAATATTAGCTAATTTTTATTCTTCTTTTCTTGTATTCCTTCTTTTCACATAACAAGAAGATGGCTTTTCAATGTAAAATTCATTTTCTTAACCTTGGTGCCCAAAGTATCAAAAAAAGTGGAAGTTCCAAGAAAGACATCAGCCTAAGACTGCTGATGGAGATGCTTTGTCCTGTCTTCTGGCAGCATTTGATGTGGCAGACCTATCAGGATGTTCATGACTTTCTCAATGAAGTCGTTCACAGAAAGACAGACAAGGGTGTGTGTCCATCAGTTTTAGAGAACTAAGTACAGAATTCCCAAGGTGTGAAAGAGTGAAGCAGCTGCTTTGGTGCTGGCTACACGGTGTACAAACTTTATTCTGTTGTCTTGGCAAGCACCAGTTTAACTGTGGCCTTTTCTGTTCTCCTTCGCTTGCCAAATGTCCACTTTTTGTTGAGTTACATGCTAATGTGCTAAGCTCCATCAGGCAAAGACTAATTTTATTTAGAGAAAAGATTGTGCATTTGCATAGAACATGTCAACAGGAAAGCTGAATTCTAAAGAGCAATAAAGGCCTCCCAGTTGTCACCCTGAAGATCAAGGGCAAGCATAGATATAGACCTGGAACACAGCCTGGTAGAAAAGGAGGTAAGACTTGAAATAACAGAAGGAGGCATTGAACACTGGGGTGATAAATACGACAGCTGCTATGCTCCTAAGGCTGGGATGAAAACATGTATAAAGTTAGTATGATTCAATGGAGAAGTATATATTGATAGGCTTATCAAGCAATATTTTTATGTGCAATGCTATTTAAATAGTCTGCTTGTCCTTTGCAGTAAAACCAGTAGATGTGAAGAAGTTGGACACTGTTTTATAAAATTTCATATATTTAGTAACCTAGGTTCAATTATGCTGTACCCTTATCTTCCTTATAAATGGTATCTAGACTTTTAGTTTATGAGCATATTGGAAATAGTAAAGACAAGAAGGATCAATCACAGTGTCGTTTTGCTGTGATCAATAGAAGACCTCTGTGACAGTAAGCTGGGAAATGGCTTTTCAGAACAGCTTATTTATCTAAAGAGTAAAATACTAACCCTATCCATAGCTGTGCTACCTATAGAGAATTTAATTCAACCCTTCTTTTCACTATAAAGAGCAGACTGTTGCAGCCCTCTGATGTGACTCTCAGTTGCTTGCTTCCTTGTTAGAGTCCTGTGAGCACACTACGCTCTGATAGAATGCACCCCATGTGTAGGTATCAATTTCCAGGACAGGCACCATCTCTGGTTTATTTAGTGAATAGCATTATTGAGATCCCAGTTCCGACTAAGCCCTTTGGCTGTAACTCTTCTGTCTGTTTATTATAAGCAGGGAATTCTAAAATAACAGCGTTATGAAACAATCAGAAGCCTCCCCAAATAGACAAATAGATAATTCCACTAATATATTTTAAATCTGTTAAAAGAAGTAGAACCAGGTATTTTAGTGTTGCTTTGGGGTCTACATTAGACCTAGTAGTTATGTTTCAAGGGGGACATACACAAACTATGTGTCTTTATGTGTGTGTATACATACACTGATTTAATATCAGGAAAAACCTGTCAAATTTGCAAAATACCACCTTACACTTCGGGCCAATCTATGGAACATCTGGTTTATCAACAGATGCAATTTTACTAGTAGGTTTATACCATAGTATTCAAGAGACTGGCAAATTCGGGAAATTGCAGAATGATAATAATAATTACTATAATTATAACAGCAGGGATATTTCAAAAAAGTCTCTTTTTTTTTCTATGAAACAGCTGCACCTGGAGCTTTACTTACCAAATAAAAATGTCTCTGTTTATTTTCAAATAGTTTTCAATTTTCTGTAGCATTGTGTATTTTTAATTAACTCTCTGACTTGTGATTATTTTTCCTGAAGTTCAAGCAGTGAAGGTCAAGTGTAATCATAATGATGGCTTTGCTTACTCAAGAGCAGTTTATAAGACACAAATAAATCTTTTTTTACCTAGTAAAGCAAAACTGATTGACTAACAGATGCCTTAAGCAAAAGTTCTTCATGCGTTTTCACATTTTTAGTGAGTGTTTTAGTTATTAGGAAAAAAATAACAAGATTAGGACCATGTTAAATTGTTACATCAAGGACTGAAAAACAGTCCTCAAAACCAAAATTCTATCGTATACTTCTTCCAAATCCCAATTTAATTTGACTTTTCTCTTCAGGAGGAAAATGCCATTTGCCAAACACCTGAATTATGAACTATAAGAACTGCCACATCATTGTCTTCAGTACTTTGTGAATTTTGCCTCAGTGCATTTGTTTCCTTAGCAAAATTATGCTTTAGGAAAAGTTATATTATAGATACATTTAATGACAACTTTATAAAGAGCAAGTTCATTAATTTCAAGTACGCAGAATAGATTTTTTAAATTAGGTAGTACAGACTTACACAGGACAGAAATGGCATTATTTTTCCTGGCAATTTGTAAATGCTGGACTTTATCATACCAGTTCTTTGGAATTATGAAGTTAAGCAAACACCTGAGATGCCAGGTGTTTGCTTAACTTCTATCCCAGAAGTTAAGCAAAAAAATGTTCTACTATTGCTCACATTTTCTTCTTTTATTTTAAGCGTTCTGTTAAAATACTATCACCGAGCACCTGTTCTAGAACTCCTTCATTGTTCACTTATTGAGGGAGGTAGGACTTTATATTAAAGTTAATGAAGTCAGTAACTTGTACTAAATAAGCAACATGACTTTATTCCATGTATAGAGTGGAATATGTTCTAGATAACACCACGAGAAACCACTACTCATTGATTTCATGCGACATATGTAGGCGTAGATAAGAGATACGCTTTCTTTAACACTATCATATTATGACAACTTAATTTCCTGCTGAGTATGAATAATTTTAGTGTGAAATAATTTATCACCAGTATTAATTCAGATGTTCTCAAATCAGCTGGCTACATTATTTAAATCCTACAGATTTTTACTTTTGTAAGTCAAAGTACTCTCATTAATGTCATACTCTTTTAGAATAAGTGCCATGTTCCCTAGTTTGAAAAATAAAACAGTTCACAGTCAAAATGAATCTTTATTGCCAACTTTACTGGGAAATTTTAAAAAAGACACTTCTTCTGTCAGTAACTGTGTAATCAAGAGACAGAAGATCATGAAGTGAATCTAAAGCTCCCATTTCCTTAAAAATAATTCTCTGCCCCAATCTAGAATCCAGAGGTAAAAAATAAAACGAAACAACAAAACAACAGAAACTTGTATTTCATGTATCATTTTGGCTGTATCATACTATGATACTCACTGCATTGACACTTTCAGGCCTAATTGTCCTTAAGGAGCATTGTGAAGTTTTATTATTTTTCTTTTGGAGTATAATTTAAATACCACAGTGATGAGCACACCAGAAAAACCTGTAACAAAATTAATTATGACATCTTCAGCTCACAATTTGAATTTTGTACAGTAAATATCAGAGTGTGCATCCTCTCATTATCCTGCTAATGCCTGTGTTTATTAAACCACAGAGCTTCATCCATAAATAAATGAGGGCAGGGTTAGTGCCAGTAAAGGAACGCTGATTCTGTCCCCTCTAATCTTTTAACTGCACTCGGCTTTTTGTTTCAGATATCAGGGGGAAACACAAATTACTGCCAATGAAGGCAACACAGCACCAGAAAGGTAGAGTACATTCCTGAATCAATTACCATGAGGATTTGAATGCAAAATTTAAGCTCCTGTTAGCAATGCAATAAATTCTTCTTAAGCTGCAAAATTCTGACATAACCATCAGTTTCCAAACTGTTCGGAATCCTCATGTAATGTTAAATGAGTTGATAGGAGAGCAGTACCCATTTCCTTCCTTAGCTGTATTTGTAGCCCCAGAACAGTTATCTCACTGCCATATATTTCTAACCTGTTGATCCTCTGAGTGGGTGACGGTTTTGGCCGCATTCTGAGCTTTGTACTAGAAGACATTCTCAGGAGGAGGAATGTTAATGGGCTTAGTTGGAGCTGCTTCAAGCAGCTGCTCACTTTGATCTTTAAAGTGAATCATCACAGCTCAGAGAAGATCAGCGAACAAGGCTTAGGGAGGTTTGACTGACCTAAGCACAGCCTGTGTGGTAATGAGCTCCTTGTTGGGGTTACCTGGGACTTTGTGCTGCTTACAAAGTTAAGGAAACGTTCTGGCATCTCAGGTGTTTGTGCTTAGCTCCCAAAGTTATTTTTTTGCTATTGCTTTGCTATTGCTTTGAAGATACAAGTCTTTAAACACCACAATTTCATTGCCTATTGCTGTACTGTTCCTACAGGCTTGTTGAACTGGGGTGTGCACTGGGTAGCCAGAGGCATTTGGGTGATAAATATTTGAATTTCAGCTCATTTCTCATTATATATGCCATTACTTTTATGTTATCCCTAACATGACTTTAATGCAAAATTTGGGATGTTTTTGTTCAGGACTTTTAGTATACCAGCCATTGAATACGCTGTTGTAAAATCAGTGTAGGGAAGTTAGAAATGTTACTAAAAACAATTGAATAGCTATTGCCTGGAGCCTAAAGTCAAGAATGTAAATGTTCAATGATATGATGAACAGAATGAATTATGATTCATAGACTGTGGAGGGGAGATTTTTTCCTATTCTGAACTAGGCTGAATGTTTTTGCTCCCTTTTAAAAGATACCATTAAACCAAAGCTGAAGAACTTTATCAGCACTTTCTAGCAAACCATAGCATTTAAATGCCACAGCTAATTTTTCAGAGGGTGTGGATTTAAAAAAAAAAAAATTATTTTAGTTTTCTCGTCATGCAATGGGAGATGAGGAGAAATATTTAACTCAATATTTACTGAGTTACATTCACCCATTGCCCAAAATGTTCAACTTCAGTTGTTATTTTTGGATCCTCACAACCAACAGTTGCTTATGCTGTGAAGTTGTCTTAGCTGATCGGCACACAGATGGATGATCAAAGTTGTTCTGCATTTCTATTTATCATAGCGTAACCTTTTCAGTAAAGAGAACAGGCTGTTTAAGGTACAGTTGGATAGATCACCAAATTCTCAATATGGGGATAAGCAAACCTAAACCCATTAAGTGCAATTATGTGATTTTGTTTTGAATTAAAATAAAACAAAACCAAAACCAAAAACAAAAGCCCCAACAACCCAAAACCCCCCACTCTGTTAACTGTTTTACAGATTTTAGTTCTAGGTCACAGATAGCAGTTCGAAACAGGACTCCAAAAACTAAAATGCATTTGGTAGGATTTTAAAAACCTTATACAGAATGTGTAGGTCAATCTTCAAGTTCAAATACACTTTTATTTTGTAAGACTGTAGCCTTTATTTTCTCTTCATAGAATTGCAAGACAGATAAATGTTTTGAATACAGTTCATGAAGAAAGAAAAAAAACCCATAGCATTTTTGTAAACAGGAACTTTAAATTTGCTAGGAATTATAGTTAAAAACTCTGGAATTTATTATAGTTAGTAGCATATGCGAACTGAGATGCAGCATTCCTATTTTTCCTCTGTTTTTTTACAACACAGTTTTATGACACTTTTCTTGCAGTTCAAACTAGCTGTAAGACTGGAGGATAAATCATTTAGAATGGAGGGAAAAAACACCGTTTATTATAATGTATGGAATAAAATCTCTGTTCTAACTCTTACTGAAGTTTTCCTGTATATCCAAGGAGACTAGATTGCTCAATTTACAGAACCCTGAACCAGCATTTGAGGCTGAGTTTATGTACAGCTTGCTCTGCCATTTAATCCTGCTCTGCAGAACAGATTATTAATCTTCCTTTCCCTTATAAAGGACTTTTGAACCTACTGATAACTGTGAAATTATTAATATGCATACTATTATTTCCTCCTCATTTGAAATTCTTTTTGTCACCAGAATGGAAATCTGTTCTCCAAAAGCAACATGTTTGTTTCTAGAAAAGTCTTTAAAACCCAAAGCCAAGGAGAATTGCTGAAGATAGACAGAGTGCTTGGTTAGCATTGCACACCCTGACGTAGTCCTGCTGAGAGGGGATTTCGGAATTGTTATCCTTGGGATTCTGGCCCTGCAATGCTTTATGGAACATGGTGCCTGTTCTGGCATCCTGTCTGTGGAGCCCATGGAAATATTCACGACAGGTTAGACTAAGGCCCCATCTGCTTTGCTGTCCCAGCTCAGACATGGGTAAAAATAAATGCATGGGAGAAGATGACACTTTGTGGTAATTCTGATAGATGCTTTCATGGCTTCTGAGGAAAAAGGACAACTGGAGTCCAGAGTGGGCTTTTTGGTTTTAAGAGCCTGTAAGATTTTTTTTTTAATTAATATTTTCCAAAGTGTGTGAATTCGTGCCTGTTTATAGCATTCAATATATATCTTATGTCAGGGAGTTCCACAGTCAAAATTGCATTAAGTGAAGGGGTGCCTGCCTGATTTTGATTTGAACCGCCACCTGTGAATTTCTATTTGAGGGTTTCCTGTTATTGCAATGGAAGGGGCAGCTAAGTGATTTTCCTTTCTCCTTTTTCATACCTGTCGTGATTTTTCGTTGGCTCTTGTTTGATGTTTTTCTAGTTTGGGAATGCTAGCATGTAAATATCTTCTTTCTGGGGAAGTTACTTGGTTATCTTTAATAATTTCTGTGAAGATCTATTTCAAATTCTACTCAAATGCTTTTCCTTGGATGAAAGGACCACATAACCATCACGATATAGACACAATGCAAACTTTACCCAGTAGCATTACATTTTCTGAGATTTTCCTGTGATTATAATACTGAAGCTACTGAACTGTTATCTTCATAAAGCTATGATTTTAACCTAAGATCTCTGTTGCCTCTGGCAGTAGCTGTCTCAGAATCAATTCCTCGGTATGTAAAGATAAAACTTTTTGGGTTTGGGTTTGGGTTTTGGTTTTGGTTTTGTTTTTTTGCCAAGTTCATTACTTTACATTTGTTTGGTTGGAATGTCATCTGCCATTTTATCCTCATTCACTCAGTGCTACAGAGTTTTTCTGCAACTTTTTTTTTTTTTTCAGTCCACTATTGATTTTCTTCCTCTGAAAAACTTGTCTTCAGTAGCAAACTCAATCTCTTTTCCATTCTCTTTTCCTGATCGTTCCTCAATGTGTTGAGCAGCTGAGGCCTTAGCAAAGATCCCTATGGGATTCCACTTGTACCTTCCTTCACTGAGAAAATGGATTATTTATTGCAGCTCTTTCTTCCTGATCTTTTAGTTAGTTATCCCTGTGAGGACCTTCCCTCTTATCTTATGCCAGCTTAATTTAAGACCCTTTGGTGATTGGACCTAGTTGAATACTTCATGGAAATCACAGCTGGCTGTGTTAACCATCTCTCCCCTGTACTCACTCAGTTTATTTAGTTTATTTTCAGTGATTTTTCTCAGAAAATTCTACTGGATTGTGGGGTAAGACTGTTTAAAAATAAAAAGAAAAAGAAGTCCTGTTGATTCTATTTTAAAGTAAGGTCACTGATTGATAAAGTGGGCAGAACAACAGCCTATTTAAGTGCAAGTTTGCTTAGTTTCTCTTGAAAAAAGGTTACTTACATTCTCTACAAGAAAGTTATTTTTATTCAGGAGACATGCTACCTGTGCTTGATATTGTTTCAGTAAGCACCTTCTAACAACAGACTATTTACAGGACTTGCTGGGGATAATGAGAAATGGTAGATGAGAGTCTTTTGTGAATTCAGCCACATTTGACTCTTGTAACACTTTAGTACCGATGGTACCACCTCGGTATTCAGTCAAATGATGTCAATTCACACTGTTTGGAAGCAGAGAAAAACGTACATTTTGGGTCTTGGCATGTAACCTCCAACTGTTTGTAGCCACGTGCCAAAGAAAAAATTGCCCTGTACTATTTGCAGTGCAGATCAAATCCTAATACTTTGAAGATCAGGGGATTAAGAGTGGTGTGACATTTTATAAATAGCAGTTTAACCACTTGCCATTTCAATGTAGAAAGAAAATGGTATTTGCAATCTTTTAAAAGTGTTCTTAAGACAAAGTTGAAGTTTGTAGAGCAACAGAATTTACTGCTACATTTTCTGATAACTTGTGAAGTAGTAGAAGTTGCTGCACTTTACTCTCCAGTTTTTGAAATATCTGTCACAAGTAAGTCCCATCTTCTGAAACTCTGAGTCATTATGGCTTGGAAAAATGTGAGAACTTACTGGTAAGACACCTAACAAACATAAGATCCTTCCTCTCATATTTATTTTAAGGATAAAGGACCAAAAGCTTGGTATTTTGAAAAAAAAAAATATATGCAGTCTGCTTCTGCATGTGTACAGAGAATAATCTGTGTTGGTAATTTGGTGAGGCTCAGGAGGAAATACAGCAGGTCTGGCTGTGCCGTGTTTGTGTAACTCTTTTAACAAGCAGTAACACAGATGAGCATCATTGCGGGCTGAAATGAGACTTTTTTGAGCCTACATGAAATTTACTGTTTTGCTCAGGGTTCCTTCTGCCTTCTTTTAACACTGGTTTATTGAATCAAATACAATTCCCCTTTTCAGCTTTGATCATGATAAGTTTTATCATACAGTTCCTCGAACTTTCAAAAATACCTTGTGTTTTTTACAGAGAATGGAAGAGTAATAAAAGCAACCCTCTGCTATTATCTAATCTAGAAATCTCTGTCGTAAGTGTTACGACTTTGGCAAAAGTAAACCCTAAAACAATTTTTTTTTTAAAATTGTGTAAAGAAACAAAAGTGCATCTAAAAACACTATATGAAATTATTTCATTCTCCACATAAAATTTTCATTATCTAAAGAATCCTAAAAACTTAATGAACAAAGTATAATGTACTCTAAAGAGATTTCTGCTTCAATTACATTTTTGTCTTTCATAATGGATTACTAACAGAAGAAACAGATTCAAATTCAAGAGAAAGTAAATATTTTATGTACGAATATATGTGCAAAGTTTACTTCTAACCATCCTTAGCATCACAGAAAAAGCCAACTCTAATTCTTCTCAAGGGGTAGCATAAAATAAAAGAAGCAATTTAGAAAACTTGACCTCTCTGTCCTTATTCTAGGGAACAAAAGAGCTTAACCATAGGACTTATTGTTCCTGTGAAAACCGTAAACTAGGATGTTTAAGTTGTGCTTGTGTATATTTGAGTAATCAGAAAAAGTTTCCAAGTGCAATTACAGAACAAAAGATCTTAAACTGGAACTTATTATTGGTTTGGCAAGCTTGAGACCTCCTACTTACTGAATTGATCGTAATTTATCTATAAATTGATTTTTCTCTCCTGTATTTGCTGTTTTGATATGTTCAACTGTTATACTGCTTTTTTTCCACTATTGATGATAAGTCTGAAAGAGGAACAATGAATCTTCTGAGTCAGGATGAGCTTAAAAGGTATGGAATTATAAGGTAAAGGAGTTAATTGCTGAGCACAAACAGTGGTAGCAATGTGTGAGAACAAAAACTATCACGTTAGTAAATCTTGTCCTGAAAGCAGAGTTTTGTCTGGCTTTCCCTAAGCCAGCTGCCACTCGCTCTGCCAGGCACCGCTGGGGTTCAGCACGTGCCAATTACCTGAGCCTTTCACAGTGCTCACAGGCAACTCCTCACCCACGGCTTTGGTTTGAACAATCCTCCTCACAGTTTGGGCATTTCCAATCAAGTTGTAACAGCATTGTTTGGACTGTGCTGAGGAAGTGTCCTCTGTTTGCAAGACAGGATGTCTCTGGATGTCTGTAAAGAACTAACACTGGCAGAACAAGAGTTATAATGAGTACAAATAATAGACCAATACAGTATCTGGCTGTTTGGCTGGTATTATATGGTGTTTTTTCATCCCTGAAAGTGCTGAAAGCACTGAGACAATTTGTACCCACTAATAACCCCAGCCCTACAGTTGTGGATTCTGGGCCAGCACAGGGGCAGTCAGGCACGGAAAGCAGCCAGGCTTCCCTGCTCCTGTGACAGCTTCGCCCATTGACCACGTCAGAGACACCATAGCAGCCACATGGACAAGGGCTCTGACTCAGGGTATTTTTTTTTTTAAAATTATTATGCAGGACAGGAGCATTGTCATAGCACGTATCTGGTTTGCAAGTGTCTTGCAAAACAGATAGAATTTTTAAGATTCTGCTTTCTCATTATTGTATATCCCTCCAAATTAGAACTGATGCTTGGAAGCCCAATAAACTAGAAAAGTTAGAAAAATAAAGTACTGCTGCCAGGCATATCAGGCTGAATACTGATTAACTGCGTTTGTATCAGTGATGCTGCTCACATGTACATTGGTGTGATGTAAAATAGAATTTAAAGAATGGGAAAAATGAATAGTAAGAGTGATAGTCACCACAAGAGAGAATGGACTGACACTTCCAGCATAGATATTTTTAGCCTTCAAATTGAGGGATGTGTCTCTCTGCCAAGAGAGCATATCTGATATGTGAATGTTCAGTCTTTCTCAGTACCAGATAAACTGCACTGCATGTGTGCAGCAGAGCCATCACCTCCAACAGTACTTTGAATCTTGGCTGATTTGGGCACGTCTGCTCCCTTATTTCAGGCAGTGGTTTTCATTCATATAAAAGATTGTATTGAGAAGAACAAATTTATATATTTTTTCTTCTTCCAATCCCAGTGACATGTAGGGTTAAGAAAACCTTTGTATGCAGGAAGATTTACCAGTATTATAAAAAGCTAATGTATGCATTTGTATGAGGCAGATATTATAGCAGCTATAGAGATACAATATGTTGTTGAGTGTTAAAGGAAATGTCTCTTGTCTGGCCCTAGGAATGACACAGGGATGAATCTGGCTGTCCTGACACCAGAGATCAATCATGTTATCTTAGTTTGCTTTATTTGACACTGTCATGTTACTTTATATTTCTTGGAGGTGATACAAACTCAGCAGAAGGGAATTATCAAGCCTGGCAGTACACAGATTAGACACATTCACTGTTTTGAGTATGTGTGTCTTTCCTAGATTGATTACTGTTGTATTTTAAGGCAGCTCACATAATTTGTTGCACCAAACATGAAAATAAGCCTCTAGGTTTTTGTAGCATGAAGGATCTAAATTCTAATGACAGAACCCATTGAGGCAATATTTGAACACTGCTTTAGAAGCTCAAAGTAATTCTGAAACCTCAGTGCCTTTCTTCTTTAAGTGTCTTTTTGACATAAACTTTGTATTCTCAAACTCCAAATTGATAAAGCTATAAAATAAAAAGCTGTTGCTGTGCCTGAGAATGGTATGAATTCAGAGATGTTTTCATAGTATAGTTCAAATTTAGATGTTGGGCTGAGCATTTATTTAGTGCATTTTACTGCAGCCTTAATTAGAGTGGTAAAATACTACCTAGCCTGCTACGTATCTGTCATGTAGGAACTCCTCTTCAAACATGGCTGCAGAGACTGGGTCCTCTTTGTGCAGCCATAAAATTCTGAAAAATATGTGACTGAGAGCAAGAAGAGAGAATTACCTCACCAGGCATTAAAGACCTTGCAACAATAAAACTGGCCATAACCACTAATTTTTCTTTCATGACAGCTCTTATAGGAATAGCATTTTCTAAATATTTCCCAATGTACGAGACATTAATTATTCATAAATTAATTATTAAGAAATGCTTTAAAATTGTAACTCTAAGCAATCTACATTGAAGACTGTACTTGATGGTGCAGGGAATACCTATCAAATGCTGAATAATCTTTTACAAAACCGTGAAAAGAACAAAATTTGTTCTTTTTTAAAATGTAAAATATTTTGGAATGCAATTATAAGACGAGACACAGCTAAATGTAATTTGGAAACAATTTAAGAAATAAAGGTAAAATTGCAAGAAAGTTTGTTAAGAATAGAAAGCAAAAGCAGCTTGTGAATAATTTTAATGAAACTGCACATTTATATTTGAGGTATTTTCACTTTCACTGTTTCTATCAGTGTGCTGGATATTTAAATTATGAAAAAGGAAGCTGAAAATGCTTACCTATTTCACAAAAAGTAACCCAGTTACCTGTTTAAACTTGAAGGAAGATAAATTAAAATGCATATTCAAGTCAAGCCTGTACAGCATGTTGAATATCTTATATGAAGGAGATGGGATTAAAAAAAGAAAAGGGAAAAGTTGTGTAGGTGCTTTGAATCACTCTTTAATCCTCTACTGTATGTTTAGGAGTTAAACAAATTCTTTGTTGTCTCTAGAACTATTTTATTTTCCCATCCTAATTAATAATCTTGGTTTTTGAATTCTGTGTTTCTTCAATAGAAAAGAATAATGCCAAGGAGGATGTTAGAGTTTTTCCTTTAGAAAACTCTTCATAGCTTATGGAGCACATGTGGGTTTTTTAATAGTGGAAAGGATCAGAGAAATTGGATTTGAGGTGTTTAATTAAGTCTGTTCACAGACAAATGGTCTTGATGAGTGACAGGTTGGCATGGTTAAGTCCACCAGGAAAAACAGCAATTAGAATGAACCTGTGGACTCTGCTTCACAATCTTTTCAAGGTCAAGCCACAGAACTAATTTAGAAAAGAACTAACATGATGTTGACAGAGAATCAATAATGAAAGGCACCATAGGATATTTCACTAATGTGAAGTTGCTTTAACCCCACCCCCCAATTCAACATTTGCTTACAATTTACTCTGTTTTAACTCTCCTGGGGTGTAGTGTTTTATGAATGTGAATATATATTATGAGTTCTTTACCTTTCCCCCCTTTCATAACAATGATGAAAATAAAATTACTCATGGATTTTAAAGCTCTGCTTAGTGAAATCTGTCAATTTTATATATGCTAAATATTTTAAAGAAATTTGAGTTCCATTTCAGTTGATGACAAATACTTTCTCTGACAACATTTAGGATAGAAACAACATAATACAAGGCAGTGTAACTTAAATGTTCATGTCTTTAGAACTAAGGCAAATATTTGTATTTGAATATCCATTGAGAGGAATGAATCCATTTCATATCTGCCTGGTAAGTTCTGCTGTTCTGTTAGGTATCATTTTTATTTTACTTACTGTCTAAGCAGTTTCAGTTTTCGTTTCTTTTCGTGGCATACTTCTTATTGTTTCTGTACATTTATTCAAGGAGGGATTGATGTTAAATTGAAATTCAGCATGTTATAAACATATAGGAAAAATACATTGTCAATTTTTTTTTTTCATGCGAAAGTGCAGATGTTTTCCTGAAGAGACACTGGCGAAAACATAATTCAGAAAATGTGGTAGAGATTTACCAAAATATTGCACAGGTAGGCTAAACTTAGGTGGATCTCAAAAGAGCTTCAAGCTTGCAACTGCAGGACACATTCCTGTAAGAATGTAATACACTTCCCATCCACCTTTTTTCTGTAAAAGTGGTCATTCACTCTCCTACTCTCCAGTTCCTACTCTGCCAACTGCCTTCCCTTTTATTCCCCTCTCAAAATCTTCCAGATCCTCTACTGCTGATTGTCCCCCAAAACTGAGTAAGCGAGAAGTCTAAAACGTGGTAATGAAGTTATGACCTAACCTTGGCTTGTAGAGGAGACCAAAGGGGACGGAACATCACTGTCAGTGCAGGAAGAGTTGGTGCATGAACTATTGCAGGAGCTTGAGCCCTACAAATTGCTGGGCCCTGACGTATCCACCCGAGAGAGTTTAGGGAGTTGGCTGACATCGTTGGGAGGTCGTTCTCCGTAATCTCTGAGCAGTTGTGGAGATCAGGGGATGTCTCAGAAGATGGAAGAAGGCTATTGCCACACCCATCTACAAGAAAGTCTTAAAGGAGTATTCAAGAAATTACTGGCACATCAGTCTTACTTCAGACCCCGGGGAGATTATGGAACGGATCCCTCTGGAGGCTACCTCGGGTCAGATGAAGCACATGATTGAAAAAGCAGCATGGATTCACTGAGCACAAATCATGCTTGACAAACCTGATCACCTTCTATGACTAAGTAACCTGCTTTGTTGACGTGAGCTGAGCAATAAACATCACCTGCCTGGATTTTTCCAAGGCTTTTAATACAGTTTGCCACAGTCTCCTCCCTGAGAAGTGGATGTGTCACAGTCTGGACAAATGGGCCATGCAATGGGTGGGGAACTGGCTGGCAATCGGCAGCCAGAGTGTGGTGGGAAGTGGCTCCTCAAACTGGCAACCTGTCACAAGTGGGGTTCCCAGAGATCAGTATTGGACCTGATGCTGGTTAATGTCATTATTAGTGATCTGGAAGATGGGATCAAGTGTACCCTGAGAAGCTTGCAAATGAAGCCCAGAAAGGGGTTTGAGATGTGGATGTGAAGAATCCCACCTTTTTTCTCTACATATAACTTTTACTGGGGAGAGAGACAAATTGGTTAAATGCCAGACACTTAAGTCAAAAATAAGTGTGCAAGAAGAACAAATTCAAAATACAAATTGCATTCATGACAGTGGTGTTCAGTGGGGAACCCAAAGGATTCAGATTTCCATCAGGAGACAGCAGAAAAGCAGTGATGCTTTTCCTTGAAAAATAATTTCCTAAGAAAACCCTTGGGTTCATCACAGCACATTCTCTGCCAGGTTTTACTGAGTTATCACAATTAAGTTACTGGTTTGGAGGGGGAAAATGGGTGACAGTCACACTTTTGCTTTAAAAAGGGAAAACCTTTGGATTTGGGAGTCAAATTCAGAATTACCATAACAACAAAGTGATTTTTTTTTTTCTCTGTGGAAAAGTGTGCTGTCAGCTAAAAGACAGCCTTAAAGACTGTGGTTTCTGCTCATGCGCCATGAGACAGTGTATCATTACATTATTTCTGTTAATGTGCCCTTCCTTTGCCTCTAAGATGTCATTTCAAAGCATTTTCTTGCTAGTTGAGACTCAAGAAGAGCACACGCAGAATTCTGTGCACTGGGGCATATTGAGTTCATTCTCATTAGGTGTTTGCTAAATCTCTAGGATACTAAAACAAGTTTCTTGGAATTAATGTGCGGCAGTTATTTCAATTAAACATTTGCTAAAGGCTTTTAATGTCCTTATCAGTAAAAGTCAGTGTAAGCCTTAGATTAATTTGTTCATGATTGTGTGGTGCTTTGGAAATACAAACTACTAAATTAGAAAGAAGTGCTATTATTGCACTATCTTCTAGATTCTGCAGTACCACGATTACTTCCTGCTAATATTTCCCTTCAGTGCTGGAAATACATAAAACTTTACTTACTTAACAGTTGAAGTGCTGATAAATATCAGTTATATGCAGAATTATTTGCATAACTTTATCAGATAAATATATTTCTGTGTATTATGGCTCATCTTTAGCCATAACTTTAGTATATTTAAAGCTTAGACAAGGCAGGTGGAACAATCTGAGATACAGAAAAGTTGGCATCTCTATTTAAAAGAAAAAGGAGGGGGTGGAAAGAAAAAATAGACAGTGCTGGCAGTGTTCCAGGTAGATACAGAGGTTTGTGCTGGTGTCTAATGATTTGTTGCACTGACACTTGTAACTTTTCAAAACACTGGTTTCAGGTTCAAAATTTAAGCATCACTTCAGAACAGAAGTTGAAGAATTTGTTTCACTGTTTTTTGTCTCATTGTGTGATGCTCCTGTGCCTCGGAACTGTGGCCGCAGAGGAGGAAACTTGTCTTTTCGAAATAGAGCACGAGCGTGTAATCTGTATTTACTATCTAAGGCCTAATTTAGTTATCATTTAATCACATGTTTAAATACCACTGGTCACAATAGCCCTTAAGCAAATGTTTACACTTTGTTGTAAGTATATATACTTTCCTGAACTTACCAGAGCTAAAGGAAACTGAGACTTATGCAGTGAAATCCCTCAGCCAAGGCTGCAGAGCTGGAGATCAGTGCTCCAGTGTCTCATCCACTCAGGCCTGTGCATTGCTTGCTGAGCTGCACTGCTTTTGGCCTTTCGAACCTTTAAACTCAGTAGAGGCCATAGGTACCTCAACAGGAAACTTCGAATGGCAAATCACAAGTCCAAAGAGAACTGTAGCATTCTTTAGAAATATTCCTAATAATAACCTTTTCCTACGTTTTCCTCTCAAGTAATACATGGCTTCAGAAGTGTTTTCATTCCGTACAGTTTCATCCAAAGAGAGAAAAAAGTCCATTTCAGCATGCAGTTATGTCCTTTTTTGTTACCTAAGAAACATTTGTTATATTCATTTGGATCAAGGAATCTCAGAACCAAACAAGGCTTTGGTATCTTGTACAGTGGTTTTAGATGGGTTTTGGTCCACATTTGAATCTTCCCTGTATTCAAACTTTGATGACTTTTTTTCCTCCTAATTTGTTTTACAAGAACTTCATCCAACTTTTGTCATTTCTTAGTAAAAATAATGTTATGCGTGTCACTGTGTTAAGTCAGCCCATTAGCAGTTTCACCAATTGCTTCTTTTCTCTCTTTTTCTTTTCTTTTGTTAATGTGTTTCTGTCTATCACTCTTGCCAGCTGTGTCCTATTTCCAAAGCTTCATCTACTCGCACAAAACAGCTTGGAATGGTGAGGTAGATTTTAGGAGATTAAAGATTGCACTGTAATACACTAGACTTAATCCTAATGCCAGTAAACTCTTTATATGCTATCCTCCCCTCAGGATTACAAAGATTTATGTAACCATATTTTTTCACATCCAAAGGAGCTTAAAGGAATAGACATAGATTGTTCTGGGTGTTGAATAAAAGCAGTAAGCCCAGATAAAATATTTTTGTTCTTTGGATAATATGCCAGAATGTAGCATTTTCAAACTGAGTGGTCATAGCAGACGGTTGAATGGGGTGAAGGGGGAATGTTTACTCTGATCTTAAACTCATGTCTTCAGGATGTAGTGGCACACATTTAATATCTATAACAGCAGAAACAGGAAAAATGCCGTGTCTAACAGTGTTTAATGTTATACGAGTTTTGCTACCTAAGATTTGCCTCTCCTAGTTTTTAGCATTAAATATTCAATGATGTAGATGTGTACTCGATTAAGGTTGCCTATCAGTTTTCCAAGTCACATTATGTGGGAAACATACTAAGGATTGTAATGAAAGTTGTTTTACAGCCAGCAATGTATCAGGAGCTTTCACGTGCTTTTATGTCTTGCTACGAGGGAAGCTCTTTAAATATCATTATCAGACCCATGAATATTCTAAACTGATGTTCTTTCAATATTTAGCTTAAGCTTTTAAAATTTTAGAGGACATAACTCTGTGTGTGAGTGGTGATTTGCAGTCTTCAGTCCTCTTTGCTGGAAGGTTCCTGTAGCAGCAGCAATGTCTGACTGAGTTTGATTTCTTCTGTTTTCAGGGTGAGTGGAAGACTTTACCTTTTGTTTACGTGCACTGTTTTGACATGACATACCTCTTTTCTCCATGTTTTGACACCATCTTGTCTGCCAAATGACGATTTTATTTTTTTTTTTTGTTTTTGTGAAGGAATGAAAAAACCACTAAGGTAAAATGGGATCTCAGGAGATTATGAGTCTTGGACTGAAAAACCATTCAAACAGAGCCTGGCCTATTTGGCTGATATTTGTCACTACCAGGATGCCTAATGTTTTGGGGTTTTTTAAATAAAAAATGTGATTTTAACATGAACTTTTAGAGGAATAAAACTATAATTAAGCAATCCTAATCCTCAAACTCAGACTTGATACCTCCAAAATCAAGACAATCAGCTGTCACACAGGAAGATATTTGAAAAAGATTTCTGGCTTATCATAGCAGATGGAAACATTAAAAAATTGCAACCAGCCCACATTATTTTTAAAATAAATAGAGAGCCAGGAGAATGTTTGATTTTGCTGCGCTTCTGAATTGCTTCAGCAAAGTGCTTATTCAGTGGGCAGAGTCAGAGGGAGGAAGAAAGGATGAGAGAAAAGCACCTAGTGTACAAAGCAAAGTCTATTTATAGCTGGTATCTCAACAATGACTTTCATACAGAGGAAAAGAGAGAAAACGTTGAAGTGTCTTTTGCAACAAATGGTCATTTCAAAAAGTGGAGCTTCATCACCTTTTCAGAGGTGCACAGAGCCTTTGACAGCTGTTCTGTAACTATATGCGGGGAGATATATGAGGTGCAGCACTTAGCATTTTATCAGCCATACAGGAAAAAAGAAAAGCATAGTCTGATACTTTGAAAAATAAGTGGAAAAAGAAATGTTTCCATCTTTGGTGATGTCTGAAAGTTCAAAATACTTAAGAAGTAGTGCTCTGCTTTTATCCTTTATTTTCCTGTTAAAAACCATCCTAGTGTATGCCACTTTGGATTCTATAAATGTACTTTATGTTGTAGGATATACAGTCAAAGAAATATATTTACAGAAAAGTAAAGAATGTAATTTAAAAAGCATTTCAATGTTCTGATGTCTTCCTTTATAAAATGTGTAAATCTTGTGTCCCCTCTGCAGGGGCAAGGAAACATTATGAGTCTGGGTGACCACTATTCCTTGCAACATGAAACAACACAGGAAATTATGTAATTCAATAGGAAATGTCAGAGAGAAATGAAAGGAAATCACTGGTTTCTCTGAGCTATCACACGTCTGGTCTTCAAATGTTCAGATCATGACCAACAGATGAATTTGCTTCTGATCTCATTAATGTCAGTAATATTGTTTCGTTTTGGTTTTCCCAGTGCAGGATTAGAGGGCTATCTGTCTATCTCGCCACAGTTACTAGATTTACATCATTCTGAATCATGTTAGCTCAGACCACATGACTATAAGCCAGTGCTAAACATTTTGACATGCTTACCTCTTTTAGGCTGTCAATATTCTAGAGTATTATTAATGTTACATTGTACATGAAAAAAAAGAGGACTTCAAAATACCCATGAAATAAAGCTAAACTGGCAGAGAAAGTATGATCCTTGCTGCAAGAGAGAAGTGCTGCAATATCAGGAGTACTGCTGGTTTTTCTTCAACATAGCAAGTGCTAAGGATGGAAGTCTAAGCTGCTAATAATCAGCTTTTGTGGTGTTTATGGTTTGCAGTGTTTTTCATTCATCAAGCTTAAAATATTTTACAATTTCTATTTTATCAAATCTTATAACACCTTTGTGAGATAATGGGAAAATAACCCCCAAATCTGACTGTAGCAGCTAAGATAAAAAGAAGCCAGTTGGAGCAGCAAAACCAAACCACAGCCCTCTTAATTCATGCTGTGTGAAGCTCTGAGAGCTGCCTCGCTGTATTCTTCACTAAAAATTCAGTGTCTGAAGGATCATAAGAGTAACAGCATCCTGCATGGCCAGTAAGCAAAAACAGTATTTAATTATCACTTTTAAATGACAAAAGGACAGCTTTTCTACCAAAGTGGATTATCTCTAGCTGTGAACTAGTGTCCCCACCATGCAGGAGACCTCACTGATGCTGCTGAGTCATACTGCAAATATGGTCATAAAGGATATCGGTGTTAGGCTTAAGCATGTGTGTGTTGAATTGGCTCAAGAGTGATTGGCACCTTGGTGCATCTGTTGGTGCCTGGGGTTTGAAATTTTGGTTTGCTGTCCATTGTCGAGGAGGAACAGAGCACCAGCAGAGAGAACACTGCAATCAGGACAGAGCAGAGAACTGGGGGAAGTGTCGGCATCTTTTGGGAGAGTTTGGTTAGCCAGAACATGTTGGGACCTTCACAGTGTGATGGCCTAAACAGCTTCAGGTGCTGAAAAACACTTCAGGGTTTCTGAGAGATATCATGGCTTGATCATAGTCGAATTCCTTACTGGCCATACCTGCCACAGAGAAATGGAATTTCATTGTGCTTTCTCCAGACATTTTTTTCTTTGTTTTCTCTCACACTTATACAAAAATGCATCAGAGAATGTTCCAAGTAATGATTCACTCTTACACTTTAGTTACATTAAATATGAATGGAATCTCCCTAAGTAGTAGATGGAGGTATTCCTCTACATTTTAAAAGTACAATTCATAGGAAGCTTTATTAAATGGTTATGTCACAGCACTGTTCAGTTATCTGTATCATCGTAACATCACAGGCCAGGAAAGGTTTCATTTTTTTATTTTATTGGAACTGCACATAGAAGAGGTTGCCACTAAAACATCACCCATCTGTTTATATTATTCTTTAAGGGATATTATAAAACTCACAAATTTTATAGTATGGCACACAACTTGCTACATGAAAAACATTAACACTTCCAAAAAATGTTTTTACAGAAGCCTAATTTTTAATATATTGGTCTTTTAAACATCTCTTTTTTCACATCCCCTTAAATTTGTAAGGGTGCTTCAAACAGAAAGATGTTACAGACATTTAGAATGTCACCATTTTATCTAGGTCAGGCAATTCAGCAGCAAGTCCCTTAAGATGCCTCTCTGTGCTGAATTCTTGCTGTGCCCGTGATATATAACCGAGTTTAAATTTCCAGGCTCATTTTAGGCATTCAGGATACTCCAACAGCACTTCAATGATTCATGATGACTTCTGATTCAGAAGAAACACGTGGAATGTTCTCCAGAAAGAGTTAAACCCTTTTATTCAGCAAACAGAGCTTCCAGGGAATAGTGCTAAATTGTGGGAAAAATTCCCACAAGAGCTGAGTGTCATTACAAAGCTTCCATTCCAGATGCAAGACAGACTTCTTCAATCTTTTTCTTAATGTAAACTCAATCTCCAGTGAGTGCAGATTAATTTCAATCTAGAAATAAAAACCTAATCCAAACATTTTGTCTTGTGGGCAATAAAGATGCCGTTAAGTTTGCCTGCTACATTTGTGGCAGATGTGCAGGACCCAATTGGGTGCAATTTTAAAAATACAACAGTTGTGACTGCTACTGTCAATTTGTAATGGTCTGCTTAAAAATAAATTAAAAATGCCTGTTTCTTCATCACTGTTGGCAAACATAGGGGTCAACACCTAATAGCCAACAATACAGAAGTATTAAAGCAATGGCAAAATTTTACCTGTCCTGGATTTGTAGCTTCCAATGTGAATACCACTGCATGCCTTTGAGCCTTTGTTTTAAAAGGAGAGAATTGTAAGGCTTGTTGACAGTGTTGGAGACAGTAAAATCAAATAATTCATTTAGAATGAAAGTCACTGCAATAGCACAGATGTAGTAAATCTAATACTGCAAGTTTGCCAGGTCTTTTTCATGATATTGATGAATCTTCTTTATACCTAGATTAATTTAACTGTAAGACTGTATTTAGCCAGGAGGTGATAGCCTTACCTGCTCTAGTGCGGAAACATTTAATTGCTTCACCCCAAAAAGAAATGTTGTAAAATGAAAGATAAGCTGTACACTGGAGATAGTTTATAATGATAATTTCCCCCTCTATCATCATCTATCTGACAGTAAAGATGGAGCCTTTCTGCTCTTGAATTACCCCCTCAAAACAGCTTGAGGAAAGAGGGTCATGTTAACCCAAATTGCTGAAATTGCCAGACAGAGCCCATTGTAATGGCTGGTAAAATGAGCTTCAGTGATCTGATGATTCATCTTAATCAATTGCCTGGTCTTGTGGATAAAATTGTCTTTCTCAATGATACATGTGGATAATACAGATACAGCATTAATCTCACCAGATACTGCATAATTAACCATGCCCATTTATCTTCTCACGCACATGTGTATCATTAGTAACAACTGCTAAACTCAGCTGAGGGCCAGTTTCATAAAGAAAATAGAAAAATTGGTAAGAAAACTCAAACTGAGTTCAAATACCTTTAAGTCTGAATACTAGTTTTAAGAAAATGTTTTTAGATGTCATTATATTTGGTGTCATGCATGTACAAGTTGAAGGTTTGTATCCTAACAAAAGGGTAGATGTTTGATCTATTAAGACTTTTAAATCTCTGGCAGGTGAGAAGGTGCTTTGTTGTTTGTTGTTTTGGTTGGAAAAACTGAGTTGTCAGCCTTTCAAATCAACAGTCACAAGAGATGTGCTGGAAGCTATTTGATTTAGAAAATAATTTATTACAGATGCACATTCTTTGTAATTAGGTTAACAGATGTTATTAACGGGATTTTGGGTGTCAATATTCTAATATCTCATGAGATGGCAAGACAGTTCCATCTGCTTCTGGGTGCCTAAATGGGTAGCAATGCTCCTTCTAAGCTTGTTATCCTCCACAATAGAAATTCTGGACTATCCTTGTATTGTCTGACTGTTAGTGGTAGTTTTATTAATGCAATACCTATACAGCATAATGTCGAATTTAGAACCACGGTAGCAGAGCAGTGATCACAGCTGGTGTGTTTCACGTGCATAACAAATCCAAATCTCTTGTATTCCTGTGTGGGATTAATACATCTCACATAATGAGATGATTCCACTTCTATGTACAGCTAAGAGAAATGAATAGAGCAATTCTCTTTTTACGAGCCATGATAAGTAGTCCACCATACTCTCTGTCTTCATTCATCTCAAAATCAGCCCAAACTGTTGTTCTAGTCATGATTAGTTTGAAGCTTCCCCAAAATTTTTTAAAGTAAGTGGGTTTTTTCGCTATGAAATATCAGAGGAGTTTGTTGTGAGCATAATATTGAAAATTCATTGAACTATTAGTAATTAAACTAGAGCAGTTGTTTCTAGATATTGATACGCATTCCAGAAGTAGGAAGGTCATTTACTGTGATTTACTTATTTTCTTCCTGTGTATCTCTACTTTATTTTAATTGTGTTTATGGTGTATTTTCCAAAAGTTTCTTTGAATTGGAAATACGTGTAAATTGGCTGCAAGCATGTACAGTCCAACTAATTGATTAGAAGTTTCACTGAGATACGCAAAGAAATTTCTTGGTGTTTACTTTTCATATTGAGTATTTAGTACCACTACATTTTATGAACCTTTTCTGCCCTGGTTCAGTTCAGCATACTAAAGATGAGTTTCAAAGGCAAATCAAGAGAAATTTTTTGTAACTTGCATTTTTCCTTTAGCACTTTCCACTTGACAAGCTTAGACGTGCTTAGACTTTTTCTCACTTATGCTGGGCTTATTGATTTGTAGAGACCACTTCTGAGTTAACAGAAATATAAGAAGCCTGGACTGATGTTTATATGCCAAGGCATGCTGGTTTAGGAAGAAAAAGGACTTAAAATGTTTATTAATATTGTATATTTCTACTCCAAATAAAGCATGTTCTTCCAGCATCTTGGCACACAAACTGTGCTAGCACAGCTGCCTTGGATTAGGA
The DNA here is from genome assembly GCA_013397755.1 of Cnemophilus loriae. Taxonomy (NCBI): domain Eukaryota; kingdom Metazoa; phylum Chordata; class Aves; order Passeriformes; family Corvidae; genus Cnemophilus; species Cnemophilus loriae. The sequence continues at coordinate 1,412,712 of VZTF01017495.1, read as the reverse complement.
CTGCCTGATCCCTGACAGTGCGTTCCGATGAGTAACTTCCCACCACCACACTCATTCCCTCTGCATTTGTCCCCGTGCTTAATCAGAATCAATCAATCAGAAGTAGATTTTCTGATGCATAAGTCACCATAGCCTTGACTTTAGCAGGTTCTGTGGAGGTCACAGGGAAAAGTGGAGGTTTGTCCATAACAAGCCTTGCTTGAGTTATTATTATGGCTGTCTTAGAGTGCTGCAATAAATGAGAGTGGCTATGTGGATGTGAAATAGTGTACTTCATTGCAGTTTCATTTTGTTTCCCAGCCTTTGGAACAAAGATTTCCTCATCCAGAATAACTTCTATGTACCTTTTATCACATCCAAAATAAGAAAGATTTACATTGCTTCAGCTCAAAGAGTAAAAAAAGAATATTTCAGGATGTCAGTCAATCTAAAACTGCCATGAGAAATCTCTCTGGCTGTAATACTCTGCACTGGCACTGTTACTATACTTTGGAGAAGAGCATTCAGACCTTTCTGAATTAGATTGTGTTCTTCAGAGAATGTGAATCTCTCTGCATTGATGGTATGTTTCTATTTACATTTTCTTTGCCTGTGTACTCCAATGGCACATCTGTCTTTAATCTCACAGAGGTTTTACAGTGTGTCTCGTAAACACACAAATGGGACAAGTTTCTTTTGCAAACCAATCACGTTTCTGCTGACAATCTTGGCCATCTTTCTGTTTTAGGTAGGAAAACATGTTCATCCTCCTCTATCAAGTCACAACTGATAGATAGAAATATTAACATGTTTATATATTGTTATTCAGCTGCTAGTAATCTAAGGGAAATAGAAAATATAGTTTTTAGTAGTAGAATATATTATGTGCCTTCATCCAACAATGAAAAGGAAGGAAGAACACATGGAGTGCATTAAAATGCCCTGTCAGATGCAAAATTAACAAGATGCTTATGATCTTTATAACAGCTTAGCCATTATTCTTATAAATTTTTGACTGAATGGGTGATATTTCTATTAAAAGTGGTACTAATATTTGGTGGGTTTATCCCTGTAACAATGCAGTGTTCATAAAAGGCATGTCTGACTTTGCTTTATAAAAATAACTTGGAGCATGAATATAGTGAATGCTCGGAGAACCCCACCTATCCACAGCTAACAACTACCACGAGAGTGTGTATGAACAATGAGCCTCTTAAAGCTCTCCATTTTGACCTGTTCGTTATTGGGAATGCTTGTAATTTCCCTGACTAGGGCCTTGAAACTGCAATTATCTGCCTGTGGGTTATCTGACTGTAATAGTGCGTAAATCCTCAACTTTAAAACCTGTAAAGGTGGAGTTTGTTTCTTTTGAGGGTTTTTTTGTTTGGTTTGGTTTGGTTTTTGGTGGTTGGGTTTTTTTGTTTTCTTTTTTTTTGCTTTTTGGTTTGTTTTTTTGGGGGGGGGGGTTTTGCTCATTTGTTTGGGCTTTATTTAGGGTTTTGTTTTGCTAGTTTTTGTTTTTTGGCGTTTTTTTGCCAGTTTAGGCTTCAGAGTGACTGCATTTATCATGTCCGTGGGAATTGTGACAAATATGGAGGCTTTCCCATTGTTTAAGCCTTGTTGTCCAAAGATCTTCCAGAGTATCCTGGTGCCTGGAGAGAACTGGTCTGCATTACTGAGATTTGATGCTGCTTTGAGCACTTGAAAACAAGATCTTGTATAGGAGAAACAGGTCTCCAATTAACCTTGAAGGAAAAACAGTGCAACCCATATTCAGTGAGACACCACACGTTTAAATCGGAGGCCAGGACTATTTATAACAGTGTTTATGCAGAAATCCTCCTACAGCTGGAATTATCAGTGATAAATTGCATGGTGGTCTAAGTCTTCTTTTGTATTACAATACTGGCCAAATACCTGACTGTTCTTAAAAACACTTGTTGTCTTCTGAAAGGACAGAAGAAAGGATACAATTAACTCTCGAATGGAGTTCTGGGAATATTTCCCCTCTTTATAAGCACAAAGATTGCTTCCTGGGGACGAAAATGTATCTTCAGCACTAGTTCTGGGAGGTTACATAGCATTATGCATAATATTTCTAAAAATTCTCTACCATCTTAAAAATGATAAAGACAGAAAGATTACCTTAGGTTTCTGAGACCCAAGTGGTAGAGTATTGCAGACACAAAATTTATCTGTAAAATCAGAGGGAGACTGCATGTTGTACTGACAAACTTAAAAAGCATCAAATTATCTCTGACTTAGGTGAGAACATTGGAATTAAAATTATTATTTCAAAAATTTTGTGTAATTCAAACTGCTGGCTACAGGAGGGAGGGAAGACTGGCTATGCAGTTTCAAATTAATTTGGTTGTACATGTGGAGATGATGCATGCACATCACCTACTATACACACCGTATATTGTATTTCTTTTAGCCAACTGTAACATTTCTCTCTGTAAATGCACTAAAATAATTACATGCCGCTATTAAAAATCTCTGATAAAAGAATGATTAGGTATCTTTTTTCTTTACACCTTGAAGGGTATGATAAAAAGAATATTGCAGTTATTGAAATTACTTTAAAGAGGTGTAAGTAGCAAAAGAATTTTAAACCCAGTCTTCCTAGTTTGCACGTGCAGATAATGAGTGCAATTGATGTCATTTAATCATAAAAATTCTGCATCAGAAATATGGACACAATGAGACAGACCTATCTATCTGAGATCAGAGTCATAAAACAAAGTTCATCATAAAACACCTTCACTGCCTTTTGCACCTTTGAAACTGTTCCTTTTGGAGTTTGGAGGGGGGCTAAAAATCAGGACTCAAAGCCCTACAGCTTTGTTGTTGCTGCAAAGAGATAGAATTATCTTAGTGACAACATAATTTTTCTAAGATGTGGGAAGTGAATAAAACTCACGCCTGTCTGATATTTAGCCAATTTACCTACTATTTAAAGAGCAGTTGCTCAATAAGTATTTTCGTAGCACTGCATAATTTTCTATATTAAAGTAATAATAATGAGTAACTGTCCAGATAGACTGAATTATTTTGTCCATAGGAATGTTAAAGGTCTACCAAATGCTGTCATCTTGCTCTCATTTTTTCCTAGATACCCAAGGTTTTTAAGCTGTTTGAGGAAGAAGTCCAGTTAAACAGAATTGGATTTTTAAATCTCAAAAGCATTAGTTTCCTGTAATTAGTTTCTTACAGTGCAAGTATTTTAAGATTTTTTTTTTTGTCTTAAGCATAAAGTTTAGCAGTGTGTGCAGTCAGGATTCTTGCTGTAAAAGGCACCTTAAATATTGCCTCAAGGTTTGGAAATGTTAATATGAAAGGGATGAAAGGGCTGATTTTAACTGCTCTTCAGCTAAAAGCAAAGCAAGAATAGTTTCCCTAACAGTAAAAATAATGAACAATTAACAAGCAAAATCAAAATTTTACAGGTAGTAGGCCATCTAAATGTATTCAGACTTTAGGAAAAAGAAAGACTGCAATAAGTTTTAATCGAATTCACAGCTGCTGAAATGTATTCATGCCTGATTTGACTGACAAGTCTAACACAAATAACTCAATCTATAAAGCAAAAGATTACATTTCAGGTCAGGCATGTCATTTTCATCTACCTATGTTCAAAATGCAGAGCCCTGAAAGACTGTCCCTATTTCCAAAAGACTATTAATTTCTTTTATCAACTTCATTTTTATCTACTATCCATAGCAGCGCTTCACCAGAGGGCTGAAATGAACCTGATGAATGGTATTAGTTTTTGAAAGTACAGTAATAATTCCTCACATTCTGTTTGCGTTATTTTCTTGTTCTCATGTATTTAGAGATTCATTCCGTTTCCTTTGTGTATCAACCAAATTGCAACTAACTGGAAGTGTTCCTAAAACCCCACAGGTCATGCAGAAAGTTTTTACATTTTTATGATGTGTTTCATTGGTTGATATCAGTACTTCTTTCAGTAAGCTGCTTTGGTGAGCTGGATTTCATGGAAGAGACAGACATGGCACAAAGAATCATTGGAGAGAAAACTAGGAAAAAATAGCAGCTGAGAATAAACAAATGCTAAAACAATGGGAAGATCTTGATTAGGTCTGTCTAACAGCCAGCAGCTTATAGAGTTTAAATAACTAATATATTTCTCCCAGAACTACCAGGAGGAAATTGAACAGAATACTTATATAAACAGAATACTTAAATTAAACAGAACTTATATAGATGATGTCTAGATTTGAAGAGTTAAAGGTGATGATGGTTCTCTGGATCTCTAGAAGTATAATTCTTAGGTATAGACTGTTGCTAAGAAGGAAGAAAATTTGGAAACTACTTTTGGAAGTAAAGTACCAGGGCCACGAAGAAGTGGTGGGAGAGCATAATGTGAAGAAGGAATAGCTGATAGAGGGTTGTGGGAAGATGCAAATGGGCCAGCTGCAGGGAAACCCCACCAGTGTCAGGAACTGGGACTTGTGGTTAGGATGAGACATGGCAGACCATCTAAATGTCACTTGGAAAACACCAGCTCCTGACTTCTGGCTTGCAAATGACAAAAAAGAACATGGCAAAATAATAACAATGAACAAGACCATAGAGTTCTCATCCTAATTAATAACTATTTGCTTGTAACTTTGCCTAGAAATGAATTATGATATTTTCTTAAATAAGGGGGCAGGATAAATAACTTAGTAGACTTCGAATTTTCAAACTAGCAATTTTTCAAAGGTTGGTGTCTAGGTGAGATCATTAACATGCCTGGTCTGTTCTTTTGTATGAGTGAAGATTGATGCCCAGTGCCAGGCAGAGTTCCTTTACTAATAACTTGGAGGAATAGTCTTTGTTGAGCTACTGCAGTCAGATCTTTCAGTTTCGTTAATATTCATATTGGACATTCTCAGTCATGTCTGGAGGATTGGGTAGAAAGCTTGAATCTGATAGATGATCAAAGAAACAGGAGAATACAGAATTCTGCACAAGTCAGCTCCATATTTAAAATTGTTTAGTGTCCAGAATCAGATTTCAAGAAAAAAATCACTTGTAAGATGAAGGAAGGAAAAGTTGGTTGGATGCTGGAAAAAGTTTAATAAGGTTAAATTAAATATTTATATTTGTAAAGCTTTCATAAAAGTTACATAAGTATCAGGCACTCTGAACATCAGGAATTTTTCTGAAGTAGTTGCATGCATTTTCCTAACTATGTTTTTATGATAATTATGTGGACTTGTGTAGTATGAAAACTAATCTTAGAACAAACATTGCCATAGTGAATGCACAAAATAGTATCTCCGTGCACTGAATAGGAATTTTTAATTCTGTACAACATTAGCAGCTTTCTTAGAGTCTTCGGTCACTGCCTAGCTCAAAGGGACTGAGTCAGGGAAAAGGAATCTGTCCATTTGTTTGAAAAATTAGCCAGAATGTCTAATGACATTTGACATTACAAGTCATAATTCTGAAAGGTTTCATCTATGACACTTCAAGAATGAAATGAAGCTGGCACCAGGCTGCTCCTGGAAAGCCCTAAGTTCTGCTTAGCTGGGCACTGGAAGGGCTGTGGGTGAGTGATTCGTGGGGTGCACTCAGCATCTTCCAGCCTCAAAGAGCCTTTTTGCTCACTTGAGCTCGGTTTTGGCCTCATGAAAGTTTGCATTTCATAAATTAAATATTGTGTTAAGTGGGAAGAAAGGTCTTTGAAAATATTACTATTGATTGTAATAATTCCCAGACTCAAAAGTAAGTGAATTCTACCTGCAGTGTATGATGGCAGATGGGTTTGTTTATTACCACCTGTTCTATCTGAGACAGCAGATGTATTTGTAAGCTGGTAATACAGTATTTAGTAAATGGCCAGCTTTCTGCACTGATTTCAGTGTATTTGGGCTCAAAAGCAATCCCTTCCTTCTGAAAATAGTAATGATGATTTAGATAGATTGCTTTACTTAGTTATTCTATGAAGCTACTTTATTCTCCAAAATAGGGACACAAGTAATGTTATAACTTAGCCCTATCTCAAAGCAATTAAAGCAATTTCTATTAAACTTAGTCAATGTCCATTAAAATTATTTCAGACATTTGTGTTTTGCTGGATTTTTTCCTAATGAGCTTGGAAAAAACCAAGAAGTGATGAAATGATGGTTCTGTTAAACTAGATCTGTTCACATTCTACTCTTACTAATTCCATCTATGTTTTTTACCTCCAGGCTACTCAGTTCTTTCTCAGTAAATAACTTTTAATTTTCAGCACAACTTCGTGAGAAAATTAGTATACACATTCACAGAAATGTAAAATAAAACAATCTAAGGATTTTATTCATCTAAAGGTCACTTTTTTCTTGTTTAAAGATAACACAGTAGATTATTAACATTTTCATTAATATTCAGTGAGTCAGATCTCACTATAACATTCTTTGGTATCCTGAAGTGGTAGAAAGTTGATTTTCTCGAGTTAAGACTTTTACATAGAAATCCTAGGTGACTTCATTAGAAAGATGAACTGATGAAAATAGAAAGATGTTAGAAAACAAAGAGATTTTATACAACTTGTAGTAATTTGAAATTAAATTAAATTAATTGATTCTATGATGAACTAAAAGTTTACATGACTAAGTGTTCATTAAATGGTATATTTTTATTACTGTCAGAATTGAAAATACTAAGCATTAAGGTTTTACTTTTAATTAAAAATGTTTCCAGAACTTTCTGTGGCACTCAAGTTCCCCAAAGAAACGTCTTGTAGAATTTCTAAGGCAAAATTTTCTAAAAGATAAACTGTGTTATGCTATAAAACCTGGTTTAGAAAGGGAATATGGTATTGTAAGTGCATATACAGCAGGTACATCTTGTTCATCTGTGGCCTAAGCTGAGGAATTCTAGTCTCTTTGATTGGCTTCTTGTTGGGAAACAGTTCTGCATCATTCATCAGAATTATTTACTGTTTTTTCCCCCCTTGTTTATAATTTTGCTGAGTTGGGGGGACCAGAGCTGTGTGCAGCACACAAGATGCAGGCTCATCATATATTTATATGGCAGTGTAGTGATATTTTTTTTTCTCATCAATACAAGTTTTTTTCTCCTAGTAAAGCAAATTGAAGTCTCTGAAAAGACAGAGAGAGATGGGAGGTGGCAACATCACAAAACAACAGCTGAAATCCATGTTTCAGAATCTGTAAATTGCAAAGCCTGGTAAAGAGTTTCAGTTTCTGTCCCTAGAAAACTGCTCAGCAGGGGTACTTCGTGACTTTTACAGAAAAGAGGAATCCTCTCAAAGCTCTCCAGCGTATCGTTAGCTGGGCTGGTGCTGAGAGCTGCAGTGCTCAAGCACACGATCCAGGGCTGCTCTGAAAGCTCAGGTCTCCATTTTCTAGGCTTCAAACTTCAGGAGATGCATTTGTCTGGTTAATGAGCTCTAACACGGACAGAAGTACAGACAGGCAGAGGACCTTCTCTTGGTGTCTGGCATGTAAAATGCTCAGAGATCCTACTGGGGGTGAGAAGCATCAAGGGATGCTAGATATTCCTAATTCCACTGAGATTGAAAAATAAATCTTTTATTAAAGGATGTAATGTGTTTCTATTAATTTATTATGAGAGATTCAATTTGTTTGTTCCATGGATGCCATAGGTTTTAGGAAAGAAGGATTAGCTTGCATAAGCAAGGAAAAGAATTGCATCTCTTAGTTAATAAAGTGTTTTCTCTCTGCTTCCTTAGATCTCCCTTTGAAAGACGACAAAATTTTTCTGCTAAAATAGTAATTTTGTGTTTAAAACCACTGGATTAATAAGCAGTAGAATCCTAGGGAACTAATGAGTAGTATTAAAAACCAAAGCAACCAACCAACCAACCAACCAAACAAAACCCAACAAAACCTGAGGGTTCTTCTGGGGAAAAAATAATGCTAAAATTTCTAAGAGTTGTCTGTATTCATTCTCTATCTGAACATAGACAAGAATAATGATGGTTGGGACAGTCTCAACTATCCTGAGAAATTATTCCAAAATTATGGCAATACTAGGTAGGATTTGCTCTGACATTTACTTTGTGTACACATAATTCTGCATTCTGTAAATCAGAAAAATAAAAACTAGCATTAATAATGGACTTTCATGAGAGTAACAGTAATCTACAACACCTTCTGTGGGTTTATGGAAACTGCAAACTGCAGCAAGGAATAAGCAGGTATAATTTTACCTTTGCTCCTCATACTTTGATAACATAAAGAAAATTCCCAAGCTTTGTTTAGCTTCCTGTTGAGAATTTGCTCACAGTGATATCTAGGTCACTACACACAGATGCATGGCAGTATATAATCAAAACCTGAGTTATAATCTTTAACGTCAGGCTCTTTTCTTTCACTTCCCTGGAGAAGGGAATTCTGAATCTGTATTGGTTTCTACTCCTAGAAACTTGCTGCATTTCAAAGTGCCAGCAACAGTTCAGGGGAGGTGGTAATTGGTTGCAGAGATGTGAGTAGTAAGTACAAGCCCCCCATATTCAGGACGGAGTTGGGTTGTGGCTGCTCTGGTAGGTCCATGTCAGCAAAAAGCAGGGAGCAGACTGGAGAACAGACGGCTCCTGAAGTGCACTGATGGAGATAGGTGTGCAAAGCACAGACTGGCCTTGGGAGCATGTGAGGTTATTTTATCCAGCTCCTTTTCTTTTTCAGAAGAGTGCCAGGGTTGGGACTCTGGGCATACTAGAGCTGCAGATTACCAAAGAGCTAGAAGATTTGGGAATTTTAAAATCTTAGAGATGCTGATCCCTTTTGGCTCTTGTTTTAAAGGCCAAACAAATGGAGCACCTGTTAGTGCTTGTGTTTTTTGCCAGAACAGTAGAGACAACATCTGTGCCCATCCAGGGCTAAAAATCTCATGTCAGAGAATACAGCTCTTGAAGTGAGCAAAGCAGAATTCATGCATAATAGAAATTCATCTCTCCAAGATATAAAAAGAAGGGTCTTAGAGAACGAATGGAGATCTAAATGTGCGATGTGAAAGCAACAGACAACAACATTATTCAACTCAGCTGAGCAGTTGAAAGAGGAGAGACAAAAGCTCTTTTATAACTGTGTTAGATAAATGCGAGAGAGTTTAAGGTGAACCTTAATGAACAGCCTGGATAAATGAGTCTGCAGCTTGTTCTGCTCTATAAATACATATACATGTACTATGTGAATACACAGGTGAGACTAAAACTGGAGCACTGAGTCCAGTTCTTGGCTTCCTTGTTCAATAGAGACATGGACAGGTTCAGCAAAAGGCCAGGAAAGATGACTAAGGGAGTGGAGCATCTGACATACTAGAAGAGGCTGAGCTGGGATTGCTTTATCTGAAGTAGAAAGAGCTCAGGGCGATCTTATCAATGAGTTTACATCCCTAATGAGAGATAGTAACCTATGGATACAGGATCTTCACAGTGGTGATCAGTAACAGGACAAGAGTCAACTGCTACAAATTGAAATATGGGAAATTCCATTTAAACAAAGGAAAACAACAACTTTTTTTCTTCTCCTTTTTTTTTTTTCTTTTTATGTGGTGGGTGTTGGACACTGAAACGGTTGCCAAGAAAGGTTGTTGAATCACCATCCTTTGCAATATTCAAAACCTGATGGGATACAGACCTGGGCAACCTGCTTTGGTAGACATGCTTTGGGTGATCTCCAGAGGTCCCTGCAGACCTCGGCTCTTCTGTGAAATAGCTGTTTGGGCAGAAGTTGAACTAATATAAATTCAGACCATAAGTACATTTTTAAGTGAAGGGAATTAATTTTTAAATATTTGCCAAGGATCTTGATAAATTCTACAGCTGCAAAGCTTTTACACTGAGAGTTAAATGTTTTCACAAAAAGCGAACTTAATTCAAATATAGATAATTTTTAACGATAATTTTTAATGCAAGTCAGAACCTTTCAAGCCTTCTCAGCTGGGTAGGATTGGATAATGTCACCTTAAGATTAAGAGTAAAATAACTTTTTAGAAAGAGTGATGTTCCTGATATAGTATTTAAAATTTAATTTTAAAATTCTATAAATAATTATATAAGCTGTCCCTGCAAGGATGTCACTGAAAAACATGAATCTGGTTAATTAAACTTTAATCTGTGTCTTAGCACATTTATATGTAGTGAAATATTTCTTAGATAATGGTCTTAAAGCTAAACAGTAGAGAAGACGGTAAAACCTGCAGAAAATGCTGTGTCATGAGCTCCAAGAGTAAGACCAGACAAAAGTCTTATTTAAAATAATCAAAACAAAGAAGGAAGCTTTAACTCTCTGCGACACCTCCAGCATTGAAAGTCATCTTTGCCTGCAGATGTGTCTCCTAACCAAGAAGAAAATTTAGATTAGGGTGGTTGTTTTATTTAGAAACTATTCAGCAATAGTAGACAAATATAATTGTTGAGTTGATGAATACATGAAGAAGGGTTGAGTTTTTATTCTAATTGTTTTCTTCTAAAATACAACAGACAGTTCAGAAAATACATGGCTTCCAGGGGCTTTCTGGTTCATTTTGTTTGTTTGTTTTGTGAGGGGTTTGGTTTGTTTGTGTTCTTTTATTCTATGTTTCAACTGAGAACAAAGCAGTTGCTTTTCTGACCTTATCCCAGTGAAACTGTGTTCAAAGTGTTTTAAGACTTCAGGGACTTAATTCTCTCTAGAAGATAATTAATGTACTCCTCTTCAGCAAAATCTGCTTTACTTTTTCTCTTTTTTTCCTGATTCAGCTGCATAACTGCCAGTTTTCCATCATCCAAACACACAGAATTTGATCTGGTGCACAGTTTCTTCCCATTTCCTTACCAGCTAAACCAAAGTTTCCAGTTAAATCAATTACTGTGTTCCTGATTTGAGATGAATATCTTAGGTCTGGAGTTTGAATGAAGTTTTAAGTGACTATTTCCCCAGTGATCATCAAATTTGTCTAATTCATATTGTTTCCTGCTTTACTTTCTACAGCATCTCTCTTCAGCTGCATTTTCTGTCTTCCCCCCATGATTGTTCTTAGCAATTCTGCTTGCTGCCTTCTGCATTCTCCTAGAGAGTTTTCAGGATGTTGGCCAGCTGGCAATCTGCCATCTCTGAGCTCTTACCATGTCATATTGCATCATCTTTCTTGTTCACAATGGGTAGTTCAGGTCCAGCAAAAGATACAGGACTAAAAGAGATTGCAATAGAATCAACACTAGTACTCCAAATTCTGTACCAAGGATAAGAGGAGCAAAGCAGCAAAGTAACACCTTCTGTAAGGTGACTATAGTGTACATACTCACAGAAACATTTTGCCATCAAGAAGTAACCTCCACCATCTCAAAGAGAGAAAAAAATTGGCAACTGAAAGGATTATTTAGGGGAAAAGAGATCTTCAGAAAGTGGCCTCTGTGTTTGTGTCTTCATCTTCGTTGATTACAAAGATGAATAGGGTTAAGAATCCTTAATGTGGTTGGAATGAAATATTTTGCCTTTTAAAATTTGCTCTCAGAGGTGCTCATTGCTGCCTGTCTCTATCTGGGTATTTGTCTATATGTGTGTTGAGCATGATGAAAGAAAACACCAGCAACTTGGTAGGGATATAGGAACCTTTGAGTTGGATCAGATGGAGTTTGGCTTTTCATAAATACTGACTTCTTGCCTTGCAATGTGGTGAGTCACTGCCACCAAGGCACTGTCATTTGTCCCCCATTGTAAGTGGAAAAAGTGGTCTCCAAGTCTAGGAATGCAGTGCTGTCTTGCAGGAAACTCCCTTCCTCACATGCTAGTTAGCCTGTAGTTACATGTTTAGGACTTGACTATAGCACCAATACTTCAAAACTCGAGTTGCTCACCCATATTTTTGACCTATTGCTGTTTTGTTTTCCGGTTTGTCTAAGCATTAACTCCAAGCCATCAGCTAGCCATCAAAACAAGTATTTTGATTATATTGTTAACTGTATTTTCTAATTCATGCATGGAGTAGTAATTCACTACTTCATAGCTCTGAGCTACCCTTGAATTAGTAGAGTCTGTATTGGCTTGTGACTATTGAAACCAATATTGTCTTGTTTTCCTGATCCCCTTGCACATAAAGAAGATTGACATGGCAGAGTAATAGAAAGTGTATTGCATTAGAGTTTAGTATTAAAGATAAACAACATAAATGAAACTGAAAGCATATGGCATTCCTTGCCTTCTCTGCCAGCCGATGAGCAATACATTTTGTATTATGATCCACTTTGGAGGCTTTAAACCATTAAAACCTTGCTGCTTTGTTTTGCATTCTTGAAAGTTGCCAGTTAAACCAACTGGAGTAGCCTAATTTAGCTGATTGTGTGACCGATGTGTCAGAGTTCTGGCTCTGAATTTTCTAGGCTGGAAATAAAAATTTGGACAAAGTAATTGAATACAGCACATTGTATATCATAACAGAACCTTAAAGAGGGAACCTTGAAGATGGAACTAAGACATTATTTATGAAACACCTGGAAAGCGAGTAGAGTAAAGCAACAGATAATTCTAGTATTCAGTTAATACATTCAAGAACTCACAAAAATTAGGATTTCCTTATGGCTGCCTAATGGAACTATTTAGTATATCGTAGAATTTGTTATGAAAATTCAGTTAAACTGTTAACTTTAGTATACATCAAACAAGATATCTTCAGATAGCTCTACCCCACAATCTAATGACTTACAATCTATGCTAACATTGAGTGTAATGGTTTTCCCCAGCTGAAACAAAAGATTTGGAACACTGACAGTGATTGCGCTTGAATGGATGCATTTAGAGTCATAGAATCATTTAGGCTGGAAAAGACTTCTAAGATCTTCAGCTTCAACAGTTAACCCGGTACTTTTAAGCCCACCATTAAACCATGTTCCCAAGTGCCACATCTACACATCTTTTAAATCCCTCCAGGGATGGTGACTTCACCACTGCCGTGTGCCAGTGCTTGACGACCCCTTCAGTGAAGAAATTTTTCCTAATACCCAATCTATTTTCTTGATAGAACGATGCCAAGTAGGTAAAATAACTCAATCGGAACAACAGCAGAAAAAAAAGTCACTGAGATCTAACTGTGAAAATTATTTTTTGTTTGTTTTTTCAAGTTTTTTTAGTGATTCCTGTTTCACCACTATCTATGTAGTATGAGCTGTTATTTTTGTGGCTACCATCTTATCTGATGTAGGCATGGTATGAAGAGATTGCCCTAGAGAGTGTGATTTGAATGTTTTTCAAGAAAATATATACATTCACCACTGGTTTGTGTTACGTTAGTTTAAAAGTTTAAAATATGATTGCCTAGGAACTCATAAGCATTCAGGTATTGATTCTACTTTTTAATGAAGTATTTGTTAATCTCAGACTCTTAAAGGTCAAAGGAATGTTAGCTCAAACCACACATTTCTTTGATTGAATTTCTTGGAAATATTTGATCAATTTGTTGTAGAATAAGATCAACGTTCTCTGGGGCATTATTTATCTTTCTCAATTTATGTCTTTCCTATTTTGCATCAGACTTTCTCTCCTAGAGATACAGATCTAGTTAGACAGGTCTGGCATAGTGTGAGACAGTTTGTTCATGTTTTTTTGAGACTTGAAAGTGGAGGAAAGGCAAAACCTCTTTGCATATTTTCTTTTAACTTTTCTGTGATTAAATGTGTTATGTCAGTGAGTGATAGCCTGATTGAAGACTCAGCTCTTTGCTGTTGTGAAATTATTATAGTACTGTCTAGATGTAGGAGGGTGGCCTCAACAAAGCAGAATTATTCACAGGCAAAGTTTTACCGTAGCAGAGTCGGGAGAGGCTGAAGGAATGAAAAAGAATCCAAGAGGTTTCTGGAAACCAGGATGGGCATGGCTATATGGTCCCCTGGCTGAAAGTGTCTTTCTCTTAATCTGTTCCTCTCCCAAATGTCCTCACATCAGTCCAGCTGATCTGATCTCATCAGTGTTCTGGTACCTCTTTTGGGGTCTCTTCTTGCTATGTTGGAGACAAAATATGGTGCTGATTTAAGCTGAGAATTATCCAGTCCCTCACAATGCAGGTTGACACGCTTTGCTACAAGTATGGGGGTTTTACTTTATTACGATCTTGAGACCTTCCTTATGCTTCTGGTCTGGACTGTGGTAACTTCACAAGAGCAGAGACTGAGCCTTCAGTTATGGTGTTCTTCTTTCTCAATCTAATTAGACCAAATATTAAAATATGCTGATATTTCTTGTAATTACAACAATGCCAAGAGTTTCTTATTGTTTCTTATTTCTATGCAGGCATTTAAATAACTAGATTATGTTTTTCTGCTTCCTAATTCACTAGAGTAAGCTATGGAGAAAAATTGAGGGTTTGAGGGCTTTTTGCAGATTTCTCTTCTGCTCATTCTTCTACATTATCTCCTAAATAATTTAGTAAGTGGCACCATATGGGTCATTCACATAAGTATTGTTGCTTCTCGGAAGTCGTTAAGTGACAAGACTTGTAAATAGCCAATCTTGTGAGCATAGAAAATCTTGAATTGGTTGAAATTGTAACCTGTGGAATATTGTAGCTGAGTCAAAAAAATGAAAACAGTTTCAAAGTAGAAAAACTGTTGTTCACCAATACAAACGTTTTTGTCTCAGCATATTTCTGAATAAATCCTATGTTGAAATTGAGTATCAGAAGAAATCAGTACATTAATGTTCAGTTTGCATGTCTATCTAAATTCAGTCATTCAATCTCTTAATAAAACTCTGTTATTGATTTTTACATTCTAATTTGCCTCGAGGCTCTTCTACACCATTATGGGAAAGAAAAAAAATACAAAAGATGTTCATGAATAGAATTATTAAAAAAACAACACAAAGCTGAGTTAAATTTATGTTCTTCAGCTTTAAATTTATCAGAGAGCTTTAGCAAGTAGAAAGCTACATGACAGTTGAACTGTTTAGACAGCTACACAGAAAGCACTAGAATGCAAAACTGCGCTAAAAGTAATAGATAGTAAAAGCTAATGTATATTTGGCTCATGAGACTTCCAAGTGCGGGGTATCTAAACACTCTTAAAAGTTAGATTTGAAAATTCTAACTGAAAGTCTTTGCCTTTCATTCCAAACACACACAAACTTGGAAAAGGTTTACGTTTGGATCTGAATCTAGTTTTTACTGCTCAAGTCTCTGGATGTTCAAGTAAGAACCACCCTAATACTTTGGTTATGCTGCTACATAAATAAAAGTAGTTATCTGTCACGGGTTGACACTGGCCAAACACCAGTGCACCCACGAAAAATCATTCACTCATTCTCCTCTGCTATAGTTGAGCAGAGGAGGTGGGAAAGAACAATTAAAAAGGGGTTCATGAGTTGAGGTAAGCGTTGGGAAGAAACTCTTTTAGGGCAAAACAGGATCAAAACTTAAAAAGTATAAAGAAAAATTTATTAACAGATTTAAAAG
Source organism: Cnemophilus loriae (assembly GCA_013397755.1). NCBI lineage: Eukaryota > Metazoa > Chordata > Aves > Passeriformes > Corvidae > Cnemophilus > Cnemophilus loriae. The sequence continues at coordinate 1,397,328 of VZTF01017495.1, read as the reverse complement.
AGGATAATGAGAACTAAAATAAACCTTTAGAACACATTCTCCTCCCTCCCCACCAGCCCTTCTTTCCTTCCCTCCAACAGCACAGGGAGAGAAAACATAGGTTTTTAGTCAGCTTGTCACTTCTNAAAAATCATTCACTCATTCTCCTCTGCTATAGTTGAGCAGAGGAGGTGGGAAAGAACAATTAAAAAGGGGTTCATGAGTTGAGGTAAGCGTTGGGAAGAAACTCTTTTAGGGCAAAACAGGATCAAAACTTAAAAAGTATAAAGAAAAATTTATTAACAGATTTAAAAGAGGATAATGAGAACTAAAATAAACCTTTAGAACACATTCTCCTCCCTCCCCACCAGCCCTTCTTTCCTTCCCTCCAACAGCACAGGGAGAGAAAACATAGGTTTTTAGTCAGCTTGTCACTTCTAAAAAAATCTTTCTTCAGTTTGCTTAGGGAGAGGAGTCTCTTTTGCTATGCTGTGGGGTCCTTCCCACAGGAGACAGTTCTCTGTGAACTTCTCCAACGTGGTTCTGATTTTCACGAGTAGCAGTCTCGCCCAAACCTGCTGCAACGTGAGTCCGTCTCACGGGCAAAGCAGTCTTCCCGCAACTGTTCGTGTGGGCCATTTAGTTCATGGGATACAGTTTTTTAAGGCTGAGATGTTCTAGAATAAAAGCAAGGGTCCTGTATCTCTAGAAGTGAGAGTTCTCTTTCTCTCTGTTCAAGCCTCTCACCAGGTCACAGCTTTTCAGCATCTACACACTCCAGTGCAAGGACCTTTTTCTCACGGGCTGCGAATGGATTCTGCATCCCCCCATGCACTTCATGAATTAGAGGGAAACAGTTTGTTGTATTACAGTCCTCACCATGGCTTGCGGAAGAATCTCAGCTCCAATGCTCGGAGCACCTCTTCTTCCCCCTCCCTCTTTTACACCGACCTTAGTGTCACCATGTTGTTCTCCTCACGTCTCTTCACTCTGTCCTTTTCTCTGACTCGGGAGACAATTGGTGTCCGTAGGTTTGTTTGTTCTCAAGTTGTATCAATTAAAAAGTTTTTATAGAGTTCTGCAGCACTGAAAAGTTGATTCCGTCCAGGCTCTGCATCGGGGAACTGCTCGCCGTGCCTCTCGCTGCTGGTGGCGTGGTCCCCGCTGGCACCATGCGAGCCGCGCCCGCCGCCGGCTCCACTCGGCGCTTCTCTTCACGAGGGGCGCCAAACAGGAAAAGCCGCTGCTGCCGCTTCTGCCCTTCTGTTCGCAGCACGGCTGGCTAGGAGCGGCTAANCTCTTTCTCTCTGTTCAAGCCTCTCACCAGGTCACAGCTTTTCAGCATCTACACACTCCAGTGCAAGGACCTTTTTCTCACGGGCTGCGAATGGATTCTGCATCCCCCCATGCACTTCATGAATTAGAGGGAAACAGTTTGTTGTATTACAGTCCTCACCATGGCTTGCGGAAGAATCTCAGCTCCAATGCTCGGAGCACCTCTTCTTCCCCCTCCCTCTTTTACACCGACCTTAGTGTCACCATGTTGTTCTCCTCACGTCTCTTCACTCTGTCCTTTTCTCTGACTCGGGAGACAATTGGTGTCCGTAGGTTTGTTTGTTCTCAAGTTGTATCAATTAAAAAGTTTTTATAGAGTTCTGCAGCACTGAAAAGTTGATTCCGTCCAGGCTCTGCATCGGGGAACTGCTCGCCGTGCCTCTCGCTGCTGGTGGCGTGGTCCCCGCTGGCACCATGCGAGCCGCGCCCGCCGCCGGCTCCACTCGGCGCTTCTCTTCACGAGGGGCGCCAAACAGGAAAAGCCGCTGCTGCCGCTTCTGCCCTTCTGTTCGCAGCACGGCTGGCTAGGAGCGGCTAAGCAAATAAAGTTCATTGCGAGCCGTGCCAAAATAGCAGCGGCCACGCGGCGCTGCCTCGGCCGCGCCGATCTCGCCTGCGTGGCCGCTCCTGGCGCTGGCCCCGGCCGCGTGGTCTCGGCCACGTGGCTGCTGGCGGTGCCGGGATGGCCTCCCCGCCTGCAGCGCGACCCCAGCGGCTGTGCCAGCGCAGGGCCTGGTGTCCCTCCACCACACCTTGGAGACAGGAAGAAAGAGACCATCCCGTGGCTTTTTTCTTTCTTAAATATGTTATCATAGAGGTGTTACCAGCTTTTCTGATTGGCTTAGCAGTGTGTCTGTTCTCAGAGCCAGCCAGCAACTGGTTTTGCCAGGCATGGAGGAAGCTTTTAGCAGCTCTTCACAGAAAATCACTTCCATGGCTGGCTTCTTCCCTCCTCACCAAAAATCAATCCATGCAAAACCAACACATTATCTAATGGAGATTTTCACAGAATCACAAGGCATTTTTTCCCTGAAAAGACATATGTAGATATATATGTGTATATCTGTACGTATATGTGTGTATGAATAAACACATACAAATTTTCAAAGCAGTATTTCCTGAAATAAGTATTGAATTACTGAATTATATCAGGCAATCAAATGTGATCCTCAGTCTCTTACTGATCATGAACTAAGAGGTGCAGATATAATTCTGCAGGGAGTTGCTCCTGGAGAAAAAGAGAAACGATGAGTTGCACCGATGTGGTCAAACAAGTTTTGAGCTCCCTGTGTTGTGAAACCATTTGCTGAACATGTGACTAACCAAAGAATCTATGTACTTTCTTGCCTGGATTTCATAAAAGAAAAAAGAGAGCTCCTCAGAATATTTAATTAGCTCAGTGATAAGAGTATTTAGATGGGACTAGTGAGAATTTTCTTTTCAACTGAAACTTCCAGTGAACACAAAAAATCAAGTCTCCAATCTAAAATCACTGAAAATTGAGTTTAGATTACTTCTCCAATATAATAGAGCAGCTCATGAGCCAGTCCAAGGAACAATCCCCTAGAATACCCAACCTATGGATAGTCAGACATTCATTTGTACTTACATAAATCCTTTTGGACCTTGGCTTCTCTGAGCTTGATTTAAATTATTAGACCTTAGTGTCAAAGCATTCTTTCACCTACTTGTAAAATCCTAATTTTGGAGTACTTAGAGATTCAGCTTAGGGTAAGGCTCTGAGCTGTAGAGTACACTACGCAAGCATGTGAAAGGGGAGATTCAACTCCTTCATTGTACAAGAGAGGTGCAGCTGTAGTTGTGAAAGGTTGGTTTCCTCAAGAGAGGCAAATGAACAAAATACTGATGAATGTCTAGACCTCACTATGTATTTGTGCTCTGACAGATACCTGGTACAAAAAGGCTTTATACAATGATGACATTCTTCTCCTAGAAGTAGTTCAGGTAGCTTTTAGGTTGTGTGGCTTAATGTGAAAAACTAAAGAGATGCTACTGATAATAAATTCCTCGCAGGTGTTTTTCCTCGTTAGTAAAGTTACTAGCCAATTATGAAGTGTATAACAAATATAAGAAAGCTGTTAGCTGACAGGAGAATATATGATATAGTGAAGAGAGTCAAAGGACCTGGGACACCACAACACTATGCTACTTGGCTGGATCAGAAATTTAAGTGGCTTGTTTAATTCAGTTGGTTTTCTCCCTGTCACCAGTGGAGTGGAGCGCCAGCTGTGTGTCAGTAATGGCTGGGGAAGAGGAGGATGCTGGGAAGAGAGACCAGTGCCTTTTAAATGAGGAGAGTATCAATTTCTGAGCAATGTGGTCACACAGAGAAAGGTTCATTATCGTCCAGAATCTTAGGCAGGGAAATTAGACTGCAGTCTCTACTGTTGTCACTAACAAACAACAATAAAGAAGCTATATGATGCTGTAGATGGTGAAGTACTAATCTCAAATATTGAAACAAATTTTAATTTCTGAGAAGAGGTTATCATGAATAAACATCACTACAGATTTTATTATGCTTCTGTCTAACGTGGGTTTATACTTTATATTCTGTAATGATAAGCATGATGGGAATCTAATGCAACAAGGCAATAGAGCAAAGTATTTTTCTTCCAGAAGTAACTAAATAGAAAAACCTTATGCCAAAATAGTGAATATATTTCCTGTTGCAATGAGACACCTCATTATTTATTTGACCTTTCAAAATTCTAGTTATTTAAAATTGAGCAAAAACTTATGGAGATATATGAGAAGAATATAATGAGATCTATTAATAACTCCAAAACTCTGGTGAACTTTTAAGTATAGAACATACTTCTTGAACTCTGATGACTCTTAAAACTTGAAGAAACATCTTAAGTGAGCACACTAAAAATATTGCTGTGAAATGTTGGAAGGAGTGAAAGCTGGAATGTATTTAATGCACATGCACATTTGGAAAAAAATATAGCATTGTCAAAATATTTTTAAAGTCCTGTGTGTGAAACCTTTAAGATTTCTATATGTTTTTAAGTATAATGGATTACTCAGTAAATGGTTGAATCTCATCTGTTGCAGAACTTCTTTTGGGGCATAGGAACAGAAATTTCATTCCGTGTCCTCTTCGTGTTGCAAAGACGTACTTTTAACTATACCCTGCTTTTTGTATGAAAATGACAACAATTATGACTCTATACAACAAACAGAAGAGACTTCTGGGCTGTCAGAGCAAGATTTGTTGTTTTAGAAGTCCCTTATCTCCTCCAATAAAAAGACAGTTTTCTGTCTCCTTGGTGAAGTTGTCTTCAAGGCTGAATGCAGGGCATGGCACAAGTTATTTTAAACTGTGAAAATGGCAAACATTCAGACTGGAGTCATTTGGGCAATTCCACTGATGCCATGCGGGTATCTTAATTTCTAAAGCCTTATTCTCCTGTTACAATTTACTGTTTCAAATATTATTGTTTATCTGTATTGGCTCTTCTTCATCCATTGCAAGGACTTGTATGATTTTTCTGCACCAGGAAAAAGGTTTCCCTAATTCCCTCTTGAAATTAGAATACACACAGATTTAGGCAGCATGTGTGAGCATGTCATGCTCATTGCTTTTTGGGTCTGGGAAACTTTGTTCTCTGGTAGATTATCTCTGAGAGTACGATCTTTTAAAACTTATTTTCAGTTGTCCACTGGCCAAGAAGTCGGTAAGTCTCAATATACATTGGCTATATGCAGTTCAGTGTTTGCTTAGCCAATAGATTCAAATAATTGTTAAATTTGCACCATAAAAATGTGCATATGATTGATCTACTTCCCTTTTTCTCGTACCAAGGCACATTTACTCTTCTTAGCAGTTACAAAAAGATCTATACTCTGCACTAATTAGTACAGACTTTTTAATACAAAGGTGGATATGGAATTCCCCTAATGAGTTGGTCCTCTCTCTTCCGAATTAGGCATAACTTAAGTTTCCTTCTGACCTTCAGGCTTTGTTAGCTGAGATCTCCTCTTTCCTTTGTGGTGCGCAACTCATGTCATGTCTCATCTATAATAATTTTGTAAATTATTGCTAGTATTAAAATTCTCAAACATCTGTTGTTTCTTCTTTCCTTTTATGGCATAAGGCGTATGTAGATATGTAACGAGAGGCAATATTTGAGCCCCAAATAGCACATCTAAAGAAGAATGGAGAGGCACTTTTTCCAGATTGCTTACCTGCTTAGCATTACTGTTATCCTGTTTGTTCTCTGTTTTGTTACACTCAGAACGGTCCAGCACTCTTCATGATCTGGAGAGACTGGGGACAGAGGGATGTAAGCCAGGGCGTGCTCGGATGTACCTACAGCAGCCGCATGGCCCTTAGGATAGTAACCCTGCAGGCCTTACAGCTGCTGATGTGGCTTTGGGCAGGTCAGAAGGGAGGCGGCTCTTGCAGGGACTGTTCTTGCCCTCACGTGTCCTCTGCCAGCTGATGTCACCAGGAAGGGGCTACCAATGTGCCTCTGCTTTATGGGCTGCATGGATCTAAAACACAAGGAGCTTCACCTCAACATGAAGAACTTCTTTACATTGAGGGTGGCAGAGCACTGGAACAGCTGCCCAGAGAGGTTGTGGTGTGTCCTTCCCAAGAGACATTCCAAACCCAGCTGGATGTGTTCCTGTGTCACCTGCCCCAGGTGACCCTGCCTCGACAGGGGTGATCTCCAGAGGTCCCTTCCAACTCTACCATTCTGCGATTTCTTTAACAGTTTCTATATCAGGTGATGTAGCTAATTTACCTTTTTTTCATCCACCACAGAAGCCATGGTATAACTCATTCTGCTTCTGTGTCCTGTCTTCCAATAATCTCTGTCTCTGTTTGTTATACATTCAAAAGGAAATGTCATCATTATCGTTGTATTATTCTATCCCAGGTTCCTATTACAGAGGATATAGACTTCTATGTTGTGGAGTTTCTCTACTGCTTTCATCAGGAAAAATGCTGAAACCATATTAGTCCTTGTACTGTCTATTTTCCATCACTAAAATTTCACTGAACAGTGGATTATTACTACCTACTAACTTCCTGACAAGAAAGAATGACTTGATATTGGCTATATTGCATTGCTCACAAGGCACAATATTTAAGTCTGGATATTCACTGAAGAGTCCGTTAACAGAGAAATTTGTTTTGACATTCTCTGGGAGCCTGCAAAGTGATACATTTATATAATGAAGATGCTGTTACAATTAATTATTTTGTCACTTTTATTGTTTAAAAGGGATGAGTTTTTTTCTATTTAAGTTTTATGTTTTTGATAATCTTGTTTCATTACCCACACCCAATTCTGCACAAGACGGATGGGCTGAAAACTGATCTGGAGTCTGGGATGTTTCTAATGGTAATTTCAGCTGAACCTGTTCCTCTTGCTGGCTCATCTGCTGGTCTCATGATTGTCAGTGATGGGAGAGAGAAGGAGCTGCAGTGCAGGTAGGCAGGAGGGAAGAACAGCTTCAACTCATCTTGGCAATCCAGTGGTGAGCCAGCTCAGGAAGTTTGCTGAACAAGAAACATGTAACTTAGAGAGGATCAGGAGAGGACAGGAGGACTGAGAGAGCCCAAAATTTCGATTTACTCACATCCTTGTGGAACTGCACCCTTCGTCTCACCCTGGGACTGGACTGCTTAAAAGATGAAAAAGGGGAAAAGGTTGTGTCAGCTTGATTTATTTTAAGTCTATATGGGTGCTTTCAGTCACAATTTTTAGCTCTGTAAGTTTTGTTAAGGGCAAGTCTTAAAAGTATCAAAGGACAGGGTTGAAGTACCTCTCTTGACTTAAGCATAGGAGAACGTGTTGTGTGGTATGAACTTTTAGTCCTTTGGAGTGCAGAATGCAGTTTGCAGGAAGCCATGTTATAATGCAGCCAAGCTGATAATAGAGAAAAATAATTTCCTGGAAGATTTTTGAACTAAAGGACTATATTGTTTACAAGATGGACTTATTTTACTGTGCTGAATTCTATTAGAAACCGTGTGTTCACTTTTCCGTTGTGAACAAGATCATACCCCAAACTTCCGCCTCTCCAAAGCCCTGGAATTTGGGATATCTTTCTCCCACAACTTTTTCACAGTCCTTTGTTAGCTCAGGTTTCAGACATCTATAAACTTGGTAACTGCTTTAGGCCGAATCTGCAGCAGGATTGAAGTGTAGTGTAGTTACTTAATGGAATGGTATGTAGGGGGAGGACATAAGAGAAAAACACAATTTTCTTCCAATCTGTGTTCACCTTGTAAACAGTTTCAAAATGAATGATGAATGAAATGAGAATTCAAAAATAAATTATAATGTATTGTCAGGAAATGTTATAAAATGTTTTATATGTAATGATTAGTTTTACCTTAATTACATCAAAATATAATTCATTCAAATTACTGTGTGTTTGAGTGGAAAATAATTACGTTTTAAATTTCATTGAAGAGACTTGGCAAACAAAATGGTAATTAAAAGCAGTTATCATATAAACAAAAAGCATCAAAGCTTATAGGCTATGGATTTTTTATTCCTGGATTTGAAAGCAAGCTAGGCAAAGTAATGACTGAGATTTATCCTAGATTAGCTGAAGTGGGAATGAAAATTAAAAATGTATGCACCATAGCTTCAATATAAAACTCAGAAATCGCAATGTCAGTGTCAAGGTGAATTCCTCAAGACACGATACAGACCAAGCAGCTGTTTTGTTTTGCTGTCACTTGAATGATTACTTTCCAACAAATTAAATAATTATACTTTAGTGCTGTCTGTATAATGTAGTCTTGTAGTTATGGATTTCACTGGATTTTTATTCTCACTTCCTCTCTTACCATTCCCTGACTTTTGAATTTTTTTTCAGTCTGTTTTCCCTGTTATTTGTTTTTTTTTTAAATTTCCTTCGGAAGCAAAGTCATCATAACCAGTGCTGTTTTTTACCTGCAGAAAGACATTAAAGAGCAGTCCTCATGGGAGGTTCAATATTCCTATATAATTCTCAACCCTCCTTTCCTTTCAAGCACAGAAGTGTTTTGCATATATAGCGAAGGTCATAACTTGAGTTTATTTTTTGCAGTTTTCCGTTTGTGCTGTAGAGTTGCCTGGTAGCTTTAAGTGAGATTAGGATATTAAGATGAGTTTTCTTTTATACATGTGAGTATATATTTATATATGTAACTCCTATGTTGACACAGTCACTGTCTTGAAGAGTTCCTGGTCTGTGGAAAAGACTAAAAAATGGTATTATTATTCTTATCATGTTCTATTATGGGAAACTGACACCAAGAAGTCTTGTACAAGGTCGTACCAAGCCAGGAACAGAACACCAATTCTTCTGAATCCCATTCTAAAATAGCACATTCACAAGTAGCCTTCCTGACTTTCAAACCCAAAAATATTTTTGAAATGACAGTTTCCAGAATTCAGTATTTTACTTTCATTTGAGGCACCTCCAATGAACTTCTCAAGCCATTGTATGCAGGTAAATGGCGGTTTCCTCAGGAAGATAAAAAATGGGCTTATTATGCTGAGTAAACTGAGCAAAGCTGGAGTGTACAGCTTGATCTGTCCTTTTCTCACTGGAGTTCCCTTCTTGTCTCTCTTGCCCCCAGCAGGAACACAGGCTGTTTGTGTCGCGTCAGAGAGAGCTGAAGAACACACTGCTGAACATTCCAGTATATCAGACTGTGGTAGGTTCAGCTTTTCACTCTCTTACTGTTTTTAACACTTACAAATGCAAAAGCAAAAGGAACACATACGATGAAACCAATACTTTTCCATATTCCACTCTGAATAGGGTGTTTTTCTTCAGAATTATTGATATAAAAATCTTTTACATCTCTGTTCTACTCTAAAGGTTGCTACTTTTTATTGCTGCATGATGACTGATTTTTTTTTCATGAGCTGGATCCAATTTCTTTAGGATTGGTGTAAGCTTTTGCCTTGAGAACAGGGAAAGGTTTTATTCTTTTTGAGTCTGACTCTTATTGATTTGATGTCCTCTAGAAATCTCTTCAGAGGAATATGCTCTCCTTACAGAGGTAGATTAACTGTTTGACCTTTAAGAACCACATGAAAATCAACTCTCTTTTCAATGTAAAAATGTCACCTGGTAATAAAAGGGACTTCTTAATGTGTTTGGGCAAAAACTGAAGCTTTCCTTAGTATTTTTGCTGGAGCTTCACTCTATATTCTGCAACTTGCCTTGTGGCAGATTGTTTCATTATACAGCAGTATCGTTAATCTTTTTTATTATCACCTTAAAGATAAACAAACAATGATTTTGTTGTGTTTCACACAAGCAGTGCATTTTAATTTCGTAGGCTTGTATTATTGACTTAAAAAACCTGCAGTGTTTCAGTTTGAAATACGGACTTACAAATACGAAAACTCTATTCAAATACGAGGAGGTGGCATCTGTTGTGCATATTAAACAAAGTGTGTGATTTTTATCTCTTCCACATGGAGCTTAGTATTAACTAGGAGAGCTGATATTAATTAATTTGAGAAGTAATGACTTGTCATTCATTTTGCTTTCATGAAAATAATTGTGCTGTTCTGTCGGCCATACTGAAAGCAGGTCTTTTCAAGGATCTAAAGGTCATATGGTGGAGTCCATTTCAGTAAGAATAATTGAAAATTCAAGTGATTTGATAATCTACCTCTGCAATGTATTTGTTTATTTTCCCATTTATCAAAATGTTGTTTTTCTTTTTTATGTCTAACAGTGAAAGATAATAATGCTGCTGATTATGATGAATTAATTATTTATGGAGATTAGATATCATTTTCTCAATTCTAGAGTGTGGAAACATGGAGAGGTGACATTTATTGGAATTTATTTCTACTAGTGTTATGACTTGAAATTCATAGGATAATTGCACACTTATAAATGGAATAAGTGAGAACTCTTCTGGGGATGTCCTTATTAAAATTGTGGCCACTGGAATAAAGTTTTGTTTGATTGTTTAGCATTCAAAGCCAAGACATTGCAGTCCTGGGAAAAAAAAGCATCAAAAGCAAAACAGAACCCAACAGACAATCTTATGTGCTACAGACAGGGATGTAATTGGTCCATCTTTAGGGCTTTGGAAAGTGTAACAATGATGTAAATGACCAGAATTAGAGGATGAAGTTTGTTTAGAATGCTTTTAAGGGAAATCCAAATAGATATCTCTGTTATTCCTTGACTCAGTGTCCAGAGCTCTGTATTCTCTCTGTTTCTGCTGGTGTACATCATATATAATAAACTGAAATATGCAAGTAAGAATGAGCAGTGATTTAAAACATATGTGCACAAAGCACTGGTAACCAGATTTATTCAAGAAACAATGAATACAGCAAAAATTTATAATGAGTGTGATTTAACTTGAAGATTGCAACATAATGCTTTTTTTCAGAGTATTGGCCTAGATTCATTAAGCCCGAGTAGCATGTTGGTGAAATTTCTGCTGCTGTAAACTATCATAACTTGGAGGCTGCTCATTTAGCACTTTTTTTCATAGCAGACAGGGATTTTTGTTCTTTTTACCTGAGAAAGAAACATTTACAGAACAATATATTTGTGCAATGAATGAGTTTATTTTAAACTGCCTTTCTTGAAGACTCTTCCTATTTTTAGCCCGGTTCAATTATGATTACTAAGGAAAAGAGGTTCTGGAGACTAGATTTCTGTAAGTGCTCAGGGCGAAAGCGTCGTATTTTCTCGCTCTTCCTTGGATTTCATCCAAAGCCAATTCAGTTTAATCCGCCTGCTGCTGCTCTGGAAGTGACATCTGTTCAAATTTACACTCTTTATCATGGCTGACATGTTGTTTGTGTGTCTGTTTACCCCAAACCCTTGTTCCAACTGCCTCTTGCAGATAATTTGTGATTTTTTCCTTCAGTCTCTTACAGGTTGCTAGGCATTGAATTGCTGCATTTGGAGCTTTGCTATTATTTTTTATTTCTTTTCCTCAGCTTTGCAATTATGTTTTGAAGAACAAATGAGAAGTCTAGATGCAACGTGTATCAACAAATACACCGAGAAAGGGTAGATGAGAAGTGAATGGGTGTGGGGAATGTGGCACACCAGCAATATTCCTTATCAGGTTATCATTCATAAATCTAGTAAAGTATAGGCTCTGATATCCATACATCCCTTTTGTAAAATAAATATTGCTGTATAATTTTAGCTACAAAAGTAGTCCTAGGCCAAACAACTACATCCAGACCATATTTTTCTTACATGGGTTTCATATTTATTTATATGTAGATAAAAATTTTTGTACTGTAAGAATTCAAAAATAGTGAATTTAGTCTTAAAAACTATAAGATGGCCTTTGAGTCAGAACTCGTATTAAAAAAAAAAATTCTGAATACTTGAATATCCATTGATGTTTTGGATAAATGCAGATTTCCATTTTCAAATTTTCCCCGAAATCTTGCAGTCATGAAATCACTATCAAATATGGTATTTCCAGTTGGTCACCCCAGGAGTGAGATTTACAATAAATGAGAATTGCAAAAGAGATGATAAGAGCTGTCATCTTTATGTATATGAGGGATAGAAACTCTGTGGAGCAGCACAATTTCAAAAGAACATTAGTAGCTACTATAGATAATGAAAGGTAACCTTAAGACTTGTCTTAAATTTTGTAGTTTTGGAGCACTGCAATGTGAGTGAGCTACTGGAATGGGCTGAGGAGACTGAGAATCACTGCCTCCTGCCTCTGTAAGGTCACACACACAAAAATTATATGGACTATGTGTCGCGCTCCGCTGTGGAGAACTGCAAGGAGTTCTTTTAAGAATAGATGGTCGGGAACAAAATTAAGCCAAACGAGGCAAACACTGTATCTGAGAAACGTTTATTGGTAACGAAAGAGCAAAATAGAAAGGAGTTCTCCTACTAAAGAGGGCTAGAGAAGACAGAACAAGAGGAAGAAAAATAGGAGACAGAGAGGGAAAGAGAGAGGGGAGGCAGAGAGAAAGGAGAGCGTTACCACCGGAGGTCGGGAGTGCCGTCGGTGTCCCCGAGGCGGGGGGGTGTGCGCGCTGCCTGCCTGGGGACAGCACCCACGGTGGAGGCCGGACACGAGGTGAGGGGGAANAAGCCCCAAAAGCAAAAGGCAAAAGACCAAAAAGCCCCAAAAACCCCCAAAGAGACAAAAGGCAAAGGACATAACAGCCCCCAAGTCAAAAAACGATACGCACAAGACCTCAAAAGCCCCAAGCCAAAAGCCCACACTTGGAAAGCCCTCAGGCCTGTGACACAATTACTTTTTATGCCCCCGGCCCCTCCCAAAGTCCACCTGCTGGCAGGAGACCATTGGCCCTGCCCAGTGTCCCGCTGCAGTCCATCGGTAGAGACCTTTTGCCATCTGACTGGAGAGAGTCTCTGGGGCACAGTGCCTTCGATGTTCCCCTGCTGACTGCCTGTCCCATGTGAGACATGAAATGGTTGCCAGGCAAAGTCTCCCCAGAGACAAGGCTTTCCTCCATCTTCTCCTGGCTGCCTCCTGGACACAGCACATGTGCAACCACTGCCCCACATGCCTCTGACAACCAGGGTTGAGACAAATAAATTGGCTCCTCACTCACACTATGGTATGTACTGAAAGAAGTTAATACATTCATTTACTGGTATTTGGTGGTATAAAAATGATCAAATACCATTTTCCACATCCTGAAACAGTAAAGTCTCCATTTGGGTTATTCTTAATTATTCTTTCCTGGTTATTATTCTGCCCTTACAGCAGCCTAGGTAAGAGGGTAAACCTGAGAAAGGATGGTGGGCAGACCAAAGCTCCTGTAGTCACACAGGGCTGTGCATGGGCACCATGGCCCACCCAAAATGACTTGCTCTTTTTAGCATCCGTCTGCATTGATCCTTCCCCGTGCTCCTGTGACAAGAGCCTGCTGGCTGACTTGTGAACAAATAGGAGCTGACACACCTTTGAGCCAAATGTGCACAGCTGCATGATCCATCTGGAGACTGCGTCTGCTTCGCGGGATGACAAAAGACTAGTTGAGAGAGACAGTGAAAATACACTGCAAAAATAGCAGTTGTATTCTTGGCATCATGTTCTCTCTCTTTCCAGTGCTACTGTTCCTCCTTCTGCATACTTGAACCAGTGCTTATGTGACACACGCACTACTGCCATATAACAAACAATATTTTTTAATCACTTCACAAATTTCAAACTTTATGATTCACACAGAAGTTCTGTTGCTTGTAAGAGTTGGATTCTTCCCTTTATTCCTGCCTAGTAGTTGCTGTCTATTAGTGTAAGATGAAACCACTCTTCAGGATGTGTTGATGAAATCACTGTTGGCCATCATTTCTGTATCTGCTTTTCCTGGTAATAAGCTCTCCATAATTAGACCCATTGACAGGACAGTTCCTCTCCTTTCAAAATCTTTCAAAACATGTTTAAGAATGGACATTGCTTAAGGTTTTCTGAAACTCTTCCATTAGAGTTTCTCTAGCAGAGAACTCTGTGGAGAGCTTTTATTTCCAAAAGAAGTTAAGACAATGCAAATGTATTTCCGTAGTTGTCCTAGAACATTTTATGCATAACATGCTCGCCTAAATTCAGGCATTCTACAAAATACAGAATGCCATGTCCTAGACATCAGAAAGTCATCAGGTGATATTAAAAATGAATAGTCAAGCTGTATAAGCACAGGAACAATAATATGGTTTGTCTTTGGTCTATTATTTTCTTATTGATATCGGAGGAGTTTTTCGTTTGCTGTAGTTGTAAATCCATGATTGCTTTGCTAGTGATAATGTGTCACTCCTCAGAATCAGGAGAGATAAGTTTAGCATTTGTTTTTATTTTCTTTTATCTCTCCACGTGTTGCACATTTTTAATGCGTGGTCATGATCATGACAGTTCAGTTGTTTCCATATGCCATTACAGATTTCACCAAATTTCTTTTACCAAACACTAACATATTTGAATTTTTCCCTTTTACTATATATGTATTTTACCATGTATATTCTGTTATGTCTGTTGAGCACTCAGCAGAAGATGAATGCAAAATCCTTTCAAGAGCAGGATATAGGAGGTAATGAATTGTTGATGTTTACACAATCTATTTGATGGATTTTGCTTTGTGAAAATTTACTCTTTAATAAGTGGGCTTTGAAGAACATTATGAAAGTAGAAGTTGTGTTCAACTCCTATCACTCTATTTACGTTTTCAAAGTACTCAAATAACAAATTAATGCAGTTCTGTTTATTATAACTGCCTTGATTTGGGCTGTTTTAATAGAATCCAGTGAACAAGACACTGCTAAATTTGTTCAGTTTCTGTTGATATTTGGCTATGACTTGAGTCTTATTTCGTGGGCCATTTAATTCGCTATGTATCTGGAGAGGTAGGTGTGTTCCCACTGGAAATTCAGACCAAAGTTCATGATATTGATCCAAATGGTTGGGGAGATCTGTTATTATAGTTCTCTGCAAGAGTAGTCACAGCAAAGTACTCTGTCTCTATGCAGAAGTTAGAGGGATTGTAAGCAGACAAGTTGGGTTTATTGATGGAGAATGTTTTACATAGCCCATATATAAAGGTTTCCATCCAGAATAACTCCTTCAGCCACCACAAGTAACGTGCAACAAACCATCAACTGATGTCCAGTGGTATGAACTGTGGTTTTTTACTGTACTTTAATTAGTGAAATATACTGAGATCTAATTTCTCTGCTAGTTCAAAAGCCAACTGTCTGAACAATTAATGAAGTTCTATTTTATCAGTATATGGATTGAATCAGTTTCTCTCTGCATGGCAAGAGTTTGTACCATGTCTGCAAGTTAAATTCCTTAATTATTCTTCTTACTGGTTTTATAATTTTTTCTGAAGTGGGGTATAGCACAGGAATACAACATGGGTGAGTGAGTGCATTATAAGGCAGGAAAAAAAGGTTGAATGCAAAACAGTTGTATATGTAATCACCTTGATTACTGTACTCATTTTTGCTCCTCCTTCTGCTACAGATGGTCCTTTATATGACATGGAGACCATATTAGTCTTTATTAGAGTCACTTGCCTTTTAAGCTGACTCTCAGAGTAGGCTGAATATATATATACATATGTCATTGTACAGCATGGGATAAGTAGATTTTTATCCTATGTAAGCACATTCATACTAGCATTTCTCACTTGCTAATTAAAAGGAAATTCTCCCTATCAGGTCTTCCAGATAAGCAGCTTGTGGAATGCAAACCAGGAGCTGACTTCTTCTATTTTGCTTTTGCAGTGCAGAAAAATCACTTATCTTGATTGTTCCATGTTATGTGAGAGAAAATTCTGGAACATGTTGCCATCACCACTAAGATGGGGTCAAAATGAACTTGTAGGAAAATGTTCCAAGTTTCCTAAGTGAAACTTTTCCCCCCTTTATTATCAGTATAGGAGAACTGTTTCACTAAGTAATAATCTTCTCAGTCTGAAAAAACCCACTCCACCAATTATATAGTAAATTTCCCACCCGTTGACATCTGAAATAAGTATATTTGAAATAGTCACTTGTTTCAAATTATTGCTTATGTTTTCTTGCTTTACAGAGGTATCTGAGGCACCACTGTTTTCACCTCTGTGGAAAAGGGTAATTAACTGAGTGTCTTACTTAGGAAGATGTGGCTTGATTATTCTGTCTTGCAGTGTTTGATTTCCATAACATTAAAAGTAAGCTGTTAGCATAAAAGGAATGCAAATATCTCACATAAAATCAGCTGTGCTGCTGTCACCAGCTCTCCAGAAATGGCGGGAGATTCCCCCAGCCTCAAGGAACCCGCTGCCATTGAGCCTTGCCAAGGCATCACTGAGCAGTCGAGGGGGAATAGGCTCAGTTAACCATTAATGCCAGAAGTTCTGAGGAAAACCTATAAAATCACTTTTTAAGCTTGAAGAGGAACTCCGTGGTGCAGTTGTTTGGTAATGCAGCTCAGTATATCCCAGTGTGTGGGGTTGGACTAATGCTGCATTTAGCGACACAAGGTCTGACTCTGTGATGCCAATCCGATGGAACAGCACTCCGTTATCTGGGCTTTGGGCTGTTTCCTTGTGGAAGCTGTTCCAGCTGATATGGCTGGTATGCCAGTTCATTTAGTGTAGTGGTCTTTTTCAAGTGCTTTTTTTTTCTGATCTGAAATAATTTCATTTATCTTTGGTGTTGCTAATGACTCAGCATTTCTTCTGAAGTTGTATGAGAGTGAACAAATCAGCCTTTTGGCTATGTACAAACTGACGGCTTGGAGGTTGGTTTTCATGGCTTCCTATTAGCAATTTCCTGGTTATGCAGAAGGCCTAAAGACATGCAGTAGTGTTACTCCTGGTCTGTGGTGCAAATGTCATTTGTCCCAAACTGTCTGGAAAGTAGTCTTTGTGTGTGTGTGTGTGTGTGTGTGTGTGTGCGTGTGTCGATCTTCAAGGTCTCTTCCAACCCAAAAAATCTATGCAAAAACTGTTTTCTTTTGCTTTTCCCTGCAAATTATGTTATCTAGGATTACATATTGCAACCTCAAATTTCACCTACAAATAGAGATATACCCCCTAGTACTTTAGCCATAGCGATCCAAACCTGATTCTTCCTTATTTTTCCAAGACAACAAGAGTTGCACATACAAGTATTTCCAGGATTCAATTTTAAGCATTGACATCTATGAGAATGGAGATTGTTTCAGTCTAATTTTTAGTCATTAATAGGTATTTTGAAACCATCTCTCCCCCTCACCAAGATCTACCACTTTTATTTAAGTAGAATGAAATTTTAAAATCGGTGCTGTCACTGTACTAAATAACCTTTCAGTTGTTTGTTTTTTTTATTTTTTTAAACTGTAATAATGAGACTAATTGAATAGAATTTCTTTTACACTAGGGCGTTCTAATAGAAGCTCAAAATATGAGGAATAGCAGTTGTAGTTTTTCTGGAAGAAACCTGACAGGACTTGTGCTGTGTCACACACTTCTATTTTAGTGTATTTTCAGTGGCTGCATGATGTAAATTGCTTTGGTAAGGCAATACTAGTTTCCACTGTTTCTTTTTTTATGGTATGTTTAGCTTTTCAAGATGAAAGGCAGTCTTTTTCATCTCTCTGTCGTATCTTCCTAAGCAGAGTGGAAATTGGAGCAGACAGTTTTAATACCTTAACATACAGTAAGGAAGGTGGGAACAGGCAGAATATAAAAAAAGCAATCTAAAATTCAGCATATTAAGTGCCTGGAACTTGAAAAGGACTAAGGTGTTATAACTTAATCATATCTTTTTGGAATCATATTTTGGACTAAAAATAAGGGAGGAAATACAGCTTAAGATCTGCAGTAGATTATATTGCTCTGTGGAGGATAGTCTGTTACTTATTCATTACACTGCATTCTGCATGGAAATGAAAGTAGGTTTAAATTAGCATTTATGTATTATTTGGCATTTAGTTTATGATCGTTTAGATCAATAATTAAAAGACATACTTTTCCCTGTTATTAAAACCTTTCTTATAACCTTCACTAAACGCCAAAAATGAATGTTTAAAAAAGAATAAAGTGATACTTGCCTCAATATATTTTAAATTTGTTTCAGACACCTATGTAGTAACTGAAAATATCAATTAGTAGCTGATCAATGAATTTTTTTTATAGTCTTTGTATCAAAATGTTATGGTCAGCCCTTATAGCATCCACGCTGGTTGTCTAAGCAAAGCAGTCATGGATTTGGGCAGCTCATGCCAGGGTCCTACTGTTCCACCTCAGGTTGGTTGGTCTGCTTCAAAGCTGAACTATAGAGAGATAGAAAAGGTAGTAGAGAAAAACAAAATCCCAAACCCTTTAGAGGAACTGAAAATGCTCAGAAATTCACATAAAATTTGTAAACTGTTTGAAATACTACAGTTGCAATCCCAAACATTTTGACATAGGAAAAAATAAACATAATTTACCTTCTTGTGATGGCTTGAGTATTACATCATTTGCAGTTAAAAATTTAATTAAGAAGGCTTTTGGAATAGTTTATATATGAGTATTTTCTTCAGCTTGCATTTTTTGAAAAAACATTATTTCTGAATACATATGAAATAATATTACTTTGCCTGATTCTATCAAGTACATATATAATGGAAATAGGCAAGAGTAGTAATTTAAAACATCATTCATCATAATTTCAGAAGTTATTGCAACACTATGTCATTAAACATGAGAATATAAATAAACAAAATGTTTGGTTTCTATATGCAATTATTCTGAAAATTTAGCAGCTAAAAGGGAAGTTGTCAGAGGATGTAAACATTTTGCTACAGTAGAAGTATTGCTTTAATCTCATGGCAGCCAGACACCAGAAGGACACACACCACATTTATCAGCCCAGAGTTGTACCAGGACTGGAGCTGAGCAGAAGCTGTGCCCGCTGGTGACAGTATTAGACCTGGGCTGTAAAAAAGCCATTTCCTTTAGGAAGATATTATTAAAAGCTTTGGAACCAATTGAAAATAGACTTGTGTACCTTGATTCCCAGCTCTCTAGAGCTGAGACATCCCTGTTTCCTATTTACTTCCTCAACTACAAACTGAAAGTGACAGGTTAGTAAATATTAGTAGACCTGGTTAATAACAGTGCTATTTTATTTCAGATAAACTCATGTAAGTCACTACAGATAACAACAAGGACTATACCCCTGGTGAGAGATTTGCCATGCATCTGATATTAGCCAACGTTTTAAGAATGGATGTTCAATTCCCATAATTTTGAATACAAATAGCTGCATAATTTTAGGTCGGATATTTGAAAAAAATCTCCTCACTGAAAGGGTTGTGAGGTGTTAGTATGTCTGCCCAGGGAAATGGTGGCATCATCATCCTTGTAAGTGTTCAAAAGAAGAATAGAAGTGGCACTTGGTCACAAGGTTAGTTGGTGAACATGGCAGTGCTGGGTTAATAGCTGGACTTGATGATCTTAGAGGGTTTTCCAACCTAAATGATTCTATGATTCAGTAATAATTTACTGTGCTCTTTCCACAACTGCCTACTCTGTCCCTTGTTTTGCAAAAACTCATATGATGAAGTACTTAAAGCATAAATTTCTGTTTTGGTGTTTCACCCTACTCAATCCACTCTTTGACTGTAAGAAAAGAGTAAAGTCCCTAAGCTGTTGTGGAGAGGATACAGTGATGTTCTGTAAATCAAGAAGGCAATTTTATATGACAACATAAATCTTTACTACAGGTGTATTTCCTCAGTTGTGTCACCAAGACTGAGTTCCCTTTAGACTTCATCCAAAATGTGAAAAACATAAAAGAAATATTTACTGGAATCCCTACTGTGTTAGAAAAACTGCAAAGATGCAAAGTGCCTGCAGTTAAGAGTTTGTTTATTATTGACTTTATTATGCATTTAATGATAGTAACATTCAAAGGAAATTAATTATCAAACATATGATCTTCATATGCATGTAGAAGAGGATAAAGATGAGGGGCAGGAATATTATCATGTGAAAAGGTTTGGAATGAGCTAGGAAAAAGTGAAAAACATGCTGAAAAATAATTTTACAGCTATTACTGATATTAATAAGTCTAAAGGCATAGATTTGAATTTGATATCAAACTGGACAACAACTAAAACTTTGTGATTAAAAAGAACTCTAGCTCTTTTATTTAGGTTTAAAAGTTGATAGCTTAGAAGGCTCTAAAGATATATTTTAGGACTTCATAAATTAATGAAGTTAAATTGAGATTATTTTCATTCTTGCATATTAGACGTATTTAAATCTAACCTGGCTTGAGCCATTTATTATAAATTCTCACATTACTTTTTTAGCTATTGCGCAGTCTACTGAGTGTTTGACAGAAGGGGACAGATTTAGTTTTAGATAAGATAAGACAGGTGACTTGTGAAATCTTACTTGCTTTAGGGATCTGCCCAAGGGTGGAATTTAAATTTATGGAAACTGTGTTGACTATTTCCATCACCCTAAGCACAAGTTTATTAAGTCCTAAAGTATTACTAATTGTTAATCAATTTCAATTTTGCTTGATAAATTTCATTTTTCAGGAGGTACTCACTTCTTATTCTCTTTTTTTGCTTTGCAAATATATTTTTAATTGGCAATCTTAATAACTGTGTTAAAATGTCTATATAGGATAAGCAGTTAATATCTCATCGTTTCCTCAATAAATCAATCAAACAATCTATCCTATTTATTTCATACAACGTAGTCATTTGCTTTAGTTTAAACAACTGATTTCATTACATGGAAGCCATTTGTTCATGTTCCCTACTGCTGCATAGCACACAATGACAAACTCACCGAACTGTGCAGTGCAGAGGAAGTTAGGGAGAATCTAAATATTTTAGAGGTCTGTAGTATCTCTGCAATAGCAATTGATCATTAGTGACCATTTATGTCATGACTGCTTAGTCCAGGACAGATCTAAAGGGTCTGAGTATAACTTAAAATCTTGTTATTTTCAAAGCTGTGACTGTCCCAAATTGCTGTGTCACAAAGTGGAGTTTGCTGAGTCGTGACTGTCATGTTTCTGAGTCACATCTTCGGATGTTGTCATGTGAGACTGACTGAGAGCGATTTTTAGGAATTTTGTTCCTAGGCACACAAACTGATTCTGTGATGTTTTGTGCATCTTCAGTTACTAGTACAGCAGCAGGTTCCAAAGAGAGGAACATTTTGGCTGTGTTATTCTACCATTTTTAAAAGTATTAGTTTTATATGACATTATACCAAAAACCCCATGTAGTGGTTTGAGTTCGCCAATCCAGTTTAAGTGTAGTGGTTCGAGCTCTGGCCTATGCACCAGAGCAGTCACTAGAATTATTTACTCATTTCCCTCTGTGAGATAAGGATTAGGAGAAGCAAAGCAGACTCAAACTTTAAAGAATATAAAGGAAGTTTTATTAGCAAAACTAAAAGAAAATACCAAACAATAAGAATCAGATTAAACCTTCAGAAAACCTCTCCTCCCCCCAAATTTCTCCTTCAGCTATTTCCCCACTGACAATGCAAAGACACAAAATCTGATGTTTCTCAGTCAGTTTACCACCTCTAAAATAATCTTTCTTCACATCACTTAGAGAGAGGAGTCTCTCTTTTGCTATGCCATAGAGATTTCTCCACAAGAAAACAGTTCTCTCGTGGCTTTAATATCACAGCGGATCAGCTGCCCGGGGTTACAGCATCTGACCCCTGTGAAAAGTCCTTCCCACACCTTGCAGCCTTCCCACAGCTGCTTTCGTGGGCCATGTCAGCTTACGGGGTACAGTTTCAAAGATGAGCTGTTCTAATATAAAACAAGAGTTCTCTCATCCCTCTGGAGTCATCTTCATCTCTGGGAACAAAGGTCATCTTCTTTTTCCATGCCCCGGGGAAAGGGTTTCCTCATTTGTCTCTCTGTATCTCCCCCTGTCCAAGCTTCTCTTTTAATCACAGCCACCTCTACATCTGCTTGCTACTTAAGCACAAATACCTTTTGCCCATGGCTACTGTTAGAACACTCCACCCCCCATACAATGTCATGAATTACAGGAAACAGTCTGATGGATCAATCACTTATCTTCCATAGCCTCAAAAGAGAATTTCAGCCCCAGAGCTAGGGCATCTCCTCATTCTCCTCCCATTTAGTTCAGCTTCTCCTTCTTAGTGTCTCGGTGTAGCTTCTTCTACGTGTTTTCACCCCTTTCTCTGACTCGGGAGAGAATCAGTGTCTGAAGGGTTAATCTTGCCCAGGCCAGTGGATGGTCCTGTGACCTCGGCCCGGCCGGAGCCGGAGGAGGGAGAGGGGGAGGAGAGGGGCCGCTCTCCCCGCGCTGTGCCGGCTGCATCAGGATCTTAGAGGGCTGGCACCGCATTGCGGGGGGCCTCCCCCGCCCTGCCGATCTGAGAGACGGGGGGCTGCTGGAAGCGGCCGGAGGATGGCGAAGGGGGAGCCTCGGCCTGGCCCGCAGCCAGAGGAGGGGGTTAGGCCCGGCAGATGGGCAGAGGGGGCCAGGCCAAGCTCAGCAGGGAGCCCAGCCAGGCCTGGACCCACAGGGGAGCCCGGCCGGGCCAGGCCCAGCTGGACTTCCCTCGGCATGGGCTACCTTCCCCCCTCGTTACCTGTTCAGAGGCTGGAAGCAAAAGAGGAAGTTTCAAGCATCCAAACTCCCTAAATATTGTTATCTTGCAGAGGGCGTATCTCAACATGATTGGCCCATAACACCCTGTCATGTCCAAAGGACCTGGCACGGTGAAATTCACCTCAAAACCTGTCAACCCATGACACCCAAGTAAAAAAATAAAACTCTTGAGGAAAAACATGAATAAGGTGAAATGCTGATAGGACCTAAACTTTCCAGTGGTGATTTTGTGGTTTGCCTGTTGATTCAGCCATTCTGTGCTCCCCTAAAGGCTGGTGCTCCCCGGGGTTTGATTTACCACATAACTCACGCGGTCTCTGGGTGTGGTGGTGTTGCCATCACCTGTCTCTCATCTTGACCCTTGGACTTTGCAAATTCATTGTATCTGACCTCACTAGACAAACTGTACAGTATATTTGTGAAACTAACTGAGTGCTTACTCTCTTTCAAGAAAAAGGTTCTATCTCAGTGTGGGCTATTTGCTTAAGAGTTGGACTCATTGATCCTTGTGGGACCCTTCCAAGTCTGAATACTCTGCGATTCTGTGAAAACTGCAGCTCAGTTCATCACACTAAATAGTGTCACAGTTACTGTCCCAGTAAGATTAATTTTTTGTTCTGTTTTCAAGAGTGTTCTCTAACCCCACTGCACATAAATGGAATATTATTTGATATCCAACTTAAAGTTAATGCTTTTACATAAACATTATACTTCCTTCCAGTAAGTCTTTACCCTACCACTGTTACAAATAACAGCTAGATCATAAATGAAAGACTTTTTTTCAGTTTGTCTGTTTTATGTCTGGTTATTTCACACAGCAGCAAAGGAGGGAGAAATGTTTGGAAAAAAATGTGTTTGTAAAATCACAAAATTTGGCAGAATGAGCCAGGGGCGGATGCAGTGTTTGTTGCTACTTTTAATTCTCTTCTTAACTGACTAGATGTAAATGTGAAAATACCCCATTAAAGAAATGAACAGTAAGTCATTAGCAAAAAAAGCACACCAGAATACAGATTAACTTAGTCTTCCTTCTTAAGTTCTTGTTTTTCTTTGTCTTTCTTGCCAGGATGAGTACAGAAATGAACAGCGTAATTAAAGCTGAAATTGTGTGAAGTTTCTAGAAATGTCTTTCCATACAGTCTGTAATGTTGTTAGAATTCTGTTAGCTAATTTAATAATAATTATCTTAGGTAAAGGCTATCCTGGTTTTATTTTTTAACAGGATCTCTCCATGACTAATAGGTGTTAAAGATTATCTCTAATACTTCCTAAAGCTTTAAGGGCTCCACTTTGACGAAACTGCTTAGAACTTTCAGGCAATTTTTCAATCTTGTGGCTTATGGAGAAGAGCAAGGGTCTAGTTTGGGCCAGTAAATGCAAAATAGCAGGTGTATTCAATGGTGCAATTAAAATTTATTTTGAATCCCGATGACAGCAATCAATAAAAGAACTTACTTTTTAAATGTAATGATTAGAAATAATTGGAAAAGGAGTCTTGATCTTTGGAAAATTTCCAATTTCCAGTGAACAGTCTAAATCTGCCACAAATTCTTCTGGCAAAAAACTTGGAAATATCAGTGTAACTTTTACAGAGATTAACAGGTAAACTTGGTTGCAGAGATGCTCCAGCAAGCATAGTGCAGAGGAGAGAACCAAGTCGGGAAGAAATCACATTACAATGTAACAAAACATACTAAGAAAAGCAATTCAAATTTTTATGGGAACATTGAGTTTTTGAATATTTGATTTCCTGATTTTCTTTTAATGAAGAACTAGAGGTGCTTGTGCAAATCTGACTTTTTAGACACATTTGTAGAGAACATTTGTAATTTTTTTTTATTTCTTTCTAGAGGATAAAGTAATTACAGGTTGTTTCTGCCTAATGATAGAGGGTAAATGACATCAGTAATGAAATATTAGCCAAAGGGGACCAAACATATTTCTTGCAGATCACCTCATTAGCTTGTTTCCAAAATATGTTCACCAGAGTGAAATTGCAGCATGTGACTGGCTGTAGTGACGAACATCTGTTGTCTTAGCTCTTAAAGGGCTTTGGGGATTGGGTAAAGACAAACAGTTCTTATTTAATCAGGTTATATATAACCTGAGAGACACTTTTTGTCATCTGTGGTCTTGTCACAATCTGCTGTTACTCCTTAAAAATTACTTATGGGGTTAAGTTTCTCTTTAAAGTTGCGCGATCTTTTAGTAAAAGAATTATTTCCTTCTGCTTTGCAATGATTACAAGTGTGAGAGCTGCTGATCGTCAAACAAACCCAAACCAACCAGCCAAACCTGTCTGTACTCCAGAAAAACACCTGAGGGACTGAGCAGTCCCATCTTAAAAACAAAGAAGTATGGTAGCTCTGGAGGACGATGTAGATGAATAAAACTTAGCTGAAGTTTTAAACCTGTTCGTAATTGATGGTAATGAAAAGGAGGCAACTGCATTGGATATCCAGTGTTTTCTGTGCATGAGCAGAATCTGTGTTTCTCTTAGCTCTGAATATCTTTGTGTTTGTTTAGCTGCCAATATAAAGACAACTCTGCCTTTAAAGTGGTTGAAAAACTCAAGAAATTATCTAGAAAAGGTTTCTAAGACACTCTCAAGAGTTAAACATGAAGTTATCAAAAAGTAGTTTTAGTTGACTTTGGGGGGAGTGATGTACATGTAACTGAAAGAACTAATTTGACACTGCTAGATTTGTCAGTGCTAGTAAAATGACTGTCCTTGTTTAGCTAATTAAGATGCCAGATCTTAGAGGATTTGAAGTTTAAACATTAAGAAGAGTAAAATGTTTCCTAGTGTCTGCATGTTTCTAAAATTAGGAGCTCTGAATATTCCCCAAATCAGTGAGATACTACTCTGAGTTAGTGCTGACTAAGCTTTTTGGTATCTCATAGCTAATTAACAGCTTTGCTTTGAACTTGGTCCTCTCCTTCATCCCCAGAACACCATTTTCAGTGCTGTTTGCACATGCAGTCAGATAGTTTCAACATGGCATTTTTGAAAGCAGATGCTTACCCAGCTCTCCTCAGTTTGAACTGGTACTGACTCAGATCCACTCTCAGCAGTGGCCCCTGTTCTTCTCCAAATGATGTTGCTCGTCCCAAGAAGGACAAGCTTGCCCAAGACTCTTCGTGCCACACACTGCCTCTTTTAGCTTGTTTTCTGTGATTGTGGGGCGTTTCTTTTCTTTTCTTTTCTTTTCTTTTCTTTTCTTTTCTTTTCTTTTCTTTTCTTTTCTTTTC
>VZTF01017495.1:1136204-1371583 GCA_013397755.1 Cnemophilus loriae | reverse complement strand
CTTTCCTTTCCTTTCCTTTCCTTTCCTTTCCTTTCCTTTCCTTTCCTTTCCTTTCCTTTCCTTTCCTTTCCTTTCCTTTGGGCCAGTGAGAAGACCCGGGAGATAAAACTTGAAGTAAGGGAGATGTTAACCTGAAGAACTGTTCTTGGAAAGGGAACAAACTAACTTAGCAGCACAGAGCCAGCTCACTGTTTCTCTCCTTGTGAATAATGCATTATTCCATCAAGAAAGTTGCTCCTACTCAGCTCATACTGAGTAGCAATACTGTATTAGCTACAGTTGCAGACATGTCCAATGAACACAGAAATGTAGGAGAAACATTTTTTCTTGTCTCCACATACAGCCTGTAGCCCTGGGGAGTATTTGATGTGATGCAGCACCACAGCTTGTGTTTGACTGGAGTGCAGGCTGTGCCTAAGTGCCAAATACACTGCAATGTACTTCAGAGAGGATGGCTGGGAGAGCAAGGCTTGCTATCACTGACTGAAGACATGTAAGAAAAGAAAAGTCTCTATTTTGAAGAATAAACTGGAATGTTAACAGCTGCTATTAGCTGCAGGTATTGCCAGGGCCATCATGGAAAGAATCAAGTCATTTAGATGAGTTTAGTTTGGGATATAATGGTGTAACTACCTATCATTAAATATTGCAGTAGGCAGAAACTTCACCTGACACAAGTAGATGACCTAGATAATAGGCCACAAAGGAATCCTGTCATTTGTCTAGTCCAAGCTGAGGATTGTTCTGCAACTCCCAGACACTCAGGTTTCCTTTCTCTGGGAGCTGGGTGGGAGTGAAGAAGGATTTAGAAGGCAGTCTTTAATATTCACTCCACGTGGAATTAAAACTGGCTCAGAAGAAGAGCCATAGATGCTTGGAAGTGCTTCCAAGTTTCCCACTGTAGATCTAGTAAAAAAAACCACCCAAAACCAACAAGAACAAGCATTAAGAGGCCAATAGAGATAATGTGTTTTCAAAGATAAGGTGATAGATTTGGGAAGACTTGTTTTGGGGGTCATATATGATGTAGAACCATTTACACT
This sequence comes from Cnemophilus loriae, assembly GCA_013397755.1. NCBI lineage: Eukaryota > Metazoa > Chordata > Aves > Passeriformes > Corvidae > Cnemophilus > Cnemophilus loriae. The sequence goes on along the minus strand of VZTF01017495.1, from coordinate 1,370,540 downwards.
CTATGTAATTATAATAGGATTGTCACAAAGAAAGCTATCCATGAAAATTAAGAAGTCTAAAAAGACTCAATTTTCAGCTCATTAAAATTCAATTAGACCACTTGTCAGCAGAAAAAATTCAGCTTGAGATCCTTGAGAAGCTGAAGTTATCCTTGAAATTCTGTGACATACAGCTACCATTCCTCATTAGCCAGGTGACGGATTAATTAATCATGGTAATCCAACTGGATATTGCAACATTTTCATACAGGAGAAAAAGATTTAGTGTTAGTATCAGTACAATTTTAAGTATTGCCGCTAAAGAAGAGTGGTATTTTGTTGTTAGGTAACAATTACTAGAGATTTCATTGTTATCCCACTTTTAAAAGATTTGTGCCTGTGCAGAAACTGTGATTTCAGGGCAGCTATTTTTCTCAGCTGCAGATGTTGTTGCACTTACAGAGAATTATCAAGTACCTTATGGATGTGTTAAATCTGATCATTATACTTAGAGATCTTTCTTTCTATACTACTGTTTCATATTCTTCACAGAGTTAAATATTGCTATATTTGTAGCTATACAGTAAATGCATAGTAAATTGAGACACATTTGTAGGTAACAGTCATTTAGAGATTAATTTAGGGGTTCACACCCAGGTACCTTAGGTGGATAAAAAAAATGTTCCTGTTGATTGGAGATCATACTTTTGGAAGAACATTTAAATAAACTGTCTTTAAAAAATCATGAAAATGTGAGTTGCAGCTTAGTCTTTTCAGAATGGAAATGAACAAGGTATCACAATGACACCAGTTGACAAAAGGACACAAAATACAAGTTAAATGAATAAAAGTCCTTTTAAAAATTGGCAAAAGTACCAATGATATGAGAGTATTACAAATGGTAATAATATATATGTGTAATGGAAAGAAATGTCTAATCAGATTATGTCACTTTGAGCAGTCCTTCTTCTCCTCACTTTCTCTTGACTTATTGACCAAAACCTTGACAAGTCTTTGCTTTTAAATCAGGAACTGACAGAACCAGTGAGAATTATCTTTCTTGTGAATTCTTTATGAGGAGAAAACATTTGATTGCAATACTTCAGGGCTTGGCCAAGAGTGAGGAGCAGCGCTCAGGTAACTCAGCCTTAGTCAGTGGCACCTGCTGGCATTAACAGAAATGGATTTTGACCATTAGAATAAAAATGTTAGATGTTGACGGTAATACTTTTAGAGCAAGGTTACAGGGATCGAGAAAGACACAGCAAAAAACCCACGTTGCCAGAGGTGAGATCAATAACATTTTCCTTCTTAAAATTTACTTTACCCTGTGAAAAGCAGTCTCAGTAGAGATTGATAGCTGAGATTGCTCACAGAAAGTTTTCTGAGCATATTTGAGCGTTGTATGCCTTAGAGTATATTGCCCAGACATGAAGTATAAATTAGCCTTTCCGTGACACAGATGAGAAGTGTCTTTCTGATCTACTTATGTGTGTCTGTGTGTCTTTGTAGCCTTCCCACCATTTCAGCTGATGAGTGGTACACTTCAGAGGGAGTCACTTTGGTATCCCAAGTCCTTCATGGACTCCATCCTACTTTCTTCAGACTTGCCGTTGTAGATTAAAAGGTGCTTAAGCACCTTTGAGGAGATCAGCTTCTCTGATTTCCAGTCTTTGGGAAATCTGCTTTTATTCTCTAGGACATAATTATCCATCAATGGATCAGTAGAAAGACTCAAGGATTAACTTAGATGTGTTCTCTGATACTTAAAGCAAAGTTGTGGGGCTTTTATTATTTCACTGTTTGGTCCCAGAGGAAATATGATTAAAATGTTTTGGGCTTAGTACAGCCATGATAATAACGTAGTCACTTTCTTTAAAAAAATTATCCTCATTCTAACAGGCTTTGGTTAATTCAATCTTCTTTGCTTTAGAAAACGGTTTTTCTTTGCTAAGTCACCGTCCCTGGAGGGATTTAAAGGACATGTAGATGTGGTGCTTAAGGACATGGATTAGTGGTGGATCTGGCAGTGTTATGTTAATGGTTGGACTTGATGATCTCAGAGATCTTTTCAAACCTATGGTTCTATTCACATGGACCTGTCAATGAAATGCTGGTTTTTATACTACCTCCGCATATCAGGAAGCTCTTAGGCAGATACATAATGCAAAGGGTAAGTTAACCTTTCCAACTGAATAGAAACTGAAAAAAAAATGGAAATTACTATGTTTCAGCAAATGACATGCTATGTGGTCTTATCTTTTTCCTGATTCCTTCAAAACCATACAAGACTTCATAGCTGTTTCTCACACTCGTAGTTTATAGATGTTAATCTCCTTCAAGTATTTACTCACAGACAACTCTACCATTCATGTGTCAAGCACTTTAGGGAGTTAGGAAGAGAGAAAGGGAGAACACCCCCAAAACTGTTAGAAAATTAATTGAAAAAAGCAGCATTTAGCGTGTTTATCCTGATATAGCACACACATTTCTGAAAGGATAACTGAGAGAGGAAAGGAATGAGACTGCTAGGGCTCTATTGATGGGTACTTCTTTGCCCATAGTTATCCTGTTCATCATAATCCCTCAAAGGAAATTTGCCCTTGTAACAAGTATTGGCTCATGTATTATTCTGTGTAATATAAAGAGGGTTCATCTATTCTCTACATCCGAACTCAGCATGCAGTCCCTCTGTTCGAAAGTGCCTGGCTTACTCTGAGCCTGTTTACAGTGCATCTGACATTTTGAACTGCAGAATGTGACAAGCTGACAGTGCCTCTGATTATAAAATCAGCTCATCTGCTGATATTAGGAAAGAGCAAGATGATGTATGAAATAGGTTTTAAATAGCTCACGTCATGCTCAAAAATATGCACATTTCAGCTACTTTAAGAAGAAAGGGTAGATAGTATATGGCTTTAGATTATTATTTAGATTATTTTGTGTCATTTGGCTTGGAGACTGTGTTATATTACTATTTGCTTTTATAATATACAGTGGGCACTGAAGTCAAGCCACTGCTTTAAAAGTTAAGGCAATGCCACATTTTCAAAAGTTCACCATCTGCAGTTATGACCAAGATCTCAGCTTTACTTCTAAGCCCCTGAGTAGCAACTTAACCACGAGCTGGCACTGGAATAGCAGTAGTGCCTCCCATTATGATACCAGTTGCCAATTGTCAAGAGTTCAATATAATGCTGCCCAAAATATTTTGAAAATCTGGAGACTGTAGCCTAAGTAATCAATTAAATTGCCGCTTGTATTGATTACAGACATTGTGAAAGCAATGGTGTCCTTTTGCCAGCTTTGATATGTAAAATGTAGAATGAAAAGTTATATTCAAAGGAGGTGGTGTGTTTTAAAGGAAAGTAAGAAATGAAAATATTTTTGTAATACAACTTCCACTCATTTACAATGTAGGTTGGATTTAGAAATCTTATGATATATCCAGTCTCTGTGTACTTATTTTTATAGTATTTCAGAGATGTTGAGAAGTATTTCAGCTCACATCCAGAAAATGCTTGCAGTAAATATTTAATATGCTAGCACGTAATGCTACCACAATAAAAATGTTCAAATGCCATTAAGAATCTGGCTAAAATCCATAGTACAAGGAACTTTCTAGCTAGTCTGACCACTGTTAACTGTTTCAAGCTGATACTGTAAATGTAACTCACTACAATTTATTTTTTGTGTTGTGCCACCCTTCACAAAGAACCCACGCTAAGTAGAATGTGGTGGGTATTCCTTGTAGTGCAGCAACAGTATTTTGCATGTAGTTGTGGGTGCTGAGATACAGCTCTGGATGTCTAACAAACAGCAAATCTGTAGAATAGTGATTGAATTATTTAATATCTGAATTATTTAACATCTAAATCTGTCGTATAGGCCTAGGAATCACATCTTGATTATTGTGCCTTCATTTTCTCTGGTTGATAAACACAATTCTTCCTGATTTCTGTCTGTTCAGAGTGATGTTTCAAGTTTTTCTTTCTCATTGTTTTAGCTAAGATTAGAAGCATCTAAGTTTCTGGATTTAAGGGTTCTTCTTCTATTAATTTTATTTTGTTACGGTTTTCCTTCTTCTTAAAGTAAAGTGTGTAAGTATATATATGTGTGTGTATGTGTGTATATATTTCTGAACCATGCTGCTCTTTTGGTTTTTCAGATACTATGTTTTTCCCAAGTAGTTTTCAGGGACAAACCTCACTGATAAAGTGCTAAAATTTGCCTCTGGTCACCAGAAAAACTTGCTAAGAATACATGAAAGGATTTAGACAGTCCTGCTTTGGACAAGATGAAAGTAAACTGAACCTGGTTTTCTCTGGACAAAAAATATCTGGATCAACAGAAGTACACTGTTAAGTAAAAACAACCCAACTCTTATTAAAACTTTTCTTATGAACACGCCATGCCATGCATTGGTGCAATTGGATATTGGATTCCAGCTCATATGCATAAATATTTCCACATTTTACAAGACTCTATGTAAAGTTTCTCACTCAGAAATGGCAAATTGATTTTTACTACAATTAGATACTGTTTAGGCTTCTTTTCTCACCTGCAAAACATAAAAAATCAAATACTTTTCTTCCCCTGTGCTGCTCACATCTTAAAAAAATCCACTACCATTTAAGATAATTATTCATGCATCTTCACTTTCTACCTCACCATTTTTGCCTGGAGACTTATAAACAAACATTCCTGGCTAGTTTCCTTATTCACTGATGACAGAGGTGCGGTGACCTGCTATTTCCTTTCCCTCTTCTGCTGGCCTGTGTTTCTGTTTATTTCAACAGCAGGTAGCACAGGTCCTAGGCTGTGGCTAGGTCTGGAATGCACAATGACAGCATTAATCCTAATGATCGTGAAGCCAGAACAGGCAGCTTCTGAAAACAGGTGCTTTCCATGGGATGCAGAGGTGGCTGCTCTAACATCTGCCTGGCATGGCTGTATGCCTGTTGTAGTATTTAACACTCTGTACAGCAGGGGGCAAAGTGACTCAAAAGAAAAGCGAACTAATCGAAGATGTAGATTTTGTCCAGAAAAAGTAAGTTCCCTATAATGACATATAAACCTTAATAAATAAAATGTCATGAACATAAAGTCCTTGATTCAGTGTAAAACCTGAGCCTAAAGGGCAGTCCTGAAAATAAAAAAATGGGCTTATTTAGGTTTCTCTGTGACTACAGTGATAATACAATATGTTCTAAAAGAACACCTTGTGTAATTTGAATTTATGATCAAAGCAAACGGAGACAATAGAACAGGCTATTTCACTGAAGGGACTACAGTGTCCACTGAGTGCAACTGCCTGACCAATTCAGGGCTGACAGAAAGCTAAAGCATGGTCCAAATGCCTCTTAAAATCTGACAGGCTTGGGGCATCGACTGGTTCTTGAGGAATCCGGTTCCAGTGTTTGATCAGTCTCTTGGCAAAGAAATACTTCCTAATGTCCAGTCTAAGGAAAACATGCGTTACAAAGATTTCAACACCCTTTTGCCACTTCCAGTGTAAATGCAAGTTCGGAGCTTGTTTCACAGCACAAATTATTAAAAAGGAAAGCTTTTATTTAACACCAGAGTGGAGCTAAACTTTAGAAGAACTTTTTGAAATTCGTTCTGTTTTGCGTGTTTTAGGGAATGATGCAGCAGAGTGTTAGACCACTTGATTCACTATGCTTTCATTTATAGCATGTGTAGTAAACCTAATTAGCCCTGGCTTTTACTTAACTCCCCAAGGGCACATATGCCAAGTGTTTCAGGAAAGTGTTCCTTGGAATCCACATACTAAGATATAAACTGCCACATACCAGGATCTAAATTGTCCAACAGCATCAATTGCTGTAATAATAAATAAAACTCCAAGATTGAAGTATTCCTATAGGTAAAGGGCTGAGAAGCCCCAATGAATTATTTCACTTCCCTGGTTGGATCGATCCTTAAATCAGAATATCTGTGTTAGTATGTGGGGCTTTTTGGGGTTTTCTCCCATTTCAGCAATTTAGTTAATATTATTGTAATTTTTTTTCCATTAAAAAAATAGATTTAGCTCTGTGCTGGTATACACGCCCTTTCATTATGACCCTGGCCATGTCTGTGAGTTGAAAAATCATACTCGAGTGAATAAATAGTTCAGATTAGCACTTCACTCACATAAAGCTAAGTTTTCAAAAAGATTTTTAGGAAAAAAAAATAGTGGAAGACATCATAGTGTTTTGATTAAAGTGAACATTCTTTGAGCTTTACAGTCACGGAATCTCACATATGGAAATTGCAGTTGGTCTTAATCTGCTTTCAGAAGACTGGTGCAAATATCAAAAAGTAATGAAGTAACAAGATTGTTTGTTAATGCCACATAAAAGTGCTAATTATGCTTCATTTCCTGCCTACAGCTAAACCCAAGAGACATTGCCTAAGAAACTGTTAAAGAAGTTGCCTCACTTGAAATGGGAATAGATCTGCAGTGCTTGATGGATTTACGTTTAAGGAGTTGTGTGCCACAAAGGGTCTTTCAAAGTGTGGCAAATGAAGGAGGACTGCCAAGAAACTTGTTTAGTTCACAGAAAGTTTATTATTACTGTATTTGTGATTCCCACTACCTCCCTGAAGAGGAAAGGGCTTCATTCTTAATTGCCCTTTCACTGCAAATTCAGTACGTAGCATCGTATGATAGTGCAATTATATGTAAATTGTTTCATTAGGGCTTTAATTTTTCAGGACTATAATGATGGCATTCTTTTTCCTTCAGAAAGTGTACATGAAATATACCCCTCTATGTCACACTGGCTGTGAATATTTCTGAAATTTTTTACTTTGCATCTCTACTAGCATCTGTTTCTTCTGTGTTAGGGACAGGTGCAATGTGAGAGAGTCTGCAGAAATATCATGATGACAACTGAAGCCTTGGGGGAGAAATTATTTCACCTGTTGCTGTTTTTTCTACTATAAATCTTCCCTTCCTTTCTAGGATAAAATATGAAATTTAAAACTGCTATTGCACTTGGTCCTTATTCTGAACATATATATATTGAATGTTTAGCAGTTGAGTTAATAGTTAAACCTTTCATCTGTAATAATTCAAAAGCTAATGCTATCTTTTCTCAAAAATACAACATAAGCTGAATGTTATAATCTGCAGAAGTTTTTCCTATTCCACTTAAATGATTGTTGTGGTGAGAAGGAAATCTGAATAACATTTACAGCTGGGGATATCCCAGTGGCTCATCTTCTATGTGATACTGTTTTAATGTAACCTCTTGACTAAACATAGGAGAAAGAGCTCTACAATACTGAAGAGGGAAAGTAATAGAAAATACAAGAGTGTTCATAATTATGTGAGAGTCTGGACACATGCATTTCTGATCCTGACTTTATAATTAAAGAAGCTTCTTGAAAACTTCATCACACATCTCGCCCACATCTCTCTGGAGAGTGAGCTGCCTTTTAGAGAGTGGAAACATCCCTGTGGAGCTTGGGTATCATGGAACTGGAGAGTAAAGGTCCTTGTAACCTCCCGTAATTCAAACCTTGTGGGTGGGCAGGAAGAGTGTAGTATCTCTCACCAGATGTGGTGTTGTTACGGTTCATTGTTTTGAGCTTAAATAGTTCAATGTGTTTAAATTAGTCAGGTAGGATTGTTATTTGGATGGCTTCATTTCTAACCTGTTACTAGGCTGTTCAGGAATGATTGCAGTGAGCTGGCTTGGAGTGTGGAAAATGCTGCACAGCTTCTTGGGGCAGTACTTACTGAGGGCCCTCTGAGGGGCACCAGCTGTGGAGGACAGTGCCAGGTGTGGAGAGACAAACAAGAAAGGGCTCCAGTGCCTTGGGATAAATGGCAGATTATCCTGCATCTGGCAAAGCCAAATGCAGTGCAAGCATAGTGCAGGCAGCTCACATGAAATAAAAGTCTTGTGCCAATAGGAAACTATTAAAATCTCCACAATACTCTGCATAAGAATAACGTGTTTCATGCATGGTGTGGAAATGTTATCACTGATTAACAAAGAGAACAGGTTTAGTACAGAAACCTCTGCAAACACAAGATGAGCTTGTGTGGAGTGTAGAGGCAGCGTTATATGGTCTATGCACTGGTCCAAGAAAAAGCAAGGAATTAAATTAGTACCTGGAAAACATTTTTATCCTGTGATTTGTGTAAATATATTATGTTCTATTGTTGATCTTTAAAGAATTCCTATTATACAAATACATTTGGCTTTAAAAAATAATTTATGCCTAGAGTTAGCCATGATACTGCACGAGTGACCTATTACTAGTGAAAGTTTCTTCTTTAAGGAATAATCAACACTCAGGCTGCGACGTTATGCATTGTCTTTAGCACATTTATAATGGTATGAGTTCCTGATTAGCTATTGAGTGACTATAAGGACTCAAAATATATGGCCATTTTTACATGGAGAAGGCAATAATGCCTGCGATGGAAAGAGCAATAAAACACATTTATTGGCTGCTTGATGAAGACTGCATTGAATAAAAACATGTATATCCTTCCTAGCTTCACCTCTGCAAATTGTTAACTACACAGTTGCTGAGGATGTGAAAAAGGGAAACAATGAGCTCTCAGATAATCAAAAAGGAAAAAGTACATGGTTCTTTTTTTTCCTAAAGTCATCAGTGTCTGTTATGGCAAAGTATTTAAAGCAGCAAGTAAAGCTTCCAAGGGCCTATTGCTCTAACAAAGCCAATTTATTAATGATAATGTCACGTGTTTCTTTTAATTTATCTGTGGACTCACAGTAAAATCAGATTTTCATAGGAGCTAGACAAAGAAATTCTGAATTTACAGAATTTGTTTACTTCATTGGTTTATTTATAGTTTCCATTCAGAATGCTATATTGTGCTGAGAAATACATCAGTTCAGGGAGATTTAGCATAACCAAATTTTTATAAAATCCTTATTAGTTTAGGGAATTCTTGATCTGTAGAATCTTCTATATGCACAACAGCATATAATGTGTTTTATTTTAAGCTAAGCAAAGGCACATAAAGGATATGGCTTTACTGCCATTTTATCATTTGTTTAACTTTTAACGAAATTTGAACTAATTTTGCTTTTAAATTGTGACCATGCAGTAGTAAAATGGAATGGTGACATAATGCATTTCTTACCTCTCCTCTATACTCTGATATTGTTTTCATTTGCTATTAGCATCATTATATTTGTTAGAATAGGAATGCATTTATATTGTACTCAAGAGTCTAGTTGTATTGCACAGTAAACACTGCCTAAGAAATCATTTGAGAATACTTGCTGATCATGAAATAATTGTGTATAAGCTGCTTCAGCTGTACTACTTGAAATCCTCTTTATTGTGAAATGAAATACAAGTTTGTTATTCAATATATTTTCCTTACAATGTCTTGCAAGCAGCACTTCTCTCTGGCACTTATAATATCATTACTGCATGACAATGCAATGGTTACAGTATTTCCTCAAACTGCACCTATAACCTGGATATAAATTGATAGACATGGTATGTGACAAATAGACTATATATTGAGCTCATTCACCTTTGACTCTTTTTAAAAAGCAAAGGCTTTCAGTCTCAAAAGTGGCTGTAAGTAGTTTATTTACACTACTCGTATTGCAGCGACAGCCTTTGCCAGAAGACCAAAATATAATTTTTATACCAAGCATAGTTTGGAAAGGATTGTAAACTTTGAATAGATTTATAAATCTAGATTTTGACCTTTTCAATATTCTGCTTTTTGGTTGGTTGCCTGAGCTACCTCTTCCCAGGTTACTGATGCTGTTAATAGGAGAGAATAGGAATGGCTAATGAATCAAACTGCGGGACACTGAAAAGGTCAGAGCAGTACACTTTACTATTATCTTCCACAGAATATATGAGGCATTAAAATTCTGATTCTGTGGTCTTGTGACAAAGAATATAATGAGAACCATAAATAATAAACAGCACAACATGAATCTCTTTTTGTGATAATGATTGTAACAAGCATAAGAGGGAGAACTCATTCTCACTGTAGTAAGAAGATCTTTCCTTGGATGTATGTTCTAAACATCTGTAATTGTAAGAATGAAAAAAGGGATTTTAAAGTTTAATTGGATCCAGCAAGGAATATGGAGATTCAAATGTGCAATCTTCCATGGACACTCTCTTCTAAAACGTAACATTTTTGCATGAAAGGCATTTGTGAATAAATGTGGATACTTCCAATAACATGAATAAAAATGAGATTGCAAGAAGGTTTGTAGACCTGAAATGAAGTCATTACCACCCCTTCATAAAACTGTCCACAGACCCAGATACTTAGGTGCTATTGACACATTGTCTGTATCTAGCTTAGTTTTTACAACTGCAGGTCGTACAGACATTATTTTTGATGTTCATAAGGATTCCCAACTCATTGGCTCTGAAAATACACAAAGGGTTTATCACACTGTGGCTAAGTCTCCTTACTCCTAAATTAGAAAGGAGAAGTTGTGACCTGATTTGCTAAATATATCCATTTAAGGGACTGCTGTTTTTTGGGATAACTTCCAACTTCACACTGTAGACAGTACAACAGGAAGTTCATCTGCCATATCCAGATGCCCTTCCACAATCTCTTTCTGTTATTTGTAAGATTGGTATAACTACACAGGAATAGCTTATTAAAGAAAAAAATATTCATCTAAGGATTCCTGTGATTGAATTACTGAAAACTGTAAGGAAATCAAGATAAATTGTCTAAACTTAAGCTCACCATCTTCTAACTGCTGATTTCTCTTAGAATGCTCCCAAGAAAGTCTGCTTGTTTTCATCAAGCTGTTACCAAGACTATTTGAGATTAACATTTAGGCTTCACTGTTGGTATAAAATTTTGAATTTTTGATATTTTAGTGAATTATATACATGAACCCAAAACACAATGATGTTAGATGAAAAATAATTCTTTCAGGTGGAAATAAATCCAGGAGGCACTAGCAAAACACCTTTTCTTTGGTAACTGCCAGTGAGATAGAAAATAACTTTCCACACGTGAATACTCTCTCAGTGGTAGAATCTTAGTAGTGCTACCACAGTATATGGAAACCAGAAGCTTCTTTTCTTGTAAAATTCTGAGCAATTGACAAGTATGGGATCGAGACCTGCAAATCAGCTTTATACCACCAGAATTTTCTTCACATCGCCAATTGTATTTTAGGCATCTCCAAGACCATCACCTTTCTGTAACTGGATTATAAGTCATGTCTCTCCCAGACCTGTCACAGAATCCAATAAACAAAATTATGCTAATCTAAATCTATTCTCTCTACACTGCTGGTGCTCTTGCAGATTAGTTTTGTAGATCAGATTCCTCCTGCAGGCTCTATTTGGCATGAGAAAGGATTTTGGAGGTCACTCGGTGTTTCCTTCCTGGAGCTTGAAATAATTCTTGGTTATTTCTTGTTTTTACTGCTCCTATTATTGGCTCGCTCATGTTAGATACTCTGATGTCATCTAAACCTACCTCTTGTGAGAAGCCTGGCAGGAAGCTGGATCCAGTTCTCCATCTCAGTCCCAAAGCACCCTGAATCCAGCCATGTGGGTGGTGTGGGACTTTGGTCACTTTGATGTGATATAATTTCTAAACCCTCATGAAGGGTAAGAAATACACACAATTAGAAAATTAAATATCTGACTTTGGGAGTGCTGGATTGAGAACTTTCCTGAAAAGCGTCTGAGTATTTGGCCTATAGTAATTATCTATGGCCTCTCAACTGAAATGGACTTCAAAGATTATTCTGAACTGCTGAGCTATTTTGAGGATTGAGGTGAAATTGCAGCTGGGAACCTTACTATGCATATTTACTCTTTCTTAATAATAGCAAAGCGGTTAAAATTTCCATTATTGTCAAAATAATGCATTTTTCTTGCAAAGAGCTTTGTAGAGAGAATTAATTTTTTTCTGTATTATTTTGTATAATATGTACGTCTCAAAATGCTTTTAAAAACCCAAACTCTAACATAATTGTGCTTCCTGTAAGATGCAGTCTGAAAAATGAAAGGTCTGCTAACAGATGTGGCTCTGCTGTAAGTGTGCTGCTTTGAGACAGTGCACATGCTTCAATTTCTGAGTGTTGCTAGGGAACAGTGAGAACGGAAAGAGTGTAGTTCTGTGTGACTGGCATTTTCTAATTAGTAAATAATAAATGTTTAAAAAAAGTTAAACTGTCCATATTAGAATTGCTTTCGAATTGTGATTGGATGGAAGTTGGCTGCCAGTCAGCAGATATCGTGTGTTCCCTTGAACCTCTCCTGTAATTAGGCTAAGAAGGTCAAAGAAGAGAAAGATTGAACTCTGTTATACTGGGCTGACTGAGTCAAGGCTAAGAAGTTTCTAGTTAAATCAATAGCAACTACTTCAGCAGCCAAATAGCTCCAGGCATCCCTTTAAAGTGATAATTTTATTTGTTAGCTGATTTTTTCTTGCTCTTACTAGGATCTGTATGGCTCATTTGGAAAGGAGGGAAGCAGGCTGGTGAGGGGTAGCACATAAGGGAGAGCATTTTCTGCATAATGAACTGTCCTTGGTATATCCATGGTGCAAGGCAGAGGTAAAAGATCACGGAGGAGCGTTAGTATTGCTGCTGCTTAGCAGGGGGAGAAACTCTGGAAAGGAAGAGATAGGGAAGTGATCTAGAGAAGACCACCAAAGGACAGGATTGGAGGGATTTCCTGCCACGCTCTTGGGTGTGCTGAGGCCTACAGTAAGAAGGATTTGATTTTCAACCATTTAAGTATACAGGACTTTTTCTAGTATCTTAAATGAATACAGGTCATGTTGCAGAATACTGTAGTTCCAGTCCGACTAGCATAAAATCCCTGGATAGGCTTTTAGTTCCAAAAAAACACGAAGAGAGCTTTATTAAAATGGAAATTAGTTAGAGAAGAAATGTTGTTTGAGGTTCAGCTGTTCATTGTTCACTGCATTAAGTATAAAGTAGTCTTGCCAAGGCATATTTTAACTTCTAATGAGTTGTGACCACGCTTCTGGTGCCGAATACTCTCAAACCTCAGCAAATACATAGCATTTTTCTTTTTAAGTCTCAATACCTATGCAACTGACTGCTGTTGTTATTCTGGTCAGAACGCTTGAGGAAATAGTAAAAGATCTCATCCAGACGTGGGAACTCTTTCATTTCCTTCCATTTAGTGACTGGAATATATAGCAACATGTGTGGAATCCTCCAGGAGCCTGGAAGGATCCATGTCTTTCTTTTCTGTAACACAGCACTCCCCTTTTTGTGACAGCCAATTGTAATCAGCATTTCAACTTTCAAGATGATTTAGAGTTTAACAGAAAAAAAGACTGAAAATGTTCAGATTATTAGTTAAATGAGGGAGGAACCAGGATGGCTGTTTCCCTCTTCCTTTAGACAATGCTTATCTGATCTTCAAAGTGATTTTAATACATTAAAAAAATTCAGTAATATTTTTTTTCTTATGTAGTTGACTAAACAGCTTGCAAGATGAAATGTAATATACTGCCTATAATTCAAGATGCAAGAAAATATGCTGATGAGGCCCAAAATTAAAATAATGATAGAAGTCCACCCAGAAGAAGCAGTCCCAATTCTTTGTTAAATTACAGTTGCTATCAACTGTGTTTAGTAAAAATGCCTTTTAATCATTACTGGTAAAACAACTATTTCCTCATTTGTGAAGGACTATAGGACATGTCTTGCTGCCTCTGTGTGTATTTAGCTTGTCCTTTGATATGAAATAGTTTTATTTATATCATTTTGGAAAAAAATGCATTTATTAGATGTGCTTTTAGCTGCACATCACAGAAATTTTTCCTCAGTTCTGAAGTGCCATTGTAGGTCCAATGTCAGTTGAAGGTGGCTGTTTTGCCTTGAAATTGTTTGCTATTATATGGAAATGGATTGTTGTTATTTTTGTGCATTTTATTTATTTATGCAAAGAAACAAAGCATTCAGTACAAACCAGCATGTAAAATTTAAACTGCTGTGAAAGAGACATTAAAGCAGAGGACAAGAAGCAGTTTATAAATGATTTACTCGAGTGGTCCAAATTTTGAAATAGTGTTTGAAGATGGTAAATATACACAGGCAAAGCCCAGCATTTGCATCAGCATTTAGAAATTGATTAATTACATGCCCGACTGCCAACTGAAAAGCATGAGAACCCTCTTTAACTGCAGTGCTTCTTCTATGTGTAGGTGGAACAGGTCTGTTTGAAATAGAGAGACCATTGCCTTCCTGTATTAGCAACACTGTGCAAATTAATATTAATGAGTTAATAATGTAATGACAGATTTAATTGTTTTTCACCTTGCTACAGTCAGCTCCAGCCTGTTTTCTAATTTGGAGGGATTGAGATTCACCAGATCCTATTTAAAGAAATTAGTGCTCAGACTCTGACTTCAAGGCCTTTGAATAAGGACATTGTGTTTTTCTGAAGAAACAATAATTTCCGCGTACATTTCATAAATGCCTCTTCCCAGTCAGTGTTCTGAACTTTAGTACATTAGTCATAATTAATAAATAAATTAAAGTGTAATAGAAACATAAATATGAACTTGCTCTAAGTACTGACACCAATTAAAGCAAATAAATGAAGTGTAAGATGGATTCCAATGGTCAGAAAACCATACCTTAATAATGGGATCAGCAAAGAGGTCTGCTTTCTGCGCTCTTGAGATGGGATTGCTGTTCCACCAAAAACAGGAGCAAAATTGTCAGGAGAAGGCTTAAATATGACAGTCTTCATCGCTTGGAAACGCTCTGAGGAAGAGAAAAGCTCTGAAGCACTCATTCAAAATCAGGCTGTTGTCCAGTGGAATAGATCTCAGGGTGAAAAAAACCAGTATGTCCCAGCAGAAACATGGATGAAGGTGAATTGCTCTTTATTTCCGTCTTACCTTCTCCATTTCATTTTTATTTCCTTTCCAAATGTTTGGGACAAAGTTTGCATTGTTAGACCTCAGCAGTGAGACATCCCTTCAGCTAGGGAGATCTGAATACAAGCAAATCTAGAACTGGATGTTTGGAAAGAACCTAACGGAATTTTTTACCTTCTGTTTTTCACTCATATGGTAGTCCGATTATCTAGCCAGGGTACATATTAATTGGCATTTAAATCAGGTGGTTCTCACATCCTTGGTAATGATACATGAATGTTTACTATCCTCAGTTAAGGATTTTTTTTTCCCCTGCGCAATTAGTAAGTGCTAAAAGGAATGGGCTGTCAAAAAGCCCCAGATGTTAATAAGTAGGGGAAGATTCAGCATGGCTCAAATTGCATTTTGCTGCTGCTGAAAAGTGGTTTGGTCATGATTCATGGCTGGAATCTCTGTGTAACATGTCACAAGTGCTCAGAAGTTGTGAAAGTGAAATGCTTTTGACATTTCAGACGCGTTTTCCCTGTTTCATTCTCTCTCCTGTCTGATGGTGTGATTTGCCTGTACTGGAGGCACTGCAGCTCAGAAATACGGAGATACCTCGTGTCTCTGCTTCATGGAACAGATGGATTCAGCCACGCTGAGAAGGTGAAGGTGCCTGATGTTAGGTGGCACGACAGCTGGAAAGCAACACTTGAGTCTGTGGGTTTTCCCATTCATGTGCTGGATAAAACCCTGTTTCTGCATCAGTCAAGCACTAAAGCTTTACTTTAATAGATTAGGGGACTTAAAAATGGCAAGGATTTAAGCGTGGACTAGACCTGAATCAGAGACTGTGGTTAAACCATCTCCCAGGGATGACATGGGTGTTTGGAAATAATTTAATCAAATGCCAAAAATCTCAGGTGTATGATTTGCTTTTTTGCTTCACTGTATCACATCTACATATAAATGTAATGTAGAAACCAAGAAATCAGCATGTCTTTCATAAATTACCTGAAGTCTTGCTCTTTTTTTTCCCTTTCTTGTTTTTTCTCTCCATGAAAGATCTACTAACCAATCTGTAGGAAACACGAGGAGAAGTTGTAAAGAATTCTAATTTGTAAATATAAGTTTCATGAGGAAAGAAAAAGAAAAGCTATATTAGGTAGCTTGGATGAAACTGCTTTGAAATATTTACTTGTGCCATCAAATTAACTTCTGTCTTCTATTTAGTATAAAGTTTGCAACATTTAAACAAACAATAACTTTATGCAGCAAAAACTAATTATATTTGTTTAGCTTAGCTAAAATCCAGATATGTGTTTTGGCTAATTTACAGGAAAGTTTAGAAGTGCCATTGTAATGTATTTATTATTCATTTTAAGACACAGCTTATCTGTGCTGTGGTCTAGATTTTAACTTATAAATTCTTCTGAAGACAAGAAAACAATATTCTGGAATGCTTGTGGAGAATCTTTGGTCCAAACTAATCGCTTTCGAGTATAAACCCATGAAGGGCTGTTCATAAATATTGTTAGGATGTAATGCAATATTGTAATGGAATCTAAATATGACATGCCATCCTGAGAGCAATTACCCATATAACACAGATGGTGAGGTATTAAAAGTATGGCGGCTTTTGTGCTAAAATAAGGGCTCAGTTATTTTAGGAGGGCGTTCTAAAATTTTACTAAGTAATTCAGTGACATGTAAATTCTATTAATATTTAGAATTTGCATGTCAGGCTGTGATTTCAGATCACGCAGACAAAGCCAGTGCTTGTATCAGACTTCCCAGAAAAGTACAGTTGCTAAAGTCCGAAGTCTTTGATGAATCTCTGGAAGAGTGGCCTGGTTTAGTTCTGTAACACCACTGAGCACATTCATTATTCTTCTGGTCTCTTTGCCTTTTACCTTTCTGCTCCAAGTATGGATTTTTTTTTTTTTTTTATCCTTCTAAAGAAATTGAGGGAGGAAAACTTGGGCAAAAACCAGGGAGTAGTTCCGACCGCGAAACAGGTTCTGTGACCAGTTTGAACAAGTTTAATCCACATAGGACTTGGCTCCTTTGCTCAGAACTCTTACTCAAGGTTATCCCAAACTGCTTCTTGCTCTCCCACATCCCGCCATAACCCAGCCAGCCCATACTTTCTGTGCCATAGAGCGGCACAAATCAACCCTCTCATTTTAGACACGTATTTGGGATAATATCTCAGGTGCAGACAGAGACCAAAATGAAAGACCAAATGGAGCAGGATCCTGTTTGGCCAGTCTTTCTGTTTGTGGCTATCTGGGCCATACACATATTATTGTTGCCAGGAGAGTTCCTTGAATAAGACAGGAGCAGTTTGCTGCCTATTTCTTACTTTTAATGTCCTTGTCTACAAGGACAAGTTGTGGGGGGTGTTGTGAAAAGGTAGTAAAGAAGGCAGGTAGTCAAACTGAAACTTTGCCACTGATCTAACAGAAAAATCTGTTTGAGTTGCAGGAATAATGGTGTAAACACACCTGCAGAAACAAGAGTGAAAAAGTTACTCGAATGGATATTTGGTAAATATATATTCTGGGGAATGACCTTAACATTTAATAAGATTTTATTTTTAATTAGATTTTAAATATATTTGCCTCAGCTCACCTTCCAACTCAAGTCTTTTTTACTGAGCACGTTATTTGCAGTATTATAGAATCAGATCCTCCAAAGAATTGGAATACCTTTCATTGTCAGTATGGTCTGATCATTATAATTCCGATGAGCCAGAGATGTCATAGGTAATGGTTTGCCCTTGCAGTAATGAGAGTTCAAAACTAATTTTGTGTTGATTGTGGTATATTAAAGAACTGGTCTGGGAGAGTTTTTGTTTGTGTGTATGCGCTGACCCCAGTCCACCCACTGCGTAAGCCAAGCTCCCAGCTCAGTTGTGCTCCTGTCCTTCCTCGGGATGGATGCATCTGTGCGACAAGAGCTACACAGTTGACCTAAGTTTGGTTGTGCTTCATGAAGCTGATTCCATCACTTTCTGCCTCCTGGCAATTCCCAGTTCACTGTCCAAATATTTAGATAATTTGAAAACAGAGAAAAGGAAAATATTCTGCCAAAAGAATATCTTTAATAGCTGCAGTTTTAAATACCTAGTAGAAAAAATCTCTGATAATAATTCTTTGAATCTCATCACTAACAATCTTTTGCTTTATATTACTATTGTATTGGGGAAATTGTGAACTATATTTACCATGTGTTACAATTAGTATAAGCCTACTAAAAGTATTTAGAGCTAAGGTGAATTCTGAGATCAGAGTAAAAAAAAAAAAGGAAGAGAAAAGATGAGCTTCCAGATGCTGTTAGGATATAGGGCCTTCTGGAATCTTGGGGTTAAAGTTCAGTAAAATTTAGATCAAGAAATAAATTTGAAAATCTTTCTACCTTCTCTACTGCTGCATCTGTGGGTAACAATAATAGCAGAAGGAAGGGCTCTGCAGTACTCTGCAGTACTAAATACAGGGTAATAAATGCAAGAGATAAACTGTAGGAAATGGAACATATGCAGGAGGACCTGATTTACTGAAAGGCTCACAAGAGGCTAAATGTATCAGTCCTAGCAGAATCCACGGTTTTCATGAGGCTTAAACTTTCCTAGTAATTAAGACTGTTTTTCTCTTATTTTTACATTTTCAGGGAGACTTTTCTCAGTGAGTGCGCTGTTATTTATCAAACTAAACTGATTGGGCAGGCAGCTGCATGGTGCAGTGTGACTTGGCAGGAGAAACAGCCACAGCATCAGGTGTAGAGTCAGCTCCAGGGGTCTGAAGAGCTCCACCAGATAGGAAAGGATCTCTTAGTGTAGGAATTTCGTTTTTCTCTGATTTACATTGGTCGAGGGTCCATTAACCTATTGCAGACAGACTATTTTGCTTTAGTTGTATTTCTTGTTGCCCTCTTTGGCCATCATCTCGTAAAATATTTTTGCTGTCTCCCTAATCTCATTCATTTAGTAAACAACAGCTAATATTAAATAATTTCAAAGGTCTTAAATTTCATGGAATGTGTATATTTGCCAATTTAAAATGTCCAATATTTTTTAGAAAGAAGCCACATTTGATATCACTATGATATCACTGCATGGACCTGATATTTTCCTTTCAAAATAAATAATTATTATGTATTTACTTTGATATCTGAGTTTGAGAATTGCCTTTTATGGTTGTTTCTGTAAGTTAGAATCAGAAATGCAGGTCTAAAATACTTTTGGAAAGTAAATAATATTAAAATATTTTTTTCTGTATTGTATGATATTTGAGGAGACTTTTGAAATTGTTTTGGGGTTGTTTATTTGTTTAAAAGTATATATTAACATCACAGGAGAAAATCAAGCAGGCTGGACTGAATAAACGAAGAAGAGCTATATGACTTTCACAACTAGTAATTTCTTTTCAAGTTATATTCATAGTATCATTTTGTCTGTAAATTTTTCTATGATATACATGTTTTCAAAAAGAAATTATATCCTACTATCACCTTAGAATTACACCTTCCACCTATTTGTGATGACTGTCATTCCCATGCATGCAGTTTCTGTACAAAAAACCCCATGCATTTCAGGTAGAAAAAGGATGATTTTAAAGATTCCAGGGATACACGTTTGCATGGCTTATTTCATTTTATTGATGGTTCAAGACTTATAGTTTCTTTTGAGAGTTTTATATGTACCAGAATTGGAGAGTCCAAGAGTGATATCCAGATCAAAGCAAATTACCCAGACTTTTGGCAATAGATATTCCCTAAACCCGCATGAGATAAAAAGGACCAGGAGAAAGGCTGACAGAGCTAAGATCATATTTTCTATGCTGTCTTACAGCAGCACATATGTACAGGTGTGCTGGGGCAGGACGCTGGTTTCCCACTGGTGGGGCTGTAGCTGTGTCCTTTCACAGTGGGCAGAGCACTCTTATTGCACAGCTACAGGAACTCCCTTGCTAGCAGGGTGAGTTTGGGGCGTTGGCTGAGAGCACCAAATGATTGCTTTTGTAAGAAGTGTGAAGTAATTGGAAACCCTAATGTGATATTTGCGTTCATTAATTAATGCTATCACTACAATGCTTTCTGTCATGTATTGCAGAGCAGACTTTCCTCCGTGCTTTCTATAATTAAGTTTCCAACAGTCTATAGAAACACAATAAATTTCTTTAGAAATAAGAGCTAAGCCTGGCAAGCTCAGTAAGAGCAGAGTAGTTCTTCTTTAATATTCCTTCTAAATTTGCTCAAAGTGTAGAGCAAGTCAAGAGCAAGTTCAATTTGCAGATTATTCTACTGGATGAAATGGAAAGTTGCAACCCAATGAAAATAAATCCAAGATAAAACATTTTTCTGTCTTTAAATTAAAGTGCAGTTCTGTGATAGAGAAAAGTTAAAATTCATCGAATCCATTAGTACAGTGACTTAATCAGAACAGCATAGCTGAAGGTGGAAATGAGTATTTTCAGAAATGTTCAGACATTGTTTAATATGTAAAGTTAATATTATCATTTGTGGCACATCTCAGCAAAAGTTCTATCTTTGCCCCACTGTAGATATGCATTCCTCCAGGAGAGGAATATTGCTGCAGTCATTGTGCTTTCAGTTAATGAGATGTGGGTCCAATTTGTTAGAGTTTTATAATAATAAACCTTATAATTTACTGACAAACTGGCTTGCTTTCAAAACAGTCTCTTATTGGCATGGCATCCTTTTTTCATCAGAAACTCTGATACGCAATTTAGGTGGTGATGGCTACAGATGTGTACCTTTGTAGATGGGCAGAAAACCAAGAAAAAGAGTGACAAAGAAATCCAGAAGTTTGATAAATGTTGCACTAAGATGAAGGGTGGGGCCTGCTTTGCTCTGCTGTTAAGAGTTACAAGCGAATTAGCAAACTCTGTTGCTCCTCACAGCTGAAAGAGTCATTAGTAAAATGTGATTATTTTATTATGTTGATCATGTTCCTCGTAACATGCCATAGATATGAACTTTTTCAAGCTTTTTACAGAATTTGTTGAATTCTCCCCATGCAAAGGCTGCTGAATTCCTCAGGTGTTACAGTTTTGTCTTATGATAGGAACTGCTTGCTATTAGATGATCAAGGGCTGAATTTACATCAGTTAGAAGGTTTTAATGGTATCCAAAACTTTTGCTGAATCCGTGAAAGTTAATTCAGGTCTGGTCCTAGAGATCTCTTTCTTCAGCTTCATTTGTTTTGCTTTTTAAAATTTTCTTCCTAAAGATTACTTCGAAAATTTAGCAAGTTGCTCTGCAGCTTCAGACAAATAATTTAAATTACTGATTCAAATATGTGTTTGGAACAAGAGCTGCACTTTGACATGTTGCTTTTCACTACATTAATTCCAGTTTTATATAGCTAGAACTCATGGTCAGAAATGCAAAATTCTCCTGGGCCACGTGGTGTTATGATTTAGGTATCATTTTTTCTTATGTTAGTATTGTAACAGAAGATTGGAGAACAAAATATTACAATTGAAAGGAAGAGTGCATTCTGGTTTTGTATTAGGAAAATGGTTCCACATCCTTGTTATAATTATACATGGAATAACATACTAGGGTTTTCTTAAGGCTTATCTTGTCCTATGAATTGAGAAGGTGAAAACAGGGCAAATATCTCAGTGTTACCTAGAATCTGTTGGTGAGGAGTGTGATTGAAACCTCTTAATGAAAGGAGAAGGGCTCTCTTACTCTCCTGGGGAAAATTTTTCTTTTAAGCCTGGGTCTTTAGACCATCTCCATCTTTTCTACTTTCTTGCTTCTGATAATGTCAGACTGTAGCATCCAATAGCTAATCCAAGTAATTTACTTTCCTGTGAAAATGCTGTCTCAATGATGCTGTTTTCTGTAGGATGCTCTCATTTTTTGTTGTTATGTATTTTGGCAGTAATGGTAGGCCTCATTGTAAAGGAAAAAAGTAAATATTGGTATTTTGAGTTTCCTAAGTTAGATTTAAATAGTCATCACTTTAATTTATGCAGGTTTTTTTGTATATTATAAGTAAAGTAAGTATGTGGCAAATTTTAAACATTCTTCTTTTGTTTTATTAATCTAGTTTGCTGAAGATTGCCTAAGG
This sequence comes from Cnemophilus loriae, assembly GCA_013397755.1. Classification (NCBI taxonomy): domain Eukaryota; kingdom Metazoa; phylum Chordata; class Aves; order Passeriformes; family Corvidae; genus Cnemophilus; species Cnemophilus loriae. The sequence continues at coordinate 1,348,599 of VZTF01017495.1, read as the reverse complement.
TGAAAGTCTGTTGAGTAAGGCCTTCATTAGCATAATAAAGTAAGCATAGTTTTAAATATCAGATACAATTATACCAGCCCCCCTCCTTGCTGAGATTTTCTCTGAACGCACCCTGATCATGCATGAAAAGAACTTAATGTAAGGGTATAATGAAACTTTTTACGTGTAATTACAAACTTTGCACCCTCTAGGACAAACATCTCCCGATAATCTCATTTTGTGCTTCATCCATTATGCAAGTCTGTCAAAAAGTACTGGTTTTTTCCAAGGCACTTGATTAACATTGACCAGGTTTTTTTCAGTTTCTGCTCAAATTAATGTAGTGAGATTAACACCACAATTATTTGCAGTGGGTTGAGTCTTGTCGTTTAATTAAAATAAAATAAGGCTGTCCATAAAAAGCGACTCGTTTGCTCTTATTTGTCCAAGTAGAACTGATTTCTGTGGTTTTATTTATGCAGGAATCATTCTTTTCCTCTTCCCGAGAAGATAAAATCTTCATTTTCTTGTTAATATCTCTTATTCATTTTAAATGACTAAAGAGATGGTGATTTTGTTGAGCAAACTTTGCATGAGGGAGGGAATTTGCTGATGTGACATGGTGGTAAAAGCTTGAAATTGCCCTAAATGTTTGTGCTACTAGCCTGCAGTGCTAATTATTTCTTTAATTACAATGTGTCTCATTATATTCCACATTTGTATACATATCCAAAAAGGATCAAATAGTGAAAAAAAAAGTTTTTAAATTAAAATTTCAAATTCATGTGTGTTACTAAAATGATATTAGCATTTCTAGAGAGAGATACTGTATTCAGCTGCCCAAAGCAGTGGTCAGAAAATCTGCATCTCAACTGATGTCTTTTCAAATATATGTTAAATATATACATAACAAGGTTCATAGACTAGTAGCTCATGGGGGCATTTAAGACACACTTGGTATGATTTGCTGCAAGGAACACAGCATTTTAATCAGTAAGTTAAAAGTACAAATGCAGAGGAACAAGGAAAGGTTTGCTATATGGATGAAAATAATTCTGAACAATTATTTTTAGTTGACTGTATAACTAATTGATATGTTTTTAATTATAACACCATGGAGCTTTTACAGTACTGCTGCTTTCAAGCAAGGGAATCTCCAAGGCAAGACTTGGTATTTCTTTGTGTCAAGATGATATAACTTTGCCTCAGGCACAGCCACAGGCTGGAAACACTTTGAGTGGTTAAAAAAGGAGACAGATGGACATCTGTAAGTTCATTACCATTACAAGTCTGAGCATGGTTCTTTGTTAGAAACTGATGCAAAAAAATACATGAGAATACAATTGTGATAATACCACTGGATTTTAAATATAGGCATGGGAAGTAAGGTATAATGATTTTTGAAGAGTTCCTGTCATTACAGAGTTATTAGTTTTGTAAACTATTTATTTGCAGACATAACTCCAACAGACCTTGGGGTTTCAATGAGGAAAGAAAAAAGATATTTTTTTAAATTTCAAAATCCAGGCTGAATTTAACATACCCATTCAAATAGGTCTATTGTGTTAAGGCTTATATTCTATTATGTTTTATGTTCTATGAATAAGTGTTTTCAATATTTAATGTGCAACAAGCATTACATATTTCTGCTACATTGCTAAAAATAAGTTAGGGGTGCAGTAATCCAAGTTTCTTGCAGGTGAAACGACTGAAGTAAAAGAAAACTAGAAGGAAAGAAACCCTGAAGATTTAAATAGTGAATTCGCTTTTAGTTTGTAATTATTTGTATTCTAATACCCAAGACTGCCATGAGTGACTGGGGCTGTGTTATACCAGGCATTGTGGTCTGAAAAATTTCTCACCTTTTTCCCTGAACACTTGCCATGTAACTGTGCATTCCTCCCTCTTTTATTCTTTTATTCTTTTTTTCTTTTAATTTCTGCTGTTGCTTTTAAAGGTTTATTTTTAACTAAGACGACTTCAGTAAAGTTAGGTGGCAGTGAGTTTGAGTTCAGAAGTGACAGCAAATGGCCAAAATGGAAAAGAGTGGGAGCTGCAGAGCCGGCTTAGCTACACCCAAAATGTGAGTAGGGAGAAGTGGTTTGAAAAGATGAAGTGATTATACCTGTCTCTGTTGTACAGAAGTTTGCACTAGTTATGAATCTAGAAATTGAGTTGTTCATTCCCACATACAAGACTAGTGGAGACAGAGAACTAGAAAGGGGGGAAAGAACAGTCTTTGTGCTCCCCAAGCTTATGAATTTTCTGATAAGGTATGAAGAATTTTTACTTGATTTTGTGGGGTGTGTCCTACATTATGTGAAAGATACTCCATTATACTTGCTTCTGCTCCCAATCCAGCAGCTGAGAGAACAGAAAAAGTGATTTGAGTGAGTGGAAGAAAGAGCTGACTCAATAGCAGAGTGTTCAAACCCAAAAACTCCTGAATGCCATGCACTGTGAGCCTATGCCTGGGAGGTGTGAGAATGCTCATGCTCTGCTACTGCTCTTTGTGCATCTGAATTCCAGCCTGGGTGATAATAATAACTGAGCGAGACTTACACAAGTAGCAACACAGAAGAAATACTACTGTGGTTTCCAGAAAAACAATTCTGCATACCCTCTTCAGATAAAAAAGAAGTGCCTGCTCAGCTCATTGGAGTTTGAGGCATTCTTGGAGTCAACACAGAGATGACGCTGCTCATGCAATTAGTTTTGATCAGCTTTAATGATTCTCCACATGGTTAAATTAAATGATTCTTGTAAGAGTTTGAGTGGTTTTCTCAGTGAAGGCAGCCTATCTATCAATGTATTATTGCTTAGATAACCTGTTCATCTTGTGAATCAACAGTTTTCAGAAATACCATCAGGGTATATTTTTCTTCAGAGACAGATTTACTTTTATGTAGAACACAGAATCTCACTATTGTTCTCTCAGAATGATTCCGGCTTGCCTTAATATATTCTTGTTAATACATACACTCATTCTTCGGGGTTCTCAGATTTCTCAGGGCCCCTGGAAACTTGAGTTATGTGTCAATAGTAAAAGAATCTGTGTGTATCCATGTACAGTTCATTTCTATCTACTTGCATCTGCATAGTTACTGCAATGTTGACGGTTGTTATCAAACTTGTTTACTTAAAATTGTTCACTTCTCTCCAGGCTACAAAACTGTAGAGCTGCACAGCTCCTCTCCTGCTCCAAGAGCTGCTGTGGCTCATGCAGCTGGTTGACTGCCAAGTTAGTGGAAGAGGAGCTAAAGAGAAGTCATGGGACTTCTCTTCAGGGAATGTGTGAGTTGCCCATGAAAACAGACTGAGAAAAGGAAGAAATTAATCTGTATCTGTTTAGCCACTGGACAGTCAGCTGGTATGGGCAGCTGATAACATACCTTAAGATAATGTCACCTTTGCTTAGGGAAGCACTTGAAGTTGGGGAAAAGCAGGGACTATTGGTTTTGGCTACACATTCCCTGTCTCTCCCCTCTCTTATGGCCCAGTGGAAGGTTCATATGGTGCATTAATAGTTGATTTTGAAATGATAGGAAAAAAAATTTCAAAGACAATTTTGAGAGATTGTCTAAGAGGAAAATTTAATGTTCATTTTCTGCATACGAATGGGGGACTCAAACTGTTTCTGAAAGTGTACCCTCTAATACCCATAACAGTCAGAGAAAGGGCAGAAACACAATTCTGCTTTGAAATGACAGAAATAGATCTTTCCTCTAATGCTTATTGTCAGTTATCTACAGTTTAGGCAAAAGTCAAATTGTCAACATGATGAATGTGTTAGATTGATTCAAATAATGCTCAAAATGATTGTGTTAGTTTACTACAAACTTTTGCATTAACTATGAGCTGGTGTCAAATTCACTCAAAACAATCATCTCTTTTGAGCGAGACTGTAAAATATTCTGACAGGCTTTTTAAATTTCCTTTGACAGAGCACTTTATTACAAATGTCTGATGAGTGAGCCCAAGGAATAATCAGTTACTTATTACTGACCACCTCCTAATACAAGCCCTAGGTGATACATTAGTCAGGGTTTCCTTAGTGTCACAAAGGTAACATGTTTTTAAGTTTCTGCCTGAGCTTCATATCTGCTCTATCATATTTAGGAATGATGGCTGTACTCAGAAGATGGAAAAGATGTTAGGCTACATTCTGATTGCAGTCTGCAAAGAATGAGATGATGTTACAAGGTGGTGTCCTTTAAAGACTCAACAGCTTTGCAGCTGTTATTGTTTTGGAGTAAATTTTAAGGATTATGAAGTTTAGTATCACTGGGGCTTTACAAGGGCTGCACACTAGAGGGAAGTAGCATCCAATACAGAATGTATCACAAAATTTTGGGGGTCTTTCTGGCAAGTGAACTTTGGATTGTCACAGCTGCTTGAATTCCAAATGGAAGGAAAGTGTAAGTTCTAATGTGATAAGATATTCTATGATTTCTTAAGATTTTAATCTGTGTGTGATGAATTTTAAGTGAAATTATGAATACTCTAATTATTCACTTCTCTGAATGGGCAGAAGATGTTTATGGAATATTGGGTAACTCTAGAATAATTATAGTGACTCTAAAAGAAGGGAGCAAGGTGGCTCTATCAGCACTCATGAAATAGTTCACTTAGTCTTCTGTGGTTTTATATGTAAGTTTGGCAATTCAAAAGCCCAATTAAGTGGATACAGTGGGAAAAGGAGTTTGTTTAAAAATTAGGTCCTCCAGGAATTGGGACCAAGACACATTTGTCAGGTGTCTCCAGGGCTCCCTTGTTTTAAATGCTGAGATGAAAGACACCAGGGCTGTGGTATCTCATTTGTTGACAGCAGTTTCATCCACCCGAAGCAGCACCAACTTTTATTCTCAGCTTTCACGTTCATTAACTGGTGTGTTAGATAAAGGAACTGATCCAGCTCCTAAAGGAGTTTCCAGTTTTTTGCTGGAACAGTTCCCATGTTTAGTCCCTTCTTGGTCCCACAGGAGAGTTGTCCCAGCAGAGTACAAGAGGGAGCACCAGGGCAAGAATGAGCAGTGAGGGGTGCAGGTGCACTGAAGAAGTTGAATCTGGATAGACCCAGATCGCAGGAAAGCAGAGGGAGAGGAGACAGGAGTGGATGGCTGGGAAAGGCAGGGAGAGCCTGGAGGACAGAGCATTTTGGCAGCAGAGAGCCCAGGGGCAGAGGGAATCAGGGGCTCCCTGTTTGAGGAGTTCTGCACCAGTAAAGAAGGAGAGTGAAATACAGCATGCAGAGGAGGCAGTAGATGGTAGGAAAAAAGAAATAGGGTTAGAGAGCTGCCCTCATGATAAGAACGGTTAATTAGGGGGACATTTTCTGGTCTGAAAGCTTCATGTGATTTACCTGAGATAAAAGCCTTGAAGTATAGCAGCTGAGGAGGATATGCTTGGGGAATTCACAAAGAGGTTGGAGAAAGTATTAGTTTGAACCATGACAGGGCCTTTTCATCATTTTCATTCTCACCATAAGACATATTGAGGTAGTATATACACTTAGGAAACTAATTACTATAAGCCTAGCAGGCCAGACCTAGATTACTTACTGAAAACAAGTCTTCCGAAGGATCAAAGTATTAAGAGATTCCAAAATGCCAGTGAGTTATGATGCTTGTCAGTTTTCAATATCAAGTAATGATAAAACCAAGTGGCTGTAACAAATTATTTTGTGTCCAGTTGAATAGATAATGATGACCATCCATCCCAAATGTGCCGCTTTTTAAAGTTTAGTTGCTGCACTAATAAACCTGAGCTGTATCAACCAAGATGCCAAGCTCAGTTTTGATTGTGCTGTGTGATAATTCACCTCTGTAGTCACTTCCATTTTCATGAAGTGAAATTAATTGAAAATTATGAATTCAGCTTTTCCAGCATGAAAACCCGAATTCAGCATGGGTTTGGGGACCATTTCAAAAATATTGTTTTTGTTGGAGAGCTTTTTTTCCTCCTGATTAAACCTTGCAATGGCCAGGTGAGTGCTAAATCATACTGTACTAGGAAAGCAAGAAGATTTGTTTAATTTGGGTAGGCAGATTCACCGTTCTTTAGAAGTAGCAGGCTGGGCTTAGTTATTCCCTGAAAGTGGAGGAAATTGTGCTGGTCTGTGTGCAAATGGAAAAGGTAGCCCAACCTATTTATGATGGGTTTGTTTCCCTATGAAAGGGAAGATCATAATCTCAGTGTTCCCTTAACAGCTGTAAAGAAATCAGTGTTAGACTGGGTCATCTTTGAACCTGGCAAAGAAGATTGAGGAGCTTTGGGGTTTTGAGGGTGTTGGGTTGGTGTTTTTTTCTTTTTTCTTAATCTGTTGCCTTTTGCTGAAATGGAAAGTAGTTGGTAACACAAGAATATCTGGCATCTTTCAGGTAAAGATGATAACATTATTGTTGTGTACATCTTAGCCACAGTTCCTTTGAGAAAGAGGTGTTCTCAAAGTCATTGAAGAAGAAGGAGTTCGAAATGATGTGTTTGCAGTGAAAGCCTTTTCTCTTGGAGAGTAATTTCAGGCATCAAACAGCGGGGTTATTAGACTTACTTTTTTCTGCAGTCACATTTTCCTCTGTATTATACTACAGCATTAAAAAAAAGGAGAAAAAAAAGAAAAGAAGAAAATGGTCTTGCATCATAGCAAGTGAACTGTGGAAACATAAAAGATACAGGAAATTTGTGTCTTCTTGTTTTTGAGATTGCTTAAGGGGAATGGGGATTTCTATGTTATTTTTATAATGGATCAAAACAGCAACAGCAAACTCCCTTCAGTCTTATTGATTTAAATTTGCTAGCCAAAAAGAAACAATCAGAATCAGTGAATAAAACCTGTTCTTTTGTTTGCTTTAATGAGCAACTTTAAGTTTGTTTGATATACATGGTTGTGGGTTTTGGCATGTGTAATTTATAATTATAGTGCAACTCTTCACAGTTTGACATCTTTCTAGTTTCAGACCTCTGCCTGTGAGTGTTATACTACATACCTATTTGCAGAAGGATCAGAGTATATGTTAAGACAGTTTCTAGACAGCCCAGATAGACACCAGGATAAACATAGCTATGCTGGCCTGAGCAGGTTTGCAACACCATAAGCAGTGAAGCCTCCCTGTTTTGTCTTGTGAGTCTGCTGGGTCCATGTGTGTGGGGAGTCAGACATTCTGGCCCCTCTTTGGAGCCATTTCTGATACAGAAACTGTCTGCTAGAGCAGTGACTGAGCAATATGCTGTTTAAAAATGTATAAAATCATGATTTGTCTGGGAAAGCTAATCATGGCATGATTTGCTGTACTAAACATGGTCCATCTTACTCAGAATTTTCCTTCTGATCGTGGCTTATGGCAGACACTGGGAACTGCAAAGTAGATACATATAAAATAATGTTTTCATACCCTTCTTCCTGAGGTCAGATTTTAAACTGCCCTACTTAGATATCAACTTAGCCTTAGAGGATGAGATAGAATTTTCTTTTTAGTGTTCTTTCCTATGATTGTAGTTCAGGATATCCTTACTATACATGTATAAATGTCCAATCCCAGATGACATAGGATAGACTCCTATATGCACATTTGCAGTACCTGGTGGCAGGGAGTTTCACAGTGCAATTGTCACAGTGAAAGCATTTATTCAGTGTTTTCAATTCCACCATCTTTCATTAGCTTTCCTTTTACTCTTGCTTTATCATGTGTGTGGAATGGTAATGTCAGATCTATCTTCCCTGTCGTTTTAGTTTGGAATATGCCCTTTCCATGTCCTTTGTTATTTGTCTCTTTTCCAAGACAAACTGTTTAAGTCTTGCAGTCTCTCTCTCTCTGTGATAGTTTCTCTATGCTTGTATTGCTTTTATTGTCCTCCTTTAGTGCAGCCTGTAGCCTTCTAGAGGAGGCTGAGTTAGAATGGATTGCACATCATCTTCCACTCACACCTAACGCATCTTAATGCAGTAACAGTCTGAGCAGAGGCTCTCACTGGGCCTCCTGTGTTACGACAGCCAGGTCCAAACCTATCAGGAGTGCAAGTAGTTTAAGTTCTTTCCTTCACCTTGCACTTCTACTCATTGCCTATTCACCCAGTATGGCAAAATTCCCCCAGACTTCTTCCCAGCTTTCCCTGAATTGAATTTGTTATTTGCAAATATTGCTGCTTTGCTGTTCAACTGCACTGCCATTAATAAATATTTTAAACTTCAGATTGAATATGAAACCTTGGGGCATTTTACTGGTCAATACATTACACTTGTCACAAATGATTAGCTTGTGAAACTGTGATGCTTTTGGATCATTAATCCTTTTTAATGTTTACCTTGTTACTGTATTTTATTGACAACAGGCAAACAACATTTTTGGTGCTATGCACATATTTTGCTAAATACAGGGAGAAAACTTGGGAACAAAAACTACTTACTAATCCTGTTTTTTTGTTAAATCCTTTCTACTTGGAGTAATGTTGTTAGTTTCATCACGACAAAATAAATTGTTTTTTGTGTGCTGAAGCCGGAGTGAAAATTTCACTCAAACATGACAAACATTCAAACTGAAATCATGTTTTATGGCTGCGCATTAACCCTGTCGCTCCAGTTTCCTTATAAAATGCTGCTGATGGTATTAGATAACTCTAGCTTCAGTGCAAGCTCTGAGCTTAGTTTTTTTGCTTTATTCTGTTTGGAAGGTTAAGCCCAACTATGAGCCCAGAGGACCCTGTTCATCGCTGTTGGAATCTAATGAGTTCTAAGTAGGTTATGGGTCTCTTAAATTAGCAAACATCTCCACAGCCTAACAATGCCACCTGTTCTTAAGATGAATTCCTCTGAATCCTGAATTCCCCTGAAAGTAGCACCTATCCACACACCACATTCCTGACAGATGGAAACTGAGGGATCCAACTCTCTAAAAATGCACTAAGGCAAAGACACTGTTTGCATACAAACTGCCATAATGTCTTACAATCACCAGGAAGGATTTGTGTCTTTCTTACCCTTTAAAATTAAACTCCAACCCTTATTTGGCACAAAGAATGAGAGGTGAAGCCTCATATGTAATGAAAAAACCCTGCATTTCTTTTGTGAAGAAAAGGACAATCCTCCTCCCTGAGGGTATCCTGCACATCCCGTCAGTGGAGACCCAACATCCTTCCCATGGCCTCGTCTTACTCCACTGTGCTTACTAACTTTGCAGTGTTACTCACACACACAAGTGCTGTGTACACTCACTGCTATTTCGGAATGTAAATTCCCAACAGCCACATCTGGAAATAGAGTGGGGAAGCAAATGAAAGTACTGTATGTGAAGTGCTCATAGGGCATATGATAAAGGTGCCAATTGAAGAAATGCTGTATGAGGGACCTTGTCTGGCTTTTCTTGTAAGGCAGAGGAAATAAGTAAATCTGTATTCTTATTGGAATGCAGCAGACTGGTGTTCATGGATTATCTTTTCTACAATGAAGAGAAGAGGTGACCTGACAGGGTAAAGGAGAAATGTGTTTCATTCTCTTGATGGACTTCACGGTCTCTTTAAAAAAGAAGGAACATGCTCAGCTCCCCCGATCCCTGGCACATGAGGTGAACCCAAACAGTCCTCTCAGCCTCTTGCCTCACTAATGAGGCTGCTTCTGAGTCTGGAGCCTGGCTGACACTGAAGGGCTCCACTGGCCAGACGGGACTGTGATGTCATGGAGGGCTTGTCAGGACAGATGTGTCACTGCTAAGGCTCCACAGCTCTTCTGCACTTTTGTTTTGTACTGAAATGCAAAACACACATGAACAGAGACTCTTGTTAACAGTCTCCTTGTCACCTGCTGTATCTTTTGCAGATCAAGTTAAAGAGGAAGGCATTTCGAAACTGGTTACTTCACTTAACTGTTCTTTAATGACTGTTTCAAGGATAGCAGTGTCTGAACTCTTGATATAAGATTCCCAATTTTTTTTTCCTCTCAGAAAGGCTAGAGGAGCAATTATATGTCTTTATTTTTCTATCACTCAGTTTAATACTAAGAACTGAACTTAAAAACTATGTAGATGATTGGTATCCTTTAGCTATTATCAGATATCACTTTCTAAGTAGTTTTAATTAGGATTTAATATTCATCCACCTATCCTTATCAATCATTCAACTTTAAAATACTGGTTTCTAATGATACCTTTCTCATGTTTGCTTTTCATCTTTTGGGATAGATGAAGTTGGTGCTGCACAGTAGGATTTTACACCTGGTAGCCACTCATTACATATCACTTTTTGAGGCCAGTGAGTGTTCCACATCTGCTTAGTTTGTTTCTCATTAATAAGATAATGATGCATTCTGTTGTGGCTCTCCCACCCCACAACAAACACTGTTTTGAACTGCATCATCAACTGCAGTGAGCTTCATTCTAAATGAAAATTGCTTTCCAGGTGTTGAAATTCATTATCTCACTGCAGTGGAAACAAAGATAGAGGTAATTGGATTATATATGTAATGTGAAACCCAATAAACTGTGGTGTAAGTAAACAATTCCATGACTGGGAGTCATAAGGATTTAAGTGTAACCAGGACAGAACCAGGGCAGGAAACTAATAAACACATGAGAAGTGAATAAAGGACTGCTGAATGATGTCTCACCTAAGATGAAAGAAGGCAATACAGATTTTAATGGTGCCAGAAGGATACTGCTTCTCCAGGATGTCTTATCTGAAATCTTTTGTGCTAAAAGATAGTACATGGAGGACTTCTTCTAGAACAGGAAAGGTTGTTCTGATCTTGCAGAACAAGACCAAGTCTAAGTGTTTAGTCTCAACTACTCTATGTGTTTAACAGCAAATGAACCTATCTTTACCACTGCTTCTCCCAGTTGTGAAAATGGGATGATTAGGCTTTTGTAAACTGACTTCACAATATTCAGATGAAAAATAATGTGGGGGTTTTTGGGTTTTTTTTAAGGAAGATACTGCCATTTTTTAGTTTATGAAATGTCCAGATTTTATTTTCTTGTGTTTGGTCAACCACACCAGCAAGTGCATAAAGTTGTGGTTTAAAAAACTTACGATGGGTTTAAAAATTATGGGTATAAAATAGTCCTAATTCAGCTATTCCCCAGCTTCCATCCAAATCTATGTGGTTTCATAAACTTTTCATATGAAGCAGGATCAGATCCATAGGGTTGAAATAATGAAAATAATAAGGATTACCTACAGCCTGGGAGTGCTTATAAGCAGTAAGTAATGTTAATGCCAATATCCCCCTAGGCAGGTGAAAATGGAATTGTAACTGGTGTGATGAGAGTTCTGTTTTGCTAATAAATTCATGTCAAGGTGTACTCATGTCTCTGACTGTGTAATACCATTTATATGTGTGTTTATTAGTGGCTTCAGATACAATTCATCTTTATCAAAAGCAAAGGAAAATTTTAGCAAGGGTTTGCAAAACGTGATCAGAGGAAGGGTGAATCTTGAAGGAAGCAGATAGGAAGTTCTCTCTAGCAGTATTCAGCAAGTGATTTTTTCTTTCTCAATGCTATATACCTGACATTCAGTTGTGATGCAGTGTGTGAGTTGCATGGATATACTGCTAGGGCGGTGGTCAGTCTTGGATCAGATGGCGTTAGAACCCTACATCATTGCTGGGTGCTCTGCATTCATGTTTTAATAATACTGGAGTTACTGGGCTATTTTGCTGACAGAGATGGTATGAAGCGGTGCTTCAGTTCCTCCTTCTCTCTCTTTTCTCCTTTTCTCTCACCCTCATTTTGAATCCCCTTGGTGAACTGAATCTGCAGAAGCAGGGACAAGCCAATTCAGTGTGCCAGACAAGTGCAGAGAGCTCCACAGTGACACTGGGACGTCTTTACATTCTGTAATGGTGAAGTGTCAGGATCAGGATTGGAAAAATCCTTTTTATTGATTCACTCTGATGTTCCCTTTCAGAATATGACATGTGAAACTGCAGCTTCTATTTCTAAAGTTCTCCAAGGCAAGAGGAAATATGTAAAAATAGAGGAGGATAGGTACTTGTGATTTTTGCTCTGCTGCACATTTAGGCTCACACATATGAGTTTTCAGTGATATCTGTGCAACTGTATCCCTTGACTGGTTTCAATGAGCATAGCTCTAGGAAATCAATACAACAATCAGTATTTTTATTAGCTGAGAATTTTTTCATAAATGAAGTGATATTAAGCTCAAGACTATAGAACAGCTATGAATTCATCTTGAATTATACAAATATAGGCATTAGTGCAAATATGTACACTAAAAGTAGTCATCTTTATAGTTTTTAATATTACAAGTACATTTATTTATTTTATTTTCTTATTAAAAAGTACTGATGCTTTCAGAGTCTGTCCAGGGTACACTGTTTCAGTGTCTTTCATTACATCCTGCTGCATCACTAATTTGAAGCATGCACAAAAATGCAAAAAAAAATCATAGATCATAATGATTTGCCATCAGAATGGGCCAGGTGGGACTACAAGCAGAGCATCTGCAGTAAATGCGTCACATCTTGTATACCAGGGAAAGCATTTTTTGTCTTTTCCACATTTTTCAAGAAAAAGTTGTATTTAAAATTCAAGAACAGCCTTTCCTGAAGTCTGTACTAATAGAACTGTTGAGCTGCGTTTAACAGCTCAGCTGCACTTGTAAAACTTCAGCTTTGTCTAAGCAGGTGCTGTGGGAACCCCTAAACCTGGGCACTGCAGAACAGAATGGATTTTACTTCACTCAACACCCACCACACGGCAACAACCCCGGCACGGCCACCTGAGGAGGGGCACAGGAGCTGTGTTATATCTGGGTGCTGATTTCTCAAGAGGGGCACGGGAGCTGTGTTGTATCTGAGTGCTGATTTCTCAGGAGGGGCACAGGAGCTGTGTTACATCTGGATGCTGATTCCTGAGGAGGGGAGCAGGAGCTGTGTTGTGTCCAAATGCTGACTCTGGCTTGTGCTGGTGATTCATCCGAGAACAAGGGGCTTATTCTGCTCTGGGCTGTGCTGTTAAAGTCTGGTCTTCGCTCACACTGAGAAACTGTAAGAGCAAGGCTCACCGAAGAGAACAGTTGACAGCTGCTATTTTAATGTCTTCACCGTGAATCTTATCTACCACTGTGACATCCTCATCATGTATTCACTGTTTACAGATTTCTAAGTTCGTAGAAAAGTCTCTGTCATATGAGAGCAGATATTCAAGGGGTCTCTAGCCGTCCCCAGGAGCCTACTGGGAGCAGTGAGTATTCCATGTCTTCTTTCATAGGAGGGAAAATGCCTCATCCATACCAGTATCAGTAAACCATTGTTGCTGTGGCACAGCAGTTGGTGAGATAAGATAATTATGAAGCATTAACAGAACGCATGGAAAATTAATTATAGCTCACAGAAGGAAAGAGAATTCAGCAAACTATTCAGAGTATTCATTTTCAGCCAGTCCTGTCACAACTCTGGAGAGAGAGAAAATGCTAATGAAGTGTGAATATTTCAGAAAGATGTAAAAAGAAGGAATGATCAATTGAACACAGTAAATATCCAAATAACAAATATTCTATTCAAATGTCACAGATCTGTAAAGCAATTTTGTTTCTGGGTGCATACATGGACATATGAAGTTCAGTAGTAAGATGAAATCTGGAAGTGAGTTCTTTTGAAATTACCCATTTCCTCAAAATCTCCAGAACTTATTGATTAAAAAATTCAAATTTATTATGTAAATATAATAAAAACATCAGTCCAGAAATCTTTTCATGAGATTGCACTGTATGTGTAGAGGATGCTTGCTTGTGGATGTCGTACTTCCCACACATTGAAAGCCTCACAATGAATGGGCCTCAGAACTCGCGCTGAATTTTGGCCCATTAACACAAATCATTCCAGATGTACTGTAACATTAGGAGCTCCTGCTAAGCCAGGAATTTGTGTAAAAAGAGACACTATTCTGTCCAAGCAGAAACCTCTGCTACTTAAAAAAAAAAAAAAAAAACCATAAATTTTTCAAATAAAAAATTCTTGGCTTTGTACTTTCAAAGACAGAATATTTTGATTTACATTACAAAGGTTAAAACTGTGTAAAGTTGGTGCTTTTTGAACAATCTTAACTACTTTGATATTAATACATTTTATGTGAAGGTAAAACAAATACTCTGCTGACTAGGAAACCTGTTTGCTCTTTCTACTCCAATGTGAATCTGGTGCCACATGGGAGTTCTTCATTTCAATTAATTATACTTGAGAATATTTTGTAGCTCAGTACAGATATGCTTGCTTCCTTTAGCAAGAAGAAATTGTCAGATGGTCAGGAACTCACAAAGATTTAATTTAATCTTGGAATTTTCACTAGGACAGAATTTTCTATTACTGCACAAGAGGGCTGTTACAATTGATTAGATGGCCACTTCCTTATGCCTGTAAGTGTGGTCTTTGGATGGCATAATGTTTATATAAATTTTATTTTGCATGATGCACTGACTTACTATTCCATGTAATGAACAGGGAAAAGTGAGATAGCTGAGATTTTTGACCTCACCTCTTTGACTTTTCTTTTTTGCACAATTTCAGTCCTCTTTTACATAGTACATTTTTGAATGCAGCACTTCAAGTAAGCCATGTGACAAACTACTAAAATATCTTTAAATGGGTTAGGTACATTTGAGAAATTGAGCTTGAAATATGTTGGTCTGTAATACTGAGTACGTAACACAGGAGAGTAGAAATCCATATTGTACATGTAAATGCATAAAGCATGGAAGCTTGTGGAATGGAGAAGGACATTGAAGAACAGTTTTGAAATACCCATTGATTTGTGATTTTGATGATAACTAACAAATTGTCTAAAACACTTCATATAAAGACCAACAAAACTTGGCAGAGGTGATTTTTATCCTGCTTAGCATACATAGTCTAAGAAATGTTGCAAATCCTTTGGTAAATTCATCTTTTCATGTCTTGCCACTTGACAGTGTTCTCTAGCTACAAATACTCCTACTTCACCAGATGGAATAAGAATACAGGAATAACTGTTAGAGTATTGTATGTCCTGTGGAAAGTGAGAGAATGATATTTGTGAAAATATTGCTTCATTGTGATGAAGAACAGAGAGAGAATGTTTTAGGGAAACCCTCATGGATGGGCTACCACCTTCCAGCACTGCTCTAACAAAGTGGGTCTGGCCCAGCATGGTTGATATGCAGAGCACTTTTAGAAAGGTACTTTTTGACCTGCATTTCAGAACTGGTGGTCACCTAGCAGTCATGTTCACGTGTGACTCACACGCACCTTGTACAGGTGTGCAGGATGCAACCCTGAGCTGCAGCAGAAAGCAATTCCCTTCTCTTTTCTGTGGGTTGTGAAGGCAGAATGCAATGTGCTCTTAAAAATGTGTCTGACAACACAGTGCCTCGTACCTCAGGACAGAGAAACAGAAGACCTCAGTGCTAGACTGCGTCTGAAAATCAAATTATTTATAAGGAAGATTGAGGACAAATTTTCTCCAGGTTTTTTAGCATAAATCACTCTGCTAAATTCAGCTTAGTGATACTGGCACAATTTCTTTTTGTCTTTCAGCTGCTCTGTAGTCCTTTCTGAATTTTGTTCAGATGAACTATTTTCAAGTATTATTTAGAGAGAGATCATAATCTAGCAGAAGGGGAAATAAAGGAATCTGACTAATCTCTTCTTCAAATAACCATGGCCAAGAAAGTCATTAAAGCAAATTTAAAATACAAACATGGTTTTCTCACTTCTTTACTAAATGCCACAGTTATTCATCTCTGAAAATGGACAAACACAATCTCAGTCAAGCTGTCATTATGAAGAGGAATGGATAAGTTATAATTTGAATGCTAATCAAATTCTTATTTATCAGTCTTAGCTGTGCTGGTTTGGTAGGCATATGCCAAAAAATTTAACAAACATTTTGTCTTCCAAAGAGCAAAGTCTATGTTTGCTTGTCTTCTCCATAAGTGATTTTTAATACACACTATTAATGAAAGACAAAATAAAATACAATAAAATGAAAAGATTGGTCTTGCAGGACATATCTTGTGACACATTGACGAAATGGCTGTGCTATATCTGAATAGAAAAAATTTGATGGGAAAACTAGTTTGTGATGGAGAGGATTGCAGTTTTTGACATTTGCCTGAGGCACTTGATGACGAAAAAAGAGTTATCACAAGGATGAGTAAGACAAAATTTTAGTAAATTCCTTCAAGATGTGTAAAAATGCTTTGAAATCAGACTGGTTTATTGATTTATTTTCTGTAGTGTCACTACAAATACTGTCTGAATATCTGAAACCACTGGACAGTTATTTGATATTATGTCTAGTACTCTCTCTTGAGATTCCCATGTCTGTCTTGTTTTCCAGGGAAGTTCCTGTAAAACACTGTCTTTAGCTTTTGCTGTGCTTTAATTCAGTCTGTTACCTTATGGGAGATGGTTTTGACTTTGTTCATGTTAACGGTAGTTGTGATATATCATTTGGAAGTGCAGCGTGTCTTGTGATGGGTAAGCTTGTTAATGAAAAAGGGAAAAATTCCAGGGGAAGAGGGGCAGTGATGGGGGCAGAGGTGGGGCAGTTGTTAGCTCTGTGGTGTGGAGGTGCTGCCTGTTTTCCTGTCCTGCTGCCCCAGCAAGAGTGGGCTGCTTAAGGCTATACAGATTCAAGGCATTAGTGATGGCTTAACAAAGCAGAGCACACTGGCAGCTGATGTGATTTGGCAGCTGGTGTGTGACATGAATCAGAGCTGTTTCCCCCATCTCTGCTGTTGCTGTGTTGCTGCCGGAGTGGGGTGATTCACATCCTGGGCTACAGCTTTCTCCTGTACACACACGGTTACGTTTGATGTTCAGCACTCCCGGACCTCAGCAACACCAGGTTCTGTGTGTTGCATAACAAACACATGATAACAGCATCTTGTGTTCATTGCTTTGTGTCCCTTGAAGACAATCCTTGTTTCTGAGTCCAGATCCCAGATAAGCACAGGCCAGACAGACCCATGTACAGCTGAAGCACCGTTGCCTTCATATTTTAAGTGTTGATATTTTGGCTCAAAGAGGAGCTGTGTGTGAGCTTGAACAGCAGACCAATAAGAGTAACACTGGTAGTCCAGGCAAGCTGTGGCTGCCCCATTCCTGGAAGTGCTCTGGGCCAGTTTGGATGGGGATTTTAACAATGTGGTCTAGTGAAAGGTGTCCCTGCCCATGGCGGGAGATTGAAATGAGATGATCTTTAAGGTCCCTCCTAACCATTCTCTGGCAGTCCTGTGTCTCCTGTTAGAATATATTATAGGTCAATTTGTTTAAAGTCTTTACTGATGCTAGCATTCAATACTTCTAAAACCTGCCTCTGCTGTTAATATATTTGACTTATTTTTTAAATACTTACTTGCCTTTAGCAAATGCATTAAACAACTTTTCTAATGACCGTTTTGCTATCTCAGATCTTGCAGAGGATAGGCTGCCTTTTATCTTTTCCTTTCAAGAAATAACCTTACCCTAAAACTTCTCCAGATTCAAAGCATGGATTTTAAGTGGTGATTGCAGGACATGGCCTGTGTATAGGTGGCTTTAATAATATACTTACTATTATAGAGCACCGCTTACTTTTCTGGGCAAATCCCTTCAGGGAGTTTGTGTCACCAATACCGGATATTTAGGGGAAAAGAAAGCATTGGTTTTGTGCTGTAGTTGATGTTTGCCTTGCTTTTGGAGCTTTAGCCTAACCCAAGTACAATGAGTGAAGGAATTTAATGCCTTTGGTTCTAGAAGGACTTGATGTTTTAAAGTTTACAAGCTCAGTTTCTTACGCGATATCCCCATTGACTTACACAGAGAGATTGGAATGATTTACAGTCACTGCTGGACTTTAGAATGATTCCCAGAAGTCTAAGCCCAGTAGTACTTCAATAAGCCACTGTAATAAGATATTTTATTGTTATGGCTTTGAATGTCCTGCAGTGTACGGTAATTCAGATATAAAATAATTAGAGGCAATTAAAGACCATTATAGTAAGGATTACTTTGTGCTAATGACAGACTGTTTGACTGGAGGAAAAATACTTCTAAAGTCATTCAGGGAACATGATACCTAGTCAAGGTGGGAAAAGGAGCACATCTAAGGTTTGAGTGGGAAGAAGCCTAAGAAGCCTAAATAGATGAGGACTTTTTCTTGCACCACACTCTCCTTTTCTTTAAGTATGCCCCAAATTCCAATATGTCTTATAATTAAACATTTTGTTCATTAAAGATATTCATTAAACTACAGCAATAATGTAGAACTTTACTTCATGAAAGGGTATTTCTCAACGCATAAGAAGAAAAGATACAATGTTTTGTGTTTAGCTGCTGATTTTTGATAGCAGTGTTTTATTAAATGTATTAAAATCAATAATGCTAATTTTCTATCTCTGTCAGCAAAATGTTTTTAGTAAAACAGATATTTTCTTTACTTTTAAATACAATTCAGCAACTGTCGAGAGTCTGTCAGGAGAGAAGGCATTTAGCTTAGACTACTTGAAAAATATATATCACAGATATTCTAAGTCTGGAACACTTAGGATTACCATAACCACTTCTAATTTATATTATGTTTGGAAAAAATACCTTATATTGGTAATGTGTCATCTGTTGTTGTGTGGAGGAATTCCACACAAAAATTCTAAAATTCTGAAGTTCTAAAGTACCCTCTGACCAGTACTGTTTTCTCCAAAAGCAGAGTAGTACACAAGAGCTGGCTAAACATGAGAGGGTTGTTATAAATTTTTATAAACTCTTATTTTATTTTATGCGCAGCTGGATAAGACTTGCCTACCGAGTTACAGAGGTACTACACATCCAATAGTAGTAGAACATATCTGATAGAGTTGCATAACTGCTGTTTCTTCGCCAAGAGCCCCAAAAAAGTACAGATTGTGCCCAGTATCTGAATGCTTCCTTTCAGTCCACTTCAAATTCTTATTGTACTCACTGCTGGTCACTGCACTGCTTGTAACTCATTCTCGTCTCTTTCTTATTTGAAGAGAAGCCTGTATAGAAATAAAAAGCCACCAGCAAAGGTAAAATGGGTAAAAATTTCTTTAGGTACAGCTGTGCATGGAAGATATTCCATGTCAGGCAGTTGTCCTTCTGAGATCCATGGCTCTGTCTCTCACAGCAGACTACTCTGCAAGAAACCACTCATAAAGTTCTCCAAATAAGTGATTTTCTCTTTTATAGGTAAACATGAAAATAAGTGGTTTTGCAAATATCCAGCAGGAGGGTTGTACAAATGTTAGTGCATCCAACTGCTTTAATACATCATCATTGAAAATAATTCAGTTTTACCAAGCTGAGTGCAAACAGCATTGCCAGATCCTCACCTACAGTGATGCTGGAGGAAAATACAGCTTTTAACACATAAACATTGGAAACTAAGGAAAAAATATTTGTGTGTCCATGAGGAATGCAAATGTTAACACAGTTTTTATGTGAAGCATAAAGACAAGCATATAACTTAAATATTGCTCTTTTTGTGAAAATAAGCAGTTTTGCATGTGATTTCTTTCTAGCTGTCTTAAAATTAAGTGACTATGTCTCCTCTGAGAAGTTTTTAAAACAGAAATGATAAAATTTAATCCCTGCAAATGGGCTGTAATTGCAAATTTTAGCAATACTTGTGAAGAGGACCTAAGTATGGAATTCTCTCTGGGATCTTTTTACAATCCGAAAAGTAAGAACTCTAATTTCCAATGCTGTCTGTTATATGACTGGCTGACTCCTACGGAATAAAATCCTTTCTGTATCCATATTTTCTAAGATGAAAGAACTTGACAGAGAGTATTAAATTTATAACCTAACCGAAACTATAATTTAGGGTGTAGTGATGTGAGACATCCAGTGCAAGAAATGTTACTAAAGTTGTAAACATAAGTAAGAAATTTGTGTGCATTAAAAACATAAAGCAATTGAGAATATTTCCTAGACTTCTTAGTGATGCTCCATTTATCTAATTTTGGGCACTTACTGCAGAAGGTGTGTGTGCTGCAAAGTCCTGTACATCCTCATGTCTTTTCAGATACAGTGATCTCCTGGAAAGGAACAATATAGCCACTATTTAAGGATCTAAGCATAATAAAACTTACACTGAGGTGGAAAGAATCAGTTTTTCTAGTTTTACAGATGAAAGGAAGTGAAGCATTATCTTATTGAGTTAAAAGGCAGTACATGTAAACCATTTAAATGGCCACTGTGTCAACCACAAAAGCTGTCTTTAGATCATGGTATCAGTATCCAATTCCTACAGTAATTCTTCAGGCAATCACTGTTCTCAGAAAATCCTTCCCTTATTTTGTAAAGAGTCATGAGTCTGGAAGCTGATTTTTTCCCTTTAGCTGAAGAAATGGGAATTGTAAACAAATACTTCATTCACTCTTGTTCCAGGCAAGAGCATGAGTGCTTATCACTATAATCACAGCTAAGAAGAGACTGAAAAAGATGAAGGAATCTCTTTAGATCTGGTAAACTTTATATCCTCAATTAGATTTTGACTTCCATAACTGTGTTTATATGCAAAAGAAATTCTGTTTTTCTTTACTCTTTATTAATTTCATAATGAAGGGAAAAATCTCTTTTAAAATAACAGATTTTTTAATTATTAACCAAACGTCATACTGCTGTATTTACTTAGGTAATTTTATACCTATTTGTATTAGCATCTTTTCTATATTAGATTGCTTTACAGTGTTAAAAGCAAGGGAAATAAGCTTTGAAAAACCTATTCTTAAATTGATAACTGCAGGGTCTCTAGTGAAACTCTCCAGGTTCTTCTGGCTTACACTTGATTTGCTTTAATAAGGGTTATGGGGAATGAAAAACTATTGAAACTGCATTTTAAAATGCCTGGCAACAGACAGGTGGAAAAGACTTAGAATTACTGTTTTTCATTACTGAGGGCCCCTCAGGACTGCACTGGAAAGAATCCTGTCTGCCCCAGATAAGAGTCTCCCAGCAGTTTAATGTGCCAATCAGTTGTGCTCAGCAGCCCGGAATCATCATATTGCAGCTATTGAATAGTTCCAGACCATATGCTCAGAAGGATGGGAAGTGTGGTGTGTGCCACACTTCCAAAGAATGATGATGAAGAACATTAATATGCTGATGAAGAAGGAAAAGAAAAATAGAGAGAGAGAGAAATACTGAAGAAGCAACCCCACCTGTGTTACTGAGCCTGACAGATATGCTGTACTAACTCTTCTATTTCATATAGAATTATAAATTTGAGTTACCATGAGGTCTACATAACACTGAATTACTTGGTATCATCCTTTCCCCTCCTTTGCCAGTATGTTCTCTCTTTTGATTTTTAGACAGAAAAGAGTTAAATCAGAATCCAAATGTCAACAAAAGATCCAGTGAGTGTTTTATCCAGCTGGCAGCCTGGAAATTATTTGTGTTCATTTGGGGTCTAATTACTGTACAACAACTGAGTGATGGACCAAGTATGGCTCCATTCATATTAAATAACACACTGGGAGCTTAAAGGAGGAATGATAACGAGGGTTCTGAGAAAATGGGAGAACAGTAAGAAAATGCATTTTCATATAGATTTTATCCATTCTAAAACAATCACAGTGACACCATCACATAACATACGGATAGTAGATGCGCAAATGGAAAACAGGTCACAGGGAGCTGATCTTGTAGCCAGCTTTTTCTGGGTGCCTCACCCAGTGGTCTTTAATGCACAAAACTGTAGGGCAAATTCAGAGTTGGTATAAGGAGATGAATATTTACCATGGACAATCTATATTTACCACGGACAATCTATATTTACCATGGACAATCTTCATATCTCTCCAATTTTTTATAAATTCTACTAACCTGTATACAAGAGGAGCAGAAATGAAATATGGGAAGAATTCCAGAGTAGTTATTTAGAACAACAGAACAAAACATCAAGAAATAGCTGCACAAATGAGATCTTTTACTCAATAAAAACAAACATGCCCTTTGAGGAAACAGGGAATTCCAGGAAACCCAAAAATAATTTTTAGTTGAAGCTAGCCATATCAATGCCTTAAAGATATGTATGTATTTAATGATCTTGTCTGATATCATTACAGCAATAATTTTTCATAACATAGGCATAGATGCACTAAATTTGCCAGGATTGTGAGGTATAATGGCTTCTACAGTGTGCTTTTCTAAAGAGCACTGAAATCAAATTCGCAGATGCAGACAGCTTTTAAGAACTGAGTTGTCTGCAGGCTGAATAGATGTCTTAGTTTGGGAGGATGCTCTCATTTTCCTTTGTCACTGTAACAAGAGTCACTGATTAACAATGCATTCAATTGTTATGAGATAAATTACAGGATTTTTCACATTTATTCTTTTTTATGTCATCCTTTTGGCTTTCCGATTACTCATGAATTTTCCTTAGTACTTTTCTCTATTCCCAAATTAAAATGAATGTTATATATTTTGTTTCAGTCCATGTGAGATTAAGTTCCAGCCTAGAGCAACTAAATTAATATTGTCTCTGATTGTGTAGAAAAGAGTACAGATTATAATTTTTTAAATATAACATCTTAACATGAGGCAGATTCTCTCAAAGTAGTGCTTCCCTCTGATTTATGATTATTAGGGTTTGGTTATGGTTTGTAAAGAAGATGTCTGATTCCTGATTTGGGATCAAAAGCTTGTACCAAAAGCCTGTAAAAGAATAAATTTAATGTGTTTTGACTTTGGTTTTCTTCCTCTTCTGAACTGTGATTGTATTGTTCAAGAAAGACCATTCTGTTCCTTAAGATTTACAGTACTGTTGGTAGACCTTAGTTAACTTTAGTGATCAGCTAGATTTGGTGGGTTTGTTTTTATGGATTTTACCAGCATAACCGTTCTGTGTTACACTGAGGACGTTGTTGCCATCGGTGCCACTGAGGAAATATTTTGTCTTTTCCAATTCATGTTTTCGTCAGTTTATGAGAATATATTTTCAGTTTGTATGGGGTGAAGGTGTCAATAATTATGAGTGACAGGTATGGAAATCAAGCAACAGAGTATTCTACTTTAGACAGTTTATGAATAATAAACATGAAAAAGTAGCTTTTTTGTCTTTAACTTATTCAGCAGTTTTTACTTTTCTACTCAATTCCTTGCTTTCAGTTTTTTTTCAGGATTCCAAACGGAAGTTTACTCTTGCATTCTCTCTGCTATACTAGCAAATTTCCATTTCAAACCAGTGAACAAAACAACTTATTAATTTCGAAGTGGTTGTGTGTCTCCTGTAGATCTATATGATGGAGTCACCTGCCTTTCATGACCTGTACTTTCCAACATCTTTCCATCTCATCAGGTGCCTCTGAGAGATGTGAAATATCTGGTTTGAAAAAGTCAGATGTTTCACCACTCAGCATGTGTTTGTTTTTCTTACCAGAGCTGGTACATACTGCTGAAGGTGAAATTTCAGGGTGCAGTTCTCAGAAGCTCTTCGCCATGATGGTGAACCCGCTGTGTCATTCTGAGGTTGCTGCTTGGCGCTCACTTCCACAGGATCAGTTGGGGTTGGGTTTGACAGAGAGGTGATATTATGTCAAAAGGCCTGGACTTCCATCTGTGTTTGACCATGCAACTTGTAGTAAATTTTCTTACCTTTCCTGACACTTCTTCATTGCAATCAAACAAAATCTTGCCTTCATCTGGAGCAAACATAAGTGTTATACTTGCTGTAGTTAGTTCTTTAAGACAGAAGAGTATGAAGCTGGCTAATAGTAAATGGAAATTGTGCAGGTACCTTGTGTGCTGAAAGCTTTTTCTGGAGAAGTGATTAAATGCATTGAGTTTCACATCTGATCAATATAAAAAGTATTCTGGCTGTTGCTGGACCTGGCAAACATTTTCATCAGATTTGGCTTCAATCTGTAGTGAGACATGTTTACAGAACTAATTTCTAAATGCTTCTCTGATCAAAGGAAATTTTTATTATTTTTGATAAAAAATTACTATCTCCTGAACTGCATTATTTAAAATTGAAATAGAAAGCTATTTTATTTCAGCTCCTTTGAAAACTCCCTAAGAACCTTTCCTTGAATAAAATATATTATCTTTGACTTGAAAAGACCTGCTTTTCGCACTTAATGAAGTATCATTGTAACACAACAGGTTTTAATTCTTTTTCCATTATCACCTTAACTCTAATTCTACCAGAGCTTCCTATGTGACTGATTCCTTTGTTCAGAATGTGGCTTTCTCTCAAACAAAGAAGCTGAACCAGAATTTTTGAATTTATGGCACACTTGTTAAAAAGCCAGCTGCATTGCATAGTCCCAGATAACAGCTACTGAGCAGGGATGCAGGTACCAGACACACACACAGCCACGTGTGTGGGATCCCTTAGGGGCTACCTCCACACCTTCCTGTTCAGCTGAGCCAGAGCTGTCACTAAATTCTAGGGCCAAGAGTAGCAGAAGGACCTTCATCCCCTCTGAGTTACAGAGCAGCTCGTTATGTTCACCCTGCGCTGCACAGCTGCAGGAACAGCAGACACGGGGCTGCAGATGTAAGGCAGGGAAACAGCAGTTCAAGGGACGTGCTCTGTTCCAATCAAAATTTCCAGATGTCAGTGCTTGTTCCCTTTTGGTTCAAAATCAGTCTGTTTGAATCTTAAAATTGCAGCATTCTGCCTTTCTTGCCCCTCAGCTCCTATTTCTTCTTGCTGCCCATATCTCGTTGCAGTAGTCCACCTTCCTGAGCACTTTCTCTCACTTTTGACTTTACAGGCAGTGTGGCCTGGCAAAAGACCAGTTGTGCCTTTCTGCCAGTTCCTCCTTCAGCTTTATTTCATCAGAGTCAGAAGTAAGTGTGATTATAGTAAGTGCAGTTATCGATATATTTTCTTCATTTTGAGATTGGACCATCTAATTTGGCAGCTTTTGAAGTGTGTTGCCTAGCTCAGATGGGAAACATTTTGTAGAAGGGATGAGATTTGTATTTGAAGGTGCCAGTGAAAACAAATAAATAAACAAAATTCAATTTTTTCTCATTTCAAGGTGGTTCATTATTTAGCCAAAGAATTGAAAGACTGCATACTAGAGCTTTTTGTTTGTTTGTTTTGATGTTACTCTATGTCAGTCTAGGTTAGGGTTACTTTGTGAGTGTGAAGTGAGACGCTAAAAGAATTGGACTATATCGTAATTTATTTTCTTCATAAAAAGAGTAGCAAGTGGAGTCATTCCTCTATTTCCTTAATTTTGACATTGTATGACTTTTTACATTTTCTTCCTACATGTAGACAGGAGACATTGTGGCCAACACTGTGACCAGAACATTAATGCTCAGTGATATGGATTCCTCAATCATTCTAATTTGGGAATGAGAACCATCAAAGCAGCAGTTTGATCCCTGCACTCAAAAGGCACAGAATTATTAATTTGTCCACTGAGTTATGCAACTGTGGTGTTTTCAGACAGACACCTGTCTGCTTTTCTGTAGTGTTGTGCTTATTCTTTATTCTTTTGAAAACAGAGTGATATAGATTTAGATAAAATTTAGGAGGAAAACAATACTTTAGGGAAAGATCTCTGTGATAGGCATCAACAGAGTGCTAAACATATGGAAGGTTTTTGCAAGATGTAGTGAAAAGCCGCACTGGTCTGTTGCCTACTCTTCCCCTCCCAGTTCTAGCTGCTTACATGTTTTCTTCCTTCAGGAGATAAGCAGGATACTTTTTGCTTAGTCTGAACTGCTCATTCACTTAAATAATTTGATCAGTGCTGAATCAAACTGAATGCTAGGAATACATAAGTTCTGCATCTGATTGCCAGCCTTTCGTCCACTTTTTACTCCCCATGACCAAACGTGAGACAGGCAGGTGTTTGCAATGTCTGGCAAAGTGGATAATGGAATGGGCCTCCTTAAACTCTGCAAAACAGCTGTGTGAAATGTTAATGTTAGTGTGTGGGACAGCTTGTGCATGTGGGCAGAAGGGGGAGTGCAGGCATTATCAAAGATAAATTTGTTTTAGCATATTTGGTATTGTTTCAAAAACATTTTTTCCTCACAAATAAATTGCATATGGATGAGGGGTTCTATTGTGCTGTTGTTGGTTTATATTATGATGTACACAGTCTTTCTTCACTCTGCTCAACACTACACCTGATAGGAATGTATTAAGCAAAGTGACTTTATTTTGTCTTTCTTTCTCAGAGAGATACAATGACTATGATAGAGTTTATTTGTTTCTAGATAACATTGTGTTTATATATTTGGTATGAAAGTCAGTATGGATAGGTGTGATCTGTTCTTGGAACAGAAGGTAAGGAGATTTGTCTCCCCAGGCTGAGATTGAGTTCCTCGGTCCTGGAGCACACTGAGAGTACTTTGATGAGAGATATTTAACCCTTAAGAAGATCCCATAGTGTGAGAGGAGCAAACTCATCACTAGGCTTCATCCTTATGGCCATCAAATGATCTGAGTCCAAGCCATCAGGCACTGATAGTAAGGAATGTGTGGAACTTCAATGTTAGCTAAATATCTGTGAGAAACGACTTAGATGGAAAAGTCTTTTGTGTTTCTCTGTGTCAGTGTTATTGAGGAAGGACAGTGAGATATTCTGGACAGCTGGAGTGTAAAAGCTATGGTAGCAGAAATTTTATTTTGACCAGATCACCAGTGGGTGAAATGAAGTTATTGAATTAATCTTTTGTAATTTGGTCTATGGTTAATTTGGTGTCCGTCTTGTTGTCTGCTGACATCAGAAATGGAGCACTCTGTTGTATGCGCATTGGAGTGGTAGTTTTGGTTGGTTGTATTTGGGTTGGTTTGTTTGTTTGCTTTTAGTTGCTTTTAGTGAGGTTTGGGGTTTTTTTCCCCCACAGATTCTGACCTATAGATTTTTTTTTTAAAAAAAGGAGTAATGATGATGAAAACAGTTATGATTGCCTTGTTTAATAGAAGATGCCTATTATTTAGCATCTTAGATTAATTCAGTCCAACCTCCAGCTGAAAGGACAAGCTTTAAATAACATATCTTAGGTTCTGCTGATCTTGTTTAAGAGGAGAAACAAATGAAGGTCAGTGACATTTCTTTACAATTTAAAAACTTTTAAACATTATTATCTGCCTTGAAATTATTAAGTATCTTGTTATGCATATACCCTGAAGTGTATTTGTAAATGTGCTTTATATAACTCATGTAAATACTATATCATGATAAAATGTGATTTCAAAGATAAACTTGGTCTTAAATGTTCCTAGTTTAGGTAACCTTAGCCAGACAAACACTGTCTTTAAGGTAATGTCACTGTTTTGATGAAGCTCAAAGCAGAGCTGTAGGAGGAGAGCTGTAGGCAGGAACATAATATGTATGAAATGATCAAATACATAGCTTACACTATAAAACAGCATAAAACCCAAAAGGTATTTTTAAATCCTCTTGCTCAGGGATTTCTGAATGTAATTCCATATCTTCTCACCAGGATAAAAATATACTCTGTGGATTACTCTAATTAAGCAATATTAGATACAGCTTAAATCTATTTTGCAAATATGTGTAATTTTAATAAATATCACCATTCAGTTTCCAGATATGTTTTGTTTCTAGAATCTAATAAATTCAGCTTGCTGAGCTTGGTTGAGGGTTCAGCAACCTGGTAATTTTCCATTCTATGTCCTGGTTTTTTTTGTAAGTTCTGTTTTTTGAAATACTGAAGTAGCAGACTAGAGGAGATAAAGGCCAAATATTTTTATTGTGAACATTTATTCTTTCTTTGGGAAAGGCTCAGTATATAATATGTTTTTTTAGGCTGCTTGAACGCAGGCAGGCCAATTAGCAGTGATTGCTAAACCAGGACACCTGTGGCTGACTTCAGTCACTAGAAGTGAATTGCTTCAGGCTGAGCCCAAGTGAGGCAGAGCTGCTGGGGGAAGCAGCTGGTGGGGATGAGCCAACATCCACCCTAGGAGTGCCTCAGGAATGTTGTTTCCCGCTGGCTCTGGGCTGGCTGTGTGGGCCCAGTGCCCATCTGTGGCTGGAGAACATCCAGCGTGCTCCTGCAGCTTCTCCCAAGAAGGGTTTGGCTCATCTGCCCTCGGGATAACGGCACTGGGGGAAGTGGGGGAACTGGGAGGTCCCAAACCTGGCTCGAGCTCTTTCTTCTTACCCCAGCCAGAAGGCTTCTGTTCTGAAGAGGGTAAAATTGAACCCTTTTGGTCTTCTGTGACGGACATTTCATGTGGGCAGAGAAAACTGATTTTTACAGGGTTTATCCCCTGGAGTTTAGGTTTTACAGTAATTAGTTTTCTGGTTTGTTTTATTGAGTTTCTAATTCCACTTAAAATAGGAGCAAGAGGTATTTTGGGGGCGCTTTCCTGTGATGGCTTTGCTTCTAAGGTTAAGAGCCATATTAGAGAGTAGGACAATTAGCAGAGGAATGAACTTGAGAGAGTGGATTTGAGTCCACAAGTGAGCAAATATAGTGGAGGAAAAAAATTACTGTGTGTTCTTCTTGCCTGTATTTAAATTGTTGAGTACAGAAATACATCACATATGTGTGCTTTTCTCCTCAATCTTATTTTTCCAAGGCATTGTAATCTGAATGGTTCAGCATATTTAAGCTTTTAGTTAATATAGTTTAAGTTTTGAGATTTAAGTTACCACTAATCCAGGTGCCAAAACCTTACACTGACCTCCCCCTGAGTGAATCAAAACATTTAGTGTGACTCAAGATAAAACTTTGAAATGTAGGAATAGTATATATTTCTGTATGGAACCAAAAACTTTCACCTGCCATCTGGTGGAAAAAAAATTAAAAGCTACAATATGTGAACCTCCTAACTAAGGACTACACCTGTTTTCTACTTGCTAGTAGTATAGAAATATGCAGTGCTAGTGCTATATAAAGAAGGTTTTACACTTACATTCCTGACTTCTTTCCTGTGTCTGCCACAAAAATAAGAATTTTTTGGTACTTTTTTCCTTCAATATCAATAGCGTAAAAGAGTAGCTGGGCTCACCAGTTCTTCATATTTGCTTGAATATAAACCATCTACCCTTCATGGTCAGCTCATGCACATAGGAAATAAAACAAGGCAGATATGATAGGAAAACATAAAAATGTATTGATTAAACCCTCTGGGAGCTTTGGTTCTACAGTAATATTCAATCACATGTCACCTGCAGTACACTAAATAAGTTCTAAAAGTTTTTAATATTCCATATCACCAAATAAATCACAGAAGAAACCACTGGCTGCAGCAGTGCTCTCTGAATCAGGAATATTACTATAATGAGTGCTGGATTCTTTCATTAGAATTATTGTTTTGAAAATAGGGTAGGAAGAAGCTCTTAACTTTGCTCTTAGGAGAAAAATTTCACTTAGGACTGGGCGATTTTTACTGGGAAGTTTTAAGTGTGCATTTTGGTACGAAACAAGGAGCTGCCAGCTTTTAATTGTGATGGTCCCACGGCAGGGACAAGAGCATTGTGTGCATTTGAGCTGAGTTCTCTTTGGGTGCTTGTGCTAGTAAATGCTCCAGTTAAGGAAGCAATTCTACTTCCATGTGGGACAAGTGAAAACAAGCAATAAAGCAGTGAGATTAACTTTCATGTTTTTATTAGAATCTGTAGCTCTGACAACTTTGAGAATAAAACTCCTTTTACTACAAACTGAGGAAATAAAGTCTGAATATCTTAGAGATAACAAATGTGAATCAACACAAATTTTTTCACCCATTTCAGTATGCCAGCCTCTTCATAGTCTAAAGTAACTACAGTGGTAGCATTTAATTAGAGTTTGTCCATAATTGGGAGTATAGAGGCAACGTTGCAATGTTGAATTTATGGCGTGTTAACTACCCACATTAATTTGTTATGTGGAAAAATCTGAAGCTGGTTAGTCATCACCTATAAAGGCTTTCCTTTTGGGCACTAGAGTGTCCACGTGGAGCTCAGCAGGAATACCAAATACATGCTAGATACACAATCTACCCAATAGTATCCTGAGGAAAAAAAAAAATATCTCCCTATGATCTTTTAGCCTTCAGCTGTTTGTACCGAGCTATTCCATATCCTCTGAGAGATGGAAATATCCACAGTCTATATTGATCTGAATGCCTGTCTAAAGATTTTATTCTTTAAGGTTGTGGTGTAGTTCTAGGCAGTATTAAAAAGTTTGGGAGTTTTACCTGCCCCTTAGGTTTTGTTCTAGTACACAGGGGGTTCATTTTGGAGGATATAATAGGTCTTAAGCTTGTCAGTCTGCACTATTTATTAAACCATTAAACTGTTTTCAAGTTGTTTAATAAATAAATGATGACATTTTAAAATGTCGTCAGGAGTCAATGAAATCTTCCAGACTCAGAAATTCTTTAAGCTCTAAACAGGCTTATTTTTGATTTGTCCAAAACAGAAGTGAGGAGTCTGTGCACTTTTTGAAGATGCGGGTTAATGATCCAGGATTAGCCCTAGTTACATTTTGTGTAGTTTCATTTTTCTTGCATTGTAATTCATTATTTCAAATAACCTCACATCAGTCATTGCAAACACCATTAACACAAAGAAAAAACAACAACAAAAAACACCCCTGAGCCAGCAAAGACCAGTGATGGGAAATGTAACACCAGGTTAATTCAGCAGATTTATAGAGGCAAATAACGCCTGAGCTTGGAAGCGGGTGTGTCTTTGTATTGCTCCCAAAACAATGAAAACTTAATGGACATGGAAATTTGTAGAACCCATTCCTCTACTCCTTCAACCTATTACAGTCTGCAACATTGATGCAGTAAATTACTAATCTAAATATTTGGCTTTTCCAAAGATCAGCGCCTTTTACCTGAAAGGGATTATCCATCTAATTTTATTTTGATTTGCTTTAGTCATCAGGATCACTTCAGATTGCAAGTTATCAGTACTGTATAACAGTTTCTTCCTTGCAATGAGCTTGCTTATTTAGGAAAGGTTTCATGGAGACTTGCTGCTGTTTAAAATGTTGTTACCACTTCTGTTTCCTCCTTCAGGCCCATTAAATAGCCATTAATTTGTAACATTGTTTCACAGCTGATACCTTGCAATGTATTTTTCTCGTTAAATATAGTACAAAAATGAAACATCAAAATGCTGTAATGCATTTTTCACTCAACTCTTTTGTTGTCTGTCTGAGCATGTTGGTCTTGTGCATTTAAATAATTAATTTTCTTTTTCAAGATCTAGTGATGATATGCTTTGCAGCTGATATTTCCACATGAAAATTCAATTATTTTTATAGCTATGAAAGATGTGGGGTGCATAATAACTTTGATAATTAACCCAGTGTTTGGCAGTATATTGAAAGTGATGTTTAAGGATTACAATTCAATTGCTTTTTGTTGCAGTCTTTGTTTGCAATCTTACAGCTGACTGGCATTTTTTTTGTTTGGTTGGTTATTGTTTTGCTAGAGATTCTGAAGAGTCTTAAATATAATGCCAGTTTTCCATAAATGAGCAACAGAGTTTTGGTATAATCTTAGTTTTGCTAAAATAATTAATGAATGTGTGGGGTGTAAATGCTAAATAGCATAATGATAATATTAAATAAATATTTAGTACAGGAAATGGCACAAAAAACTAGGTTTAACCTACCTTCATGCAGTTACCTGCTTGATCTGAGAGCAAAGATGATTAAATATTGCATTGAGGGATTTATTACCTAAAACTATTTGGTCTGTGAGGGAAGGGGAATATTAGAAACAGCTGCTGTTTCAAATAAGTATCCGGTACAAAAATATGTTTGGGGAGCTGTGGTTAAGTGTAAAATATAAGAAAATTGACTAAAATCCAGTTAAGTAATGAGATTGACATTTCCTCATGGCACACTGTATTCTACTACTGAAATCAGGGAAAATCCAGAGGCCTCATCATCTAGATAAGGAGAAGTATTTCGTTTGGATGTACAATAGTAGGATCTTCATAAAACCGGTAGTCTGATAATTCCTAAAACATCTTATGATTTTAACGGAAAATTGTGAATGCCCTTCAGTAGTCTCTGAACCTAATTATTGTGGTCAGACTGTTTCTGTTAACTGAAATACGTCATACCGTACTGGTACCTTCTCAGTTACCTGGAAAACGTGCTTTCCCTCCTATCCCTAATCTCAGAGGTACTCTATCCCACCTGTTCCCAAACACTTAAGAAAACTCCTAGCAGCACAATTCCTTTTCTGTCGATGGATCTCTTCTGTTCATTGAACAACGCTGTCAGGAACCCAGTGTGATTCTTCAGCCACTGATGATGGCTATGAGGAAGAACATGCAGAATGGGCTTAAACGTTCTTGTTTCTCCTGGATTTTGTAATATGAACTAATTTTTGGAAGAAGTAATTGATGTTCATCTTGGACGTGAATGTCAAACTAGAAGTGCAAACATTCTCTCCTTGTAGATTAGCCTCTCAGTTGGATATTTTATTTCACCCATTCTTCAACATTAGGTTAAACTTGCAGAGAGCTGATGTATAGTGTGGATTTGATATTGCAGTGATCCGTAATTCCTGTGTATTTATATTGGAATCTTTGCAAAAGAGAGCAAGAGAAGCTTTATTGTTCTGCTGAGTTGCCTGCAAGACACAGTTAATGGTTAAACAAACACTTTACTTTTAGGTCTGTTCATATCTTTCTTCAGATATAATTTCCATAGATGTTCCAAAGTGTCAGCGTTCTAGAAGGGAAAGAGAACTTTTTACCTTAATAACCCCTGAATCTTTAGAAAACTCCTTTAGAGAAACATTTACAATATTCTTCATTCACAGAAATTGATGACCTAGCACTCCAATTCTCAATGGTGCTCCTGGGCACAGGAAAGCATTTATGTATTTACTTTCACATTAATGTAGGATAACTCATTTTCAGCCTCACTGGGACAGTCTAAATACTCCTTATTTCATTAGAAAATTGCTGTTCACAACATGTCAGGGAACATGTAAGTGACAGTTATAGATAGCACATATATCACCTTCAGTGAGAGAGTAGCAAATGTAATTAAAAACATGTTATAAAAACCAAAAATTATGTCAGAAATAATACTTGTTTACATTCTCTAGACGTTTGCTATTATACTCTGGCAACTTGGCATTTTCTTTTTTTTACTTCTGAAATACATAATTTTTTTTTTCCTAAATAATAAAAAAAAATTATCTTTTTAATTTTTCTTTTTTTTTTCCTTTTTGGGAGGGGGTGTGGAGTGGTAGGGGTTACTAGGAAGCTTATGTAGGAGCTAGAGAAGCAAATATGGCTGTGTAGAAGCAGTTATAAAAGAGTTCAAAATGTAAAGAAATGGAAGATATTTCTTGTTTGCATGAATAAGACAATTACAAATTACAAAAATTGTAAATAGAATTAATATCTATGAGTTCAGGAGAAAAAAAACAACAGAAAATATAGAAAATGGAAACAAATCCTTAAAAAGTAATTTTATTCCATATTTTTAAGGGTTTATTAAAGGAAAAAATGGCACCTGACACATCCAATAATAGCACATGTTCTGATTAGTGACTTACCTGAATGCTCCTATTTGTTTTGTTCTCAGATAAGTGAGCATTACTGAAGAATTTTTTTTTCTCTTTTTTACTGAGGAAAATAGAACAAACAAACAGAAGCTTGTGATTTTCCCACTGGAATCTTAGTTCAAGAAGATCAGTGTGGTTTACAAGATACTAAACTTGTTTCAGCAGATATTTTTCCCCCATAACTGTTCAGGTAAATGTTACTGCGAGTTCCTGCTTACGAATGTCACACAAACAAGACCCCCTATATCCTTATGAGAGAGATCTACTTTATTTCTTTCATGTTGCAAGCTGTGAAGTTGGAAACAGTATAATTGTTTTGCTGAGGACAATAGAGAGCCAGGAGGAGCCAGGCTTGGAAATAGTTGAGGTGAACAATGAAGATCAGTGGTCACCCTTCCAAGAACTGCTTGTGGCCAGAGTATCGCACCGGGCCTGTGGGCTTGTACTCGCTCGCTGAGCAGTGGGCGAGGACAGATGCTCAGGAGACACGTTGCCGTGGCGGTTGGGATGTGGGGGAGCATTGCAGTTTCATTGCTGTTCCTGCAGTGTTGTGAGAGGACCTTCCATTTGGTGTTGTCAGATGAAGGCATTTTTCCACCTCTGAAATAAAATGGGCAAAGGATATTTGAAATGAGCCAGTTACATGCAATTTATTAGTGCGAGCCAAAACTGCCTTTCCCCATTTGTCTTTTTCCTTTGACATAAACCTATAGCCCATGCAGATTCCAACTTGCTTACAATTCAGGTAACTTCTACAATGGAAGAATAAGCCTCTTAACAAGATTGAATTTGCTATTGTGCAAGTTGCAAGCTGAACAAACACAGATTGGGCAAATTTCTGTTCATTCATGTGCCTCTTTGAAAAAACAAATACCAGTTTAATATAAATGGAAATGAGAGCAATGTTAGTGTGGACGTAAATCTTGATCTATTGTAACCTAATAATGAAAGCCACACTGTTCAGAGCCTAGATAAATGAAATAAAGTCATAGGGTGCTTTGAGTTTTTTAATAAGTATAAGAATCATCACTTTTAACTTAGATTTGTCTCCTTTTATTTGCTCACTGTGATTTCGGACAAAGCCATTATTTATGGAAAACCAGTGTTTGTCTCAAAAGAAAAGCACGTCACCCTATTATACATGATGTGTAATTGTTTCTGGTAAAAGATAAAAATAATGTGGCAAGATATTTGAAAAGAAAGTTTCCCGGCTGACTTCATAAACTTTAATATTTATATAACCTTTAAGCAGTCAAGAGACTATGCCTAATGACAGTCAACTAACAGCTTGACCTTTATTGAATGGAAGAATGGTAGCACACTTACAGGAGTTTCATTTCAACAGCAACCTAATGTTGAATTTCATTGGGCTATTAAGGTGCAGTGAGCACTCTGAAATTCATCTGGAGCCTGGAAATGTATTATTTCCATTAAATAAGTCCTGCACAACTAAAGAATAGAGGATTTTAAAAACAATCACCTTCAGATTTGGTAATTTTATTTTGATTATCTTGTTACAAATTAAATGTGAAATATCTCGACTTCTAAAACATATTAGAAGCGGTACATATGCAAATTGGCTATTACCGTATCCAAAATCTTTATGTTAATCAGCAGTTCAATAATTTGTATGTGTATGCAAAGCCTAAACACTGTGTTATTTTTTCACTGCTTTTTATAGAGGAATTAATCATACTGTCATAGCAGTTTGAAATAATTATAAAAGTGAGCTTGAAAGATTAAGATTAAATACTTTCAAAATGCTTAACTGAGATGTTTTCCTCAAACATACAGTAGAAGGACAAATAATATTTGAATGTCACTGGGTCCTTTGTGATGATTTAGAACATAGCAAAGCAATTATTTCCAGTAGGAGGTTAGCTTTAAATAGCTATTGCTAGTTCAGAACAGTAGTATATGGACACACATCATGATCTCTTAGTTTACTTGATCAAAGTGTCAAGAATGTGGTTGTGAGGTGTGAGGAGACAGTTATGAGAACCATTTGCACAGTTTGAGTTGGTGTTTGGTTATTTTGTTGTTGTTTGCATGCAGTTTGAGAGAAAGACTCTCAAGTTACAGAGAAAGAGAAAAGTCTAAAGTATGTGAGAAGTCCTTATTTAATATTCTTGGTCAAGATGATATAGGGACTTCCACTATGAACACAAAGACCTTTCAAGTATTTTTGTAAGCTTGAATGCAATGTCAAAGTAAATTAGTGAAAATGAAATATTGCAGGAATGCTGATGCAGCTATTCAGAACAGAAAATACAGCCTTGTTACACGGACACCTCGAGTGTCGTTCGAGTCTTCCTAGACATGGTTACAGCAGTACAGAGCAGGTCAGGCCCTTTGCAGAGAAAGCCTGAAAAATCTGGAGCTCTCCACTTTGGAGGGAAGAAAAGCTGAGGGCACTGTAGAATAGAGGTCTACAAAACTGCAGAGGGGTTTGGTAAGCTGAATACAGAACAGTTGTTGATTCTTGTAATAGAAGAACTCCAGATACTCAACGATGCCGGTAGGAGAACGGCATAAAGCAGATGGGCGGGACACAAGGCTTCTTCAGGGATAGGGAGGGTTAGTGATTCTGGCACCAGGAACTTGGTGTTCCAGGAGCCTGTGGAGGTGGACAGCATGAGCAAGTTCAAAAACCAAACTCAGCTTATGGA
Organism: Cnemophilus loriae; assembly: GCA_013397755.1. Taxonomy (NCBI): domain Eukaryota; kingdom Metazoa; phylum Chordata; class Aves; order Passeriformes; family Corvidae; genus Cnemophilus; species Cnemophilus loriae. The sequence goes on along the minus strand of VZTF01017495.1, from coordinate 1,312,481 downwards.
CTGCATTCCAGGGATTATTCCTGTTTGTCTTTTTCTGTTCTTTGTATCCAAGACAGGCTCCTGGGTGAGGTAGACAAATGCTCTGACTCAGAGCATTTTTTACTCTTGCATATTCCTTTAGTGTGTCAATGTAGATGAAGAAGAGGTTTCTTGCCATCTAGTAGAACTTAATTTAAAATAATGCTCATAGTAAGTCTTCATTAAGTCACTGAAAAAAAATACTTCACCTGATTTATAAAAGAACTGTTAGAAAACTAATTTTTGAATGGACAGTACTTTCAGTCTTGAGGCTTCCAACTATTCTAAAGGAAACTGCTCTCTGTTGAATTTAACTGATTGGAGTACCTTTATAATACATTACTCATTCTCTAGCTTTCATTTTGGGGAATAAAATGTCATGAAGAGGCCAGAATCGCATAGTCTTCTGAAATCGTGGATTTCCAAGTAAGAGAATAAGCCTCTTGTGTAGGTAGGGACTCTTAGGAATGGAGCGTTGCCATCTATTTACTGCTATGACTTCTGCTGAGAAGCACCTCTACAGCCCCCAAGCAAGTGCATTCCTGGTTCTGGAGGTTGGGTGGGGAATTTTGGCTAAGCCGCCCACCAGTCTTATTTTGGAATTGTATCTGGAGGTACCTCAAGCCTCTTGCTCTCACTGAGAAAGAGGAGAAGCGAAACATCAGCAGAAGGTTGTCTGCTGAAAGTAGAGCAGTCTGCTGAGACAAGCCGAAAGTACAGTGTTTCAGCTTTTTTCTTTTTTAATTCCAAATTCTGCTTTCCCAGATTGCATTTGGCTTTCACATAAATTAAATCTTTGCAGAGAGCACTTTGAGCAGCCTGCAGGAAATGTATCACTGCATGAGCTGAAATGGCCAAACTTGGCTTCATAAAGATGCTCTGACACTTTTACATGAGGAACTTTAGCAAAATTAATGCTTCAAATTATTGTTTTATTACTTCATATCATGCTACTGCGTTTCTATAGTTTAAAATGTTTAATAAATCAGAAGGTCAGAACAAAAGAACACACATTGCTTTTGCAATTGACCTTTTATTACTTGGGCTTGTACTTGTAGGCCTCAAACATATAACTAATGTGCACAGTTTAAATGAATATACTGCAGAAATTCAGAATTAAAAATACTGTAAAAGTAGCTTACTATTTTTTCACACCTTAGTTTAACTTGGGTATTTTTAATTTATAGGGTTTTCAATTCATGGCTATATTAATACCTACAGTACCTTCAATTAGCCTTTAAAGACTCATCAACAACTGTAATTGTAGTCCAATATTAAAATCCCGTGTCTCCCTGTAGGAAAATGCAGCTAGATCGCCTTAAACTTTCTCCATTGCCTGGAGAACAGCTGTTCACATATTTCTGATGCAGTCCTTCTCTGCCTGTGGGCCTGAACATGTCTGTTGGCTGCCATGCTCTTCATTGCAGAGATGAGATCTGACTCCTGGAGTCAAGCAGCTGGCTTTATACTCCTCCTCAATATACTTATTAAAATGAACCAGAGGTTGGTTCATTTTAAAGGCCTGAAGAAGAATTATTAACGAGATGATTAAGTCAATTATGCTGCTAAGGGAATCCTCTTTGCTGTATTGTTGTTAGCCAGGAACCTTAATAGGACAATTAGGATTAATTAAAATCAGCCTGATTGATTAGGATATATAAACCTGCACTTGAGCTGTAGCTGTGTGGTTGTGCTTGCGCAGTCTGGAAAGGGGAGGCAGTGGATGCTGAGGTTTGTGTTTCTGCAGATATTATCTGTATGCAGATAGCAGCGGGTTGATTTGAGGGGGCAGTTGGTTTTGACAGAGGTGATACCACATCAGAGAGTTAAATTTTCTGCATCTCCATATTGGGATTAATAGGACATGAGACTGAACAAAGAAACAGCAGATGGATTTTGCTGTATGTATGTGTAAAATGACATGGGGATGGGGAATCAATCTTTATTTTGCCTGTGAGATGGTGTGATTTAAACTCACCATGATCACTTGGATCACCAAGGAGCAATGATGTCTTTAATGGCAATGGAAGGTGAGGGAGAAGGGTGCTAAAATGAGGTGTTTGTACTACTCTTGGGAGAGCCGCTCTTCCAGTGGATGTAAGCCCAAGCTAGGTGGCTGAGCTGCCATCAGAAATCAGTTTCTGCATGCGGCATGACCATCTGACTGTGCTTGTGTCTTCAGGATGTTATTAAATGGATGATGTCCAAGAAAATTTGAACACTTCTGTAAAGGCTGTTTTAAACTGTGCCAATACCACGGTTAATAGATTCAGCCATATGCTCACACAACCCTGGGATCTTAACCTTTTTCACTGTCATACAGTTTGTATGCAGACACATGATGGGAAAGAATGCCATGGGAATGGTCACGTGGCTTTTCATCTTCTGGAGAAGGTAGAAGGGTGTTAAGTCCCTTGCTCTTTCAGTCTCCAAGCAAGATCTCTATTTAAAGCATGGCTCTGCTCTCGCCTGCTTTTCATACATTGATTCATTTTGATTACTTCTGGAAACTTTTTATATCTGATGTTTTGTCTCTTTGAAATAGCTTTCTTCTAAAAAGAAACTGATCTGGTGTGAAAAAGGTTATCTGAAGAATGCACCTTAAAACTTCCTTTGTTTTACTGCCAGTGAACATAAGTAGCTCCACTATTTGTTCTGTATCTTTATCCAGGATTTTTTCAGACATTTCCTATGCAGAAAAACATGCAAAGAGTCTTCACTAGACATCAGCAAGGCTTTAATGAGCAACAGCATTTTTTGTTCTAAGTAGTTGGATTCTAGATGAGCGTTATCAGTAAAAATTTCTTTCTTCAGGTGCTTCAAAAGAAGTAGTTATTAATGATCTAGAAAATCAACTGATCTTTTAAAACAATATTTATAAGCATCTCTTCATTAACTACTAGTGCATATCTAGGTAAGTGTGCTATCTGAGGTCTTATTATTCTGCATACTGGTAAGATCCATTTCCAAGAATGCTTATTCAGTCGTATTGAGGAATATCTTCAAATATTATCTCAGATGTCAGTCCAAAGGAGAATCAGCTTTTCACATTACTATTTGAAAATGTTAAGGTCCTTTACTTTTATCTCGTGCTGTTAGGAAATACCAGAGGTATCCCTGTTTTCAATAAATAGCATCTAGGAAAATTTGGTGTTTAACTAAATAGCGTATTATCCTGCAATATGTACTGCCTGAAGTTATCTATGCAGTCCTGGGGTGTCTCTTAATCTGCAGAGTTTCTGCTCTTAAAGGCACTGATAGGTAAGGAGAAAGAGATAAGCAGGAGATAATGGTGTCACTGAAAATGAATCTCTCATACTCTTTTAATCCTGATAAAAAATTTATTTCTGGGGCTGATACCCAATAAGACTCAGTAAGTAAGACTATCCTAGTTCCATAATCTAAGAAAGTAAAAGTAATCATCCACAAGATTAATTTCTTTTTCCTAAATTATACTGGAGTAAATCTTAGTAAAATCCTCACAACATCAAGATATTAAGAAGGTACTAGATGCCATCTACTTTTTTTTCCTGCACTCTAAAATCTAATGCAATTCAGAGAAGTTCCTGTATATTGTCATGACATGCTGTAAAAGTCATAAATCCCTTTCAGGGATTGTGATTGTGGCCGTCTCTGGCAGTAAGTAACTGTTATTATGTCTTTCTAAACTTTAAAAAATCCAAACAATAAAAAAAAAAAAAAATAAAAAAAAAAAAAAAAAAAAAAAAAAAAAAAAAAAAGCTTAAGAAACCACAAGTATGTGGTATCCCACTCCCAGTTTTCATTACTGATGCAGAAAAAGATTAAAGAAAGCTTTGGTACTTATTTCCATGAATTTTTTAAGGTCTTTTTTACAAGCTACCTGTCATTTTCAGGACTTTATTTACTCTTAAACATCCATACCCCGTGTTTACAATAAATTATATCTGCCCTTTAAAGCTGAAGTATTAAAAAGTACAAAGTTACATAATATAATGCAAATCAATAACTTAAAATTCCTCATTTTCACCAATAGGTGGTGGTGCTAGCTGGTTCTTTGTCTGTTGCTTCTTCAAACTTCAGGGCAACTAACCATAAAAACATCTGCATATTTCTAGCATAAAAAGATTAAGCACAGGTGATTCGAGATGCTTGGAGCCAGGGTGCCATGGCTGCAGGAGGAAATGCAGACCCTGTGAAAGGATGAGCAGTGTTGCGGTGCTGGAGGAAGATACAGAAAATACTCTTCAGTCTCTCGCTCCAGACTGCTTAGAAAACAAGCTCCCTCTGGTTTTAGTTGCTGTTGCAATGTCTTCCATTGAAGAAACAATCTTCTGAAAATGCTACAATGTCACCTGGGCCCTCCCCTGGTTACCAGTTGCCAGTTTATGAGGTGGGAGTAGCAGGATTTGTATGTGCACAAAGTGAATGCTTGAATTCCCGGAACAAAACAGTGGTCTATGAATGGATAAAAGGCTGCGAAAGAGAGGACTCTTTTTCCAGGCAGTGAACAAAAGTACGGAGAGAAATGGAGGTCACATCTGAAGTTAAACACAAGCGCATCACTCAAAGATTATGAGATTCACACATACAAAGAAAGAACGTTACAGTAGGTAAGCTGCAATCCAAAAAACATCGGAGTAAAAGCATACGTGGCATGTTGAACACAGGAGGAAATGAGACAGAGAAACGTTGTTCCTCCCTTGAATTCCCCCTTTGATGGAAGCTTAGTTCATTGTTGCAGAAAAAGTGTTTATTTGGCCAGGACGTTCTCTGAAGTCGGTAATATCACAAGCAGACAGTCTGATGGGTGCCACTTGGGCTTAGCTGTAGGCCTTGTATTATAATAAGCAGTTTCAGTAAGCCATGAGTTCCTCTAAAAGAACAATTAAAAGTTGACACACTTCAAATGAACTCAAGAACAAATTAAAACATGCCTATAGCAAGGACTGTGGTTTTAATTTTGTATAACCTTCATTAGAGCCTATGATAATGTGACATAAGAATTCTTGATGCTAAATAAAGCATCAAGAGTATGAGTACCACTGTGTTCATCATCTGATTGCTTTCTTTGTTGTGGGTTTTTTTTTTTCCTCTTTTCTTTTCCTTCTGTTGTTTTTTCCTGGTATCTCTGGCCTATTTGCTTCCCTGTTTTTTCTGTGGTATGCTCTCACTGCAAGGAATAAGATAACTCATGACTGGCAGCCAGCAGCTTGGAGTCAGAATTCTCATTTGTCACATTCTGTTGCCAGCTGCCAAGTGAGATATGCAAAACCTTGTTTCAGAAAGTTCCAGCATTGTCAGGTTCTCTTGGCTGCTAATGTCTTTCATTCTAGTATTTTGGAAGGGAAAAAAATCTTAGGTAAAATATTTGAGCTTCTCTGGTTTTCCTTTGCAAGAAAGAAGAAAAGAAGGAATTTTATTAAAGATGAAATTTAAAAAACACCTATTTTTAGCCGTGATAGTGGTAGGTAACAAGCTTTTAGTACACATATAAACTCTGTAATTGCTGAGGTTCAAACATGCAGTTCTCAATGCCAAAGTATCTGACAACTTGAGCTCGTGCCTGACTATTCTGAATTGAGTTTATAGACCCACTTGCTGGATATATTCTAGATTTTCATTCTATCATCTTGCCTTCTTTAAGGGCTTCTCTTATACCTGAAACTGGACCCAAAGACTCACCAGCTTTAGCCTGTCTATCCTTCCATAATGAGCCAGCCAGATTTTGATTTTGTCTGGTTCTGATTCTGTCTGGGTTTTTTTTATGGCTTCAGCTTTCTCAAAGATTATTTCCTACCTTTAACACCAACTGTTGCTCTTTTCTAAGTGTTTCTAGATGAGTGCTGTGTGCATTTCAGCTGTCTGATATGATGTCCTTAAGTAACCGTGTCATGTCCTTAAGTAACCATGATGCCACCAGCAAGTGCAACTCCACTTAAGCTTTTTCAGTGTTGGCATGGTCCATTTCATAATCCACTGGGAAGCATCCTAAGGGTTCACTGATTTTGGTTTGCTCTGGAGTGATTCCTGATATCACTCTGTTAATCAGAACCACCTGCTGCGCAAAACTAACCAATAAATTGAGCTGACAATAATGATAGTAAGGCATCAACTGTTAAAGTTCTAATGATAAGTAAAAATTGAGTTTCCTTTAGTTCTTCTTTTTGTCACTAAACTGAGCTTTAAAAGAGTTGTCAAAGAAAGATTTCCAGTAGTTGTTAAATCAGAATAACCTCCGGATGCAATCCCTGGCTAAACCTTCATCAGATGACCTTCTGCCAGCTCCCCAATTTCACCCAAGTGTTGTTAACATAACAGCATTAAAATAATCTGTTGCTATCCCTGCATTTCAGTGATGTAATTCAAGATGGGACAGATCTACAAATTCTTGAGTAAAAGCAGCAGTAAAGGAGAATTTGCAACACTGAAAGGTAGAACTGAGCATTTATGGTTGAGAAGATGGCAATCTAGGAGCAGTTGATGGCTTGAAGTGTACAAATCCTGAAGTACAGTATCAGCTAAAGAGAAGTAAAATATGGGGTCCTGACAGCACTTCTGAGGCTTTAAGCATTGATAAGGAGCAATGCATTGAATCAGCTTAGATAATATGGTAGTTCTGTAATGTAGCATAGAAAGCATAATATTTAACAGCTAAAGGATGATTTTTCTTATGGGCAGTTAAGTAAAAAAAATCTCACTTTACAAAGGTACCACTGTACAACAAATGTGGAGAGCTAAACACCTCTGTGATTTTTTGAACAGGAATAGGGATAAATATGTCTATATATACATGATTTGCATGTATGCCAGTGGAGTTAAGGGAGCCTCCCTCCCTTCCGAGTGGAGGGAGTGTATACACACACACACACACACACACACGAGCAGGACTGAGTTGTGGTTTTACAGTTTAAGAAAAATAAAAGTGCCTTTGGAGAGTTAACTCTCCAAAGATTTTTATTAAAAGACTTCCATGAAAGAAGATTTTTTTTCCTTATTTTTTTTGTTTTTAAATACAACTTCTACTGTTTATTCTGTTCTCTAACATACATTGTTTTTCTTTATCAGTTTGAAGTCTGTCTGAACTTTAGATTATCAGCTGCAGAACTTAGCTTTGAGCTAGAGTCTGGCACTTGTGGTTTCCCTGGAACACAAAATACCACCTCTGGCTTAGGAGGTTCCTGAACTGCACTGGAGCCTGGGAGGCTGTACCTGAAAGGAGTCATTATGTAGTTGCCTTTCTCCCAACTTCTTTCTCAGACGTAATTTTCTGGCTGCTGTGGGATTTGGAACTGCAGACTAGATGGACTTTGGTCTGTCTCAGTATGGTCATTCATTTAAACATCTGCTAAGTTGTTTCCAAATATTTTCAGCTGAAAAAAAAGAGGCAAAATGGGGAGAGTAGCAGTTTCTGGGCTGAGCAAAGCTAGAAATTATCAGATCCACAATTTAATGCATACATGTTTCAAAAGTAGTTAAGAAACAGATGACATTTTGCCGTGAATTAGATTGGTTTATGCATTTAAGGCTATGTAATATTTGCTGGAAATTATAGTGTGTTAAATTAAACATAACAATAAGGGTTGAATTGGTACCTGCTTCATAACTATGCTAATGTAGGGTTCTCTGAGCTCCGCATGAAACTTCTGCAGACTTCAAATTCAAGAGTGTTTTATTTCATTTGTGGTGGTGGAATTTTTATGGAATGCAAATAAAGTTAATGTGACCACTTCCTTTTTCTAAAAACATGCACAAAAGACAGGTCGGCTTCTTTTACGAACTTATGTTGGCTTGTTGGGTAATAATAATTTTTAACAGCTGTCAAACCATCACAACTCCCAAGCTCAGATATACTTCCCCATCCAAAATGAGGACATGCTTTTGAATATGAGGAAGCTCAAAAAGGTGATTCACTAGATGTGCAAGGGGGAGACACTGTGGACATGAGAGCTTATCACAGACACACGGCTGTAAGCCAGGGAAAATCAGAAAGAGCTTTGAAAAAAATTAGTTCCAAGAAAATTCTAGAGAGGCTTTTTGGTTGGGTGCTGTGTAAAAGAGGGCTATGAATAAAAATAACCGTCCCAACTCTATGTTAATATTTTCTTGCACTCATGAAAGTGGGGCATCAGTACAGTGTTGCTTATTTATAAATAGTGTATAAAAAATGAGTGATACATTGCCTGTTTTTTTAAATTATTAACAACATCTTTTCCTAATCCAGAACAAGGCATTCTTGGAAAATAAGGTTCTCTTTCAGTATGTATTTGTGTCTTTCATGGGGTTTTGGAGGTTTTTTTGGTTGGTTGGATTTTTGGGGGGTTTTATTGTTGGTTTGGTTTTTCTTTTGTTGTTTTGGGTTGGGTTTGGGTTTTTTTTGGTGGGGAAGGATGTGGGTATTGGTAGGGTTTGGGGTTTTTTAAGTGAATTTAACATTCAGGGAATTCTTTCTAGTAAGAAAGTAAAACTAAATGTACGATTATGAGAACATTTCCTTAAACCTTCATCCTCATCTGAAAGGATGTAGCTTTTGTACCAAAAGATATCTCAAGGATAAAATCCAGTTAACAGTTGCAGCATTGTCTGTGAGTGCTGACCTTCTTGTAGATGCTTATGTCACCATTCTTCTGCGTTCTGTAACGTATTCCATGCCTAGGAACCAGCAGAAATTTGCAGCTGAAAAACAGTGCATTCTACAATGACCTGAAGCCCAAGTAACTTTCTAATTCATAATTGCAGCAAATATTGGTTGGTCACTGTTCTTGGGATTTTAATTGTTCAGCAGTGCTTTTTTAGCTTACCAGTTGTCTCAGATTGGTGATAATCATCTTAATTCATACCAGATCTGACTTCTCTTACTGGCAGAAAATATATATGTCGTAATTAGAACAAGAAGTCATGTGGACTACTTTTCTATTTAATGCCCTGTTCTGGCATGTGTATTTAAGCAAGAGTACTCCCAGCATAATGTTTTGAATGTTAATAACTACTCAAATTCATATTTAATAGTTGCTTATTTCAAGATCTTGGTACAATCAAGACTGCATTTTCAACAGGGAAGTATAATATATGAAAAAGGGTTCCTACCCATATTTTCCTTTCTTCTTGGATATGATATCACACCCACATTGTGCATATTCTTCATATATTTATTGAATCCTAAAATCACCTTCCTCAGATCTTGGAATGTGTTTCGTGGAGGGTTAAAGATACTTGGACTAGCTATTAAAAATAATGAGGGTAACCGTTAGTTGCTGATCTGAAGAGGAAGATCACATTTTGATACACTCATTTCTGGAGATACATCTGAACTTACCGAGAGTCTCTTTTCTGTTAGAAAAGAAACCTGTTGTTTTCTGTAATTTCTTAAAGGAGGTCATCCATGCTTTGGTTGCTAACGTTGCCTTCCTTACATCCATTTCTTATTGTTAATTTAATTTTTCATGTCTCTACAATGGGCTTCTGTACCTGGCACACGTGTTTTGGGTAGTTATAACATTTTTCCCCAGATGGATTTTCTTTCATGTGCATCCCACTTCAGATTTTCTTCTGGTAGAGGCATCTGTCAGAGATCAAAGAGAGGATTAGTTCTCTGTGCTTCCGCAGATAAGGATATTTCATGGAGGGAAAGTATTTTATTTACTTACGGCTGAAAAGTAGCAAATGATAAACTTGTAATAGCTTTATTACAATTCTGCTTTTAGGATGAATTATCAGTTTCTCAGTTCATTACCGAATGAGCCATTGCAATGCACAAATAAACTTGGTCTCCTAGAAGCTTTCTGAGTCCTCCTGGATTGTTCAGTGGAACTTGTTTTCTATTTATATTAAAATATTTCCTTGTCTAATTTTTATGAAATAATTCCAGAGGTGAGAACTAGGACCAAAGAAGTGGTTCTTGATTATTTGAAAGAGACTAAGGAAAGATGGTGCTTTATGTTTACAGCCAGATTGGAAGAAAACGGGTTTGAATGTTCCCTGCCTCAACCCCACTGCAAAAAAAAAACCAAACTAGTCAACAGCCAACACATTTGGGAACAGGTCTTAAGCCCTAATGTGGTAATTTGTAGGAGAATTGCAGTATTTTGCAAGTTCATCGCGCCTATGAATAGCAATACGAGCAATGCCAGGAGCATTTTAAATCACTTCAAAGGAAAGTGGTTGAAGGAAAATTAGAGGAAACTAAAGTGGTACCTCACATAAAGTGGTATATTGTGAGAGAAATGGATTCAAGAGCAATAGAATTTGTAATAAAGCTGTAATTGCCAACGCAGCCAGTTGTTTCATCCCAGGACCCAGGCTGTCTCTTTTACCTTAAAGCCTCATCTCTTGAATTACTGTGAACATACCTGTATCTTTTTAGGTGCTAAGCCTAGCAAATAACACTGCTATGACAAGCTAATCACCCTGGTTATGATAAAAAAAATTTTTGAAGCTGCAATATCTTTCAAAATATTTCAAAAGAATTCTTGTTCTAAAGTCTTGACCTTTAAAATTCTTGGGTTTAGTAAGCTGGTCTTATTGCCCTCATTGTGACCTGACCTGGTAACTCAGCAATACTGGCAGATCTGAAGTCTAAAATACAGTATTATGATCCTTCTGCTAGAATAGCAATAACTTTCTCTTTCCAGCACCAACAAAACAGGCAGAGAAAATATCTCTCTTTCAGTAGTACTCCAGTGTGGTTTGAGTGACTCGTTCGCTCCCTACGTCTGATACAAACATGTAGCCTCATTTTAGCAGGAGTGTGTGAGCTGCACCACTCATCATGCAGCTGGAGGCACCTCATTTCTCACCACGGTTTGCCCTTAATGTCTGGGGAGGCAGGGAAGAGGGATATTGGTTTCTGGCTTGCAATTTAGTCAGCATTCAATGCAGTTTTTGTTTACTGAGTCTCAAGTCTGCCGGTGCCATGTAGCCGTTTCTGAGGTCTGCAGAGACAAAATGTGCAGCTATTTAAATAGAGCAATGGCACGAGGTTATATTGTGAACAATAAAGAACCAGAAGCGATCTCTTCTTACAGGCTGTTCCGTTCTCCCTTTGATGAACACTTCACTGTGATGTGGAATGTGTAGCTTTGAACAGTTGTGAAACATGTTTGGAAAGCCTCTTGATGTTTGTGGTGTTAATAGATTCCGCCCTCATGTTTGGTAACTCTGCATTTTAAAACTTGACCCTCCGCAGGTCACAAGTCACTCAGAAATTTTGTACTGGTAAATGTCAAAGTTCTGTACATTACTCACAGTTCATGTATGGTTTCCTTATGGACAGTATCTAAATTTGACTGTGCTGCTGAATGACTTTCAGAGTAGAATGTCATTTTGTACATCTGGTTTTCTGCTTAATTGTCATCAGACTTTGGTTTTCAACAAGATAATTGGTGAGCTGTCTTTGGTGCTTTGAAAAATAAGTTGTCTTCAAATCTATTATTGTTGTTCAAATATGTACTTTTCTGAAAACGTGTTTTCTGTCATAAGGCTTCAGTGGTGCAGAGCAATTTAAGAGTTTATCACACTGTTATTGTCACAGATGAGAAAACAAAGTGTTACAGATAAAAGTCTTATGAACGTGACTCTCGTCTTGATCACTGTGGAAACTGAGAAGCCTCTTTCATTTATGTTCCGGAAATTAAACTAATAGACATAATAGATGAATAGGATGCTACTTTTTGACCTCTTTCCTGAGTTCTCCCAGAAGAGCAAATGAAAGGATTAGTTCTCTGTACCTACTTTACTTAAAGGCTTTCCTTTACATAGATTGTCCAGTAAAATGGGGGAACATGCAGCAGGAGAGTAAATTGTAGCACTTCTTAAAAGGAAATGTAGTATTATAATCACTCTAGAACCAAATTTCCATCGACAAATAATGGGCACAATTAACAGTCTGGGATAGGTGTCACATCATGAGGCGCCTGAGTGTTCCTCGTGTTCCCTCAAAAGCAGAAAAAATGCAAAGTCTTGACAGAACAGCTCAACAGATGCAGAAGATGCATCTTGTTCTTATTCTCTTGTTGGCCTTGGGTTGCACCCAATTCATTAACTGCAGAGTTTTTTTCATCCTTTGCAATTTACTTGGACAAGTACAGAGAAAGTGTTGGTATATAAGTCTGGATGGCCTTCTGATATCTCTTGTGTATCCTGATTGTGTGAGGGGAACAGATAATTATTACCCATTATAATGGCCTTTCCATTCAGCATAAGTGCGTATTTCAGATACCTTTAATGTAGCTTTATGTAAACTGGCAAACTCTATATGGATTCTTGTTAGATACAATTGATCTGAATTTCTGATGCTTAAATATGTTCCACTTGGCCATGTGCTTCCTGTTAGCAGTTTGGATCTGACATGGTGACCCAAGTCTAAGCCCTGCAATGTGGACTCTCCCTCCTCCCCACACAGAACAGAAAACTATGTCATTTTACCTGGAGATTCTATTAAGCACTGCCTTGTCAAATCTCTACTCTTTGGGGGCAGAACAGAGATGTAGCCTATTTTTCACTGATGGCTAATCTTAGGTCACCAGGCTGTATCATTTGTGACCTGAGACTACTAAAAAGGTCACTGAGGATAAAAGGAAAAGACTGACTTGAAGAAAAGAGGTTTTTCACTTTGGCAGTAGTAGATTGGCATGATAAAAACTAGAATCTTCTTTATGCTGAACTAAAGATATAGAACATATATTTTTCCCCTCAAAGTTGCTGGATAAGTTGCACTTCTATAATAGATTTTTGTAACCATAGTAGTGCTAATAAATCTAAGAAATGATGCTTCATTTGAATTTAGTGGTGTGCTATGTAAGGACTTGTCTCCAGACCTGACTGAATAACATTTGTACTGAAAAGCAACTATTAGAATTTCATTTTTCAGCAACAAATAAATTAATCACCACCTAGGAAAAATACTCATCTTTGGTAATGAAAGTGTTATTAAAATACATTGTTTTGATGCATTCTCTATCCTAGTTTATAGTTTGAGACGTTCCACTGTTCATTGTGCTAAAACACTTTTGGCACCATTAGTTATTATACACAAACCAATTCATTAAGGGAACATGTGTGTGGAGTGTATACTATGTGTGTTGTCCAAGACTTACAGAATAATTTACTTTAAAGATAAAAAAGAATTCATGTCTGAAAATAGAATTTCTCTTGAAAATATGTTGCTTGCATTATTTGAGATTAGAAGTATGTGTGTAGATTATTTTTTCTCCTTTTGTGACCTAATTAGAACACAGCAGAGCTGGTGATATTGCAGTTTGTGAAAACAGACTTGTAATAAGATCTATGTATAGGAAACAAAGTGCATTTATTTCATCTTCCAAAAGATGCATAGAGGCACACACAGGCTACAGACTTTTTTTTTTTTAATGCCACAACTGTGTTAAGTTCTTTTTAAACAAAGAAGAAAAGCCCTGTGGCTGTCGAAGACTGGCTTATGGTGCAATAATACCCTGATACTATATGCAAATTCTTAATTGTCTGGTAAAGTACATATTCACTGAAGAACAGTAGTTGTAGTTCATGCTGTATGTATTTCAGTTTTTAAATTCATGCAGAGAAAATAATTTTCATACCTTTCTTGTAATGAGATTTCTACAAATAATTAGGTTAATTTTTCCCTAACTGAATTTGCGCATATATTCTAATTGTGTTTGTCATGAATGACTTTGCTAAGAAATAATCTGTTTATGAAAAAAACCAACCCGATATAATTATCGTGTCAAGTCGTGATCAATGCCTCAGTGAAGGTCAAGATATGTGCCCCCTCCATTGTCTCATGGCAGGTTGTGGATGTAGTGGTGTAATGGCCTTTCCTCCATTCCAGCACCTCTGGGGGATTTCCTTCACTTTTCTTCTTTTTGTATGTTCCCATGCCAGCTTTGCCCTTCCCCGCTGCCATGGAGAGATGCTGGCTTAGGCCCCCTCTCTCCCTTGCAGTGCTTTTGCTGCAGCCAGCAGGTTTTCCCCGATTTCTGCCGTCCGTCCCTGCCCAGTGCGCTGGGACGGGCTCCTGCTGTGCCTGCCCACCTTCTCTTCCATGCTCACGTTTGCTCTGGTGCAGAGTGTAGCAGCCAGGACAAACGGGCAAAGTGAATTCCTTCTGATGTGCAGCTGTCCTTTCTCTTAACAAAATGTGCTGTTTGTACTCTGCAGGTTTAATTTCTTTTTTTTTCTGTGTCCCACCTGCCGAAAACTCTTCAATACTCACTTTTGCATGTGGATTTGGGGACTTAAATCTGGGTCTGAAAATTATTTGCCTAATGGTTGGATTTACTTTATAAATATGCCTCTTTATAAATATACCTCTTGGCCCAGCAAATTTGTTGACTATTTCCCAGTATTTTAAAGTAGTACTTCAAAATACCTGAGGAAATAGATCATTACAAAATCTAATTCCTCGTACTCAGCACTGAATCAGGACTAAATTTATTTTACATGACAGAAGCAGAGTGAATATCACAATGTCCTTGAAATCCAGCATGGTTTTAATTGGATTCTATCTTTTTCTAATGCTACTGTGGAAGACAATTTAAATCTTTGGGATTAAATTTATATGACAGGCTGCCATTCTCACTAAAGTGGTGCATCATTTTAATTTATTTATTTTGCTTTTATGTTTCTTGACAAGTAATAAAGCATTAGGTCCTTAGTGGCGAAGGTCTCGCTGCTATTTTTTTTCTACAGTCCTTACATTTCAGGACCCTTTTGCTGACACATGGCAAAGTGCAACAACATTCATTAAAAAGAAAACGACAACTGCTCTTAAGCTCAGCAAGAATTCTAGTGAGATACAATTTAAGATAAGGAAAGCTTCATTTATGTAATAAAAAAATAACCCCTAGTAAATGAGGTTTGTAATGCATTATCTTCTTAGCCTTCCACTGGGCCCATAATTATGCAGAATATCTAATGTACTCTAATAATCAGATCTTAACTTGATAGTCTCTTCACTTTATATACAGACTAAAACACTACAACCCAGTAGATTAGAAAATAAAGACACTGATTGCTTAACTGTAATAAATACATGATGCTGTGAAGGTGAAGATAAAAGCATGATGTGCAAAATATGAAAATAAATTAAAATGCTAGGAAACAGGTGTGAAGAGACTTTGAAAATAGGTTCACATATTTCTTTATGGCATTACTGTGGCTCCTTGTCCCAGTCACAGTCACTTCTACTGCCAATAAGAAGGTAGATAAAAGTAAATCATTCCTAGGTTAATAAGCTTATTATTAAAAATTTAAAAAAAATTAAATATGGACACATTGGGAAAAATAGATTTGCTATAAATTAAATTTTAAATGCTCGTTATCTGGAGAGTATGAGATTTTAAAAATATTATGTTTCAGTCCCTCTGTTCTAGGCAGCAAGCCTATTTTAATTTCCGGTGTACCAGACTCATTTGCTAATACCAAATGAAATGCATTATCTGTTATGATGGTTTAAATCGGTTGCAGTGTTTTATCAGCTGGGATTGAACAAATGGCAGGGATGCTGATGAAGCACATTTCTGTAGGTCTGTCTACAGTTTCTGTTGGCAACATCCCCATTTGCATGGCTTCATATGGCACAGAGAGCTTTATGTGTGTGTTAAATTTGGGAAGAATGAAGCAAGTGAAACAAGGGATTGGGCTTTGGCAGTGGGTGCACAGATTATGAACAGACTGGAAAAGTCAAGAATCTAATAAGAGTCATTCTTTTTCTCCCCAAAGTTCATCATAAAACCACTAACATAACCAAGCCATTGCTTACCATCACCTGCTTGATATTTGAAGCACAGTATTACAAGCACAGCACAACCAGTGCCGTTCATCATTGCATAGAAAAGAACCTGGTCCATCCAGGAAATGGCCCTTTTTTTCTTCATGGTTGTGGTCTTTGGTTTAGATTTTCCTTATTTGCCACCAGTTTCAAATCTTTGTTTTTATGGCTGGCTGGGATCAGGTCTTGCTGTTATTTCTTTTTTCTCTATGCAGTTACTACACAAGAAAGAAACTGAAATATTAATGACAGAAACTTAGAACTTGGGGGGGAATTCTGCCATGTTCAAACCTCAAAGTGCTCCAAACTGTGGTGTAACTGTTTTGCTGTCCTTCCATTTCGCTGGGACCCTGCCCGCTGGAGGGAACAGTGTATTGCCTTATTTCCTGTGTGTGCAGCATCCCTGTCCTTTGATTCTCACAGAGAGCAACGAGTGGCTCTGAATCCTCAAATCAGCGCAGCCCCAGGACTCAGAGGGCTTCTTGTGTAATAGGTCTTTGGTTCTGACCTGTGAAAATGATTTCTTTTCTAACAGCTGTTAGAAATTTTTGACGGGCCCCTTCATGTAGGCCACTGATAATTCAAGCCTAAATGTTTTTATTTTACTCCCTACAATCACATTTGATCTTGGCAATATGTACTATTAAACTGTTCAATAAAGTCCTGTGCTGTGTCTTTAAATCCGTTTAGCTGGAAATTTTGAGACCACTAGTGAGCTAATTCAGACTTGAATTTTCTGTAGGTATAAAACTAGAGCCACCAATAGTTGTTTTCAGAAAACTTTGTCCTTCAGTAAAGTTTAGACTAGTTATGAATTATTGTCTTCTCAAGGCCAAGTATGTTTTTGGAAGGCATGTACTGGGCTATATTTCGAAATAAAACTTTTTTCCTAGAATTGTGGAGGAAAATCATATGGGGAAAGTATAATAAACATTTAGTAAATTTTGTGTGTGACTTCTTAGCTGACAGCTATTTTTATTATTGTCTAAGCTCTGAATCCTTTAAAAGAAGACATGATAACATCTTACGTGAGCAAGTTACTCGCTGCAATCTGAAGGTTCACTAGATCAAAACAATTGATGTTTTCATCTCTACCTATGCTGTGCTGTATTTGTTTCATCTATGTTTACTCTGGTCCCTGATGTGAATTGTTTCCACTAGGTCTCTTTGCAGCTGTCCAAAATAAAACTCATTGCTCTGGATCCTTATGTCTGCCTTAGGTGTTGGAACACATTTATGGATCCTCACATGGCATTTCTAGTTTATTTTCCTAAAGACAGAGTTTGCAGGGCAGCCCACTCTGCAAACTTAGCCAGTGTAGGCAAGTGGAGATGTGCAGCAGAACTGCTGTATGCCTCCTAAACAAATTGAGTACTTTCTCCTTGAGTTGGCCTATGTAGCTGTTTGTGTTCCTTCTTCAACATGGCTGTGATGAAATACCTGCTTAGACAAGCTGCACAAAACTGGCATCTTTGTTGTGGACACAAAAGTGCTTCCAGGGTACCTCTGTTTCTGAAGACCAAATTACTCTTTGTACCTGCCCACTTAAATTCACTCCTAGCAGAGCCTGTGGGAGTGTTGGGAAGAGATGAAGAAGGGGGTTCTACAAATTAGGAAGATTATCTGTGTGGTCATGTAACCAGAGTGCTTTGAAGGAATTTTATACTGCTGGGGTTTGGGCTTCATCCCTTTCTCAGGGCCTGAAATGAGATGCTCACAGGGCAGCTTGCTTACGGTCTTTAACAGTGATTGCACTGAAGACTAAATGAACCAGAAACAGAGGGTTTGTGCCCTTTCATTAGGCAAAGTAGTTAGCATTGAAGGTGAAATTCTTATTTATAAGATTTTATTTCTGTAGTGGCTCCTCAGTCCATGACAGATGTACATAATGTGCCTGTCTTGCTAGAGGGCAGAAGCTCCTTAAATGTTTGGGGAAAGAGAGATCTGCTTTGAACAAAAGGATAGGTCACAAAATTCCACCTATTTTATTCTTTAAAGTCTGGTCTCTTCAGCCCTTTCATCTCCTGATTATTCTATCTTATAGCTAGACTGTAATTAATTGAAACTTTTGTTGGATATTAGAAACTTTGATGATGATATTGCCTGCAGTGGTGCAAGGCTCTCTGGGAACTCTGTTTTCATTTGTAATCTGAATTATAACTGAATCCTGTAAGCATCCTGTAATGAAATTCCTGTGTTGTTTCCTACTATTGTTGAACAGGCTAGTTCATGCTGAAACAATTATTTGGGAAAGTTGTCTCAAGCTGCCTGAGGATGTGATTTGATCAGTCAGGCAGCTGAAGGGATTGATCCTAGTCCTTGTGAACAGTCCCTAAAACTGTGCTTGTTTATTGCATTTTTTGTCTTCCTGCCAGCCACTTACAGCCTTATCAACTTGGTGAAGATCTTAGATATCTGACAAAGATGAATACACTATTTTCTGTGGGCCCGTTTTCAAAATGACTAAACTGTAGGCTGGAGCAATACATACATAACCATGTCATTACACGTCTGCGGTGGTTAGGGGTAGTGGTTGGGGTGGTGGTTACAGCAGTGTTTAGGGGTAGAGGTTAGGGTTGGGGATGAGAGAGTCAAAGAGCCTACAGCTCCAGGAGCCCTGTGGCTGGAAAAGGCATGCCAAGGTGATCACGGCCAGGCCCCAGCATTGCTGCTCCTACATCTTTGTGATCTGGACCACCCCCCCGATGATGGTGTTAGGGTTGGGATAGTGATTACCGTCGAGGTTTGGGTAGTAGTTAGGTTACTTTGTAGGGGTAGTGGTTAGCGTAGTCCCTAGCGGAAGGGTTGGGGTAGTGGCTGCGGGTAGTTGTAAGGGTAGTGTTTAGGGCTAGGATTATGGCAGTGTTTAGGGGTAGTGCTTATCCTATATATCTGCCAAAGGCGAGTGCACCATTTTCTGTGGTCCTATTCTCCAAGTATCTAAACTGCGTGCTGAAGCAATACATGCTTAACCATGTCATTCAAAATGCATCTAAGACATTTTAATTCAAATCCATTTAGGTGGAAAAGGGAAAATAAAAAAAATTGATTCACTTAGTTTTGGAGCATGTGAAAGAAGGGAAACCCGACATTAGTCTTGAATGGGTTATATTGCTAGGAAAATATCTCTGTGATATAAACTGATTGTGTGTAGTGGAACTATAATCAAATTTTTTTTCTTCTTCCATTGTTCAAGTGCAAATTACTGAATAAATCCTTAAAAGGTTAGCCAACTTACTGAATATCCTTATTTGAGAGAAATAGACACAACTAAAATGTGACTGGTGGACTCCTCCTTCTGCTTACCTGAAATAAGTGAATGTTTGAAGAATGGAATATTTTGT
Organism: Cnemophilus loriae; assembly: GCA_013397755.1. Taxonomy (NCBI): domain Eukaryota; kingdom Metazoa; phylum Chordata; class Aves; order Passeriformes; family Corvidae; genus Cnemophilus; species Cnemophilus loriae. Next base: position 1,293,374 of record VZTF01017495.1, on the reverse strand, counting down.
CCCATCTTTTTAAATAAAGTTGTTTTAATTTCATTTGAGGAAGATCAGAGGGGTTGGTTGTACCCCAGAGAGCAAAGACTGCTTGTCCAAATACTTCCTGAGATCAAACAAGAGAAGTCAAAAAGGGAGACCAGTTTGGAAGGATCAGCATTTCTCCAGAGTTTTGTAAGAGTAAGTTTTACTCTGGATTTTGATGATGCTATTGATAATTACTTTAGGATTGTTTTCCATTTTGTGCTTGGAAGATAATAATTTCTACAGCTCCGAAAAGAACTTCTGAGCTAAACTAACTAAGGCTCACCATGACAGACCATAAGGTTCTGATTAATGTGTTAGGAGAGAACATCTCATTTTAATGGTAAATATGAGAGAAAATCTGTGATAAAGCATGAGACCTGGAAACATTGTTAGTTAAAACTTAAAAATGCTCTTAGCAGATAAGATAGGTATGGTTGTACTACCTCTTTTTAAATATACTTATTTATTTATTTATTTAATTTCTATTTTAAATTGGACTGGGTTTATCTGATCTTTAACTGAAAATGTTGGTTTTAAAACAGTCTAAACTGTTTATTAAAGCATAAATTAGAATAGTATTAAATTAGAATAAAGTAAATCTAAAAGAATGCTAAATGCTATTTATTAGATAGTAGCTATTAGATCAGCACAACTGGCCACAAGTACACAGAAAGGAAAAGATCGATTTGCTTCTGAAACCTTCTTGGGAGTACCAACATTTGCGATGAATTAAATGGAGTAGTGGGTTCTTCATTACACAGCAACTGTAACTCTAAGAAATTTCAACAGTCCCCACTGTTACGTTTTCATAAATAATTTTAAGCTGATGATTTTATGAAGTAAAATATTACTTTCGGTCTTAAAATGACACTAAAGAAGAAAGTGACTATTTGTAGAACACTGTGGCTGAAACAATTTTAAATTTCTTTAGTCTTGGCTGTGTTACTTTCTTGCTCATAAACCAAAAGTAGCAGTAAACAGTTGCTGCATTGACAGTGTAAGAGAGGTAAACTACCCATTGTTGGTGTTTGAAGACAAACAGGAGCATGGAGATCTGCACAAAATAATATCTTGGTTATGCTTAGGAAAGAACAATATTCAAGGTAGTGTAAACTTGTTGAAAAGTAGATGGAAGTGTATCAATTTACAAATTCCTAGAGATTCAAGTGTGACTATTCTCTTTCTGTAGTATCATTAGATAACTCTGTCCAGATGATGGTACTTCCATAGGTCCTGCCACATCCTGATGTGAAAGAGTTGATTTAAGCTCTGACTGGTAAAGTTAGAAAGTCAGATATATATGCTCACTTAGAGCAAAGAGGCTATTTTCCTCTACTTACACGGCCATTAGTACCTTAAAGTCAGTTTTGGTTGATGTAATTGAGAAAACATTTGGTTCTTGTTCAGGGTAGCAGTAGAGTTAATGAGGTTTCATGGAGCTGAGAGCCCGAGTGTAAATGTCTGTATATTTGAGCAATTTCTCCCTGAAGAAGCACCATTTCACTCTTTGCCCTGAAAAACAAGGAAGCTTGAAGAAACCATATGAGGTCTATTGGCTGTTTGAGATAATTATACAGAAGCCTAAGATTTATGCTGGTATTTTCTCAGGAAATCATCAAAACCTTATGTGTCTTGGCTGTGATAGAATTATTTAATTTCAGCAACATATTACAGTACAGTAAATATTTTATGCTTCACAGAGAAATAAATGTATTGTAACTTGTGACATACATACTAACTCTGCATGACCCCTTTGTCAGACTTATACTAACATAAAAAATAAACTGCTTAACAGATGCTCTATTGCTAATCTTGGGGGTTTATTGCTTCTACACATTTTTATGAAGACATTAATTTTCCAGAAGTATTCTTCCTGGAGTATTCTGAAGTATCTTCAGAAATTAGCAGTTGTCAGTCTAACACATTGCACTTCCTGGAGACGTGGTCTCTAGCCCTATTTCACTTTCTTTTATTTGAGGAGTCTCTTTGAGTTGCCTGAACTATATGTGTACTTTTGGGAATTAGTAGAAAATAATTTGTATATAACTTAGACATGCGTACTGGACTAATAATACTATTTATTTAGTTTGCATATTAGTGTTGCAAAGAGATTATAGAAGATTACACTTCTAAAATTTTAGTGGGTTAGGCAAATCCATTACTTAAAAAAATGCTTTTTACAATTCTAATTTTAAGGCGTTAGCTTCTTTAAATTGAGGGGTTTTAGGGAGACTATTACTGTTATTGTTATTATTATTATTATTATTATTATTATTATTATTCAGATATTACTTTTGGCATAATAAGAGGATATTTTGCAATCCATATGTCAAAGTGGTTTATGTAAAAAACTTTTATTAAATTGTAATTGGGGCTGAATCTTTACTTGTAGGGACAGAGTTGAAAGTCAAACAGTAGCTCAGAAGGTTGTGTTCCACATGTCTGAATAAGCAAAGCCTAAGTTTGCTCTGTGTGTGTGTGTGATCCTGAATGCCTTTGTAGCAGGAGACTCAAAGTCATGCTGTCAAGATTGTGAAATCCAAATTTTGTTTTGTCTCATTCTTTCTCTACTCACATTTCTTGGAAATTTATCTGTTGTCAACTCAAATATACTCTGTTCTCCTTCTTCTTTCTTTAGCTATTATTTCTAATAAGAAAACGAAATGAAAGACTGGATAGAAGCACGAATGGCAAGTTTGTAATTGAGACTGGACTCCAAGAGCTCAGTAGTTGGAGACAGTCAGGTCTTGGGTTTTTTCTCCCTATTGACTCATAATTTATTCTTGGTAGAAAAATAAAGTTATTTCCTTAGTCTATTATACCTTCAGTTGCATGATAGGTGAAGCTTGATACATTGATCGTATGAACTGCTTTTCTGAATTAACTGTATTTTTCAGGGAAAGAGTTCACTCTGCTGCTATGTTCTGTATGGGATAAAAACCCAGTCAATGTTAAAATAATAGTGGATTTTTCTCACTGTCCTCTCTGGGTTTCTTCCAGTTGGCAAAGATGCAGTAAATAGGTCTTGTTGTGGTTTATGTCCTCTGTTTTGACCCTTGAACATCAGGCCAGACCTGAGAATAGGTGGCTTATGTTCTCACAGTTTTAAACTGAAATCCATGACCATACTAGAGTGGAAGCCAATACAGTAACCCACTATCTGGATATCAAAAGTATTACTGAGTGGATATTGGAGACTTTTATAGATGCAAAAACTAAGTAAGGCAGAATTTTTCTAACACCTTAACAAAAGTGTTGGAAAAAACCGTTTGGTCAGAAGCCTTTGGTGTTTGCTTTTGTTACAGTTGCATTTTTCACAAAAGCTGTGTCACTAAAGGCTTATCCGATACAAAATTATCCTGCAGCTGACAGCATGTAGCTAAAATTAAGTGGAGTAGCTAAAATTAAGACTAGTCTGTTTCTGTAAAAGAATTATCTCACTAATTTTAAAATGATTGTTGCTGCATATGCATTTCTTACTGTTCGGATATTTGGGGTTTTTTTACACAGTAAATGGAAGAAAATTTCTGGTAGCTTGGGACTTGAAATAGATGTTTTCAGGCAAAAGTATGCATTTGTTACTGCTTTGCTCAGTATTTATTTCCAGAGCCCACTAGAGCAAAAGTGGCATTATATGGCTACAAGAGAGAATCAGAAAGAAAGGAGTATGTTACTAGCCTGTCCTAGAGGATTGCTGTGGGAGTGGTCATGTGCCTGAGCCTTGTGTCCACCCTGCTTCTGCAAGTGCCTCGTGCTCTGCCAGGAGCGGGTGCACGAGGAGCCAGGAGGGAGCGTGGCCAGGACAGCCGACCTGAGCTGACCAAAGATATTCCACACCATGGATGGCCGTGCCCAGTTTATAAACTGGGCTGGGCTGGGCATCAGTCAGCAGGTGGTGAGCAGCTGTATTGTGCTTCAGTTATGTTTCTTGGGTTTTATCTCTTTCCTCCACTCCTTTTTATTGAAATGACTATTAGTAGCATTCTAATTATTATTATTATTATTACATGTAATTTGTTTCAATTATTCAGCTGTTCTTATGTCAACCCACAAGGTTTAGTGTTTGCTTTATTTTTCTCCCTGACTGCCCTCTCAGTCACATGAGGAGCAGCTGCATGGTACCGAGTTGCCAGCTGGGGTTAAACCCTGACAGATTTATATTGGATTAGTTTGGTCTTATGCATTTTCTGTATTAGGCATAAAAGATTATCTTGTGATCTATGCTTAACTTGTAAATAACTTTATCTAAGCCTAGAACCATAAAAGGATCCTATAAGTATCAGTGCTAAATAGCAATATGTACCAAATGCACACAAAAAATTCCTCCTACCCTCAGAACTGTAACTGATTTCCTGGTAAAAGCATGATCATGTATATTTGTAACTTGCAGTGCAGCTGGATGTCTGGTGGTGTCTGTCCGTGGGAATTCTCTGATTCTAGATGTATCTTACAACACAGAAAAAAGTTAAAAGTTAACTGTAAAAAGAGAACTTCAGACAAATTTATGGAATTCATACCAAAAGTATAATTCAAAATTAAAACAATTCCTTTTTACCGTTGCGTCATGCGAAAGAACTGCTTAAATAGAAACATTCCGTTTAATTAAAACAGTTCCAAGAAACTCCTACCAGACTGAAAGAAGCTGTTTTGCTAATTAATAGTAACACCATATAAAACTGGTATTTCATCTCCATTAGATGTTGATATATTTGTTCTGTGATATTTAGCTTTAATACTACCTGACCAAACAGATGTTACAAATGCGTGGAATAGTAACTCAGTGGTGACCCACACGTGTTGAGTCTGTCTGTGAGCACTTTCTGCCTTCGTGGTTATTCATGCATGTCAGTAGTTCTGCTGTTCCATTAAACTCAGGTGCAAGTAAAGCTTAAAAGCTCCTGTACGAATGTTTCTTGTTTGGGGGTTTAATGCTGTATATTATGGTGACAGCTCTTCCAGTACGTCAGAGGGGCTGTAGAAACAAGACTCGTATTCTGGTGTAGGGCCAAGGCATTCGACTATGCCACTTAAAGCTGGAAGTAAGAGGGCAGCAGTGTAGGAATGGCTGTGAAAGAAAACAGTCTCAGACAAATGGTCCAGAAAAACCCCCCAAGGCTTAAAGTCATGGGATTTTACATGGAAATTGCTTAGAAGCAGACCTGACTCTGAAATCAGCTTCCATCTCAAAATCATTGTAAGGTTTGTGGGCCATTTCTCTTTGTGGTTGCTTTTTTTCTATTTCTTCATTGTAGAGTAATGCAAGATAAATGAGAAGTAAAAATTTCCATAAATTTTACTTTCTGACCACGAAGTATCTTCTTAATTAAGCACCTTTACTACGTTTTTAACATCCAGAAGTGGTCAGGTGTACTTTTAAACTTGTTTGACAACACACTGAGACACTGGAGGGTTGTTGGTGTTTGAGGTTCTGGCATACTCTGGTTTTTGGCAAGTCACATTCAATTATAACTGGGATGAGGGGGAGGGATAGGACATTCCAGCAGCAATGGAAAGGTGACACTAAATCTCAGACCTTCTTCCCAGCACATCAATTCAGCAGCAAAATAGTGAATGATTTCTTGGGGCATCATTCCTGCACCTTTTCAACCTCCCACCATGCCTTATTAATGTTTCTGCAGCAGCCTCTTGTTAGATCCATGATCAACGTTATCTCCCCGAAGGTTTGCATGCAACCAAATTGTGATTTGTTTCCGAAGATCTCTATTAGTTCTCCATTCACTCAGAGAAGGAGGGTCTCTTCCTTCCCTTTTTCTTTCATGGCATTAATCTGGTGCCTAGGAAAAGGACAAGCTTTGATGCAGTCCTTCGTGGTGGTTCAGAATGCCTCCCCCTCTCCTGCTGTGTGATATTCTTTCTCTCCTGGCACTGCGATTCTGACAAACCCATACATGGAACATGAAAGCTTTGCTAAAATGCTGCCTCCTGTGCATCAGCAAAGAGTCTGTCAGGATCTGCTCTGCAGTAATAGCAGGGGGATTCTGAAAGGTGAAAAAGGCAATTCGAGGGTTTGAAAAATGAGGCCACTTGCTTAGATGCTTGGTTCACTCTAACTTCAAGGACAGTTGGACATATCAAGATTTGTCACCAGCTTCAAAAATCAAAGGTTGTGGAACTGGGCCGTGGCTGCAGAGTGGCTAGAAGATAAGCCTGATGACTCTCATATTAAACTTTTGTGTTTATACATATTCTGAGTAGTTTTGCAATTGATTAAATAACAGTTAAGCGTCTCTCTGAAAAAGAAAAGGAGCTAAAAATGAATCTGAAACTTTTGTGCAAGATACACTTAGGCACAAGTGTGTCAGGATGCTGTTCTCAGGTAGCAGGCAGCCTGCTCAGGCAGCGTGGGTTGGAGGGGTCCTGCTGTGGGAAGGGGGCTCAGCTGATGCGTTCCACTGCTCATAAACATCTACCTTTCTTCCTTTCCCTTTCCCTTTCCCTTTCCCTTTCCCTTTCCCCTTCCCTTCCCTTTCCTTTCCTTCCCTTTCCTTCCCTTTCCTTCCCTTCCCTTTCCTTCCCTTTCCTTTCCTTTCCTTTCCTTTCCTTTCCTTTCCTTTCCTTTCCTTTCCTTTCCTTTCCTTTCCTTTCCTTTCCTTTCCGTGAACACTGCCCCACAACTAGCTCTTGACATTTTAGACATCCTCAAAAAGAGCTGACTTTTAAAGTAGGTCTTTTACTACTTAAAGATTCAGTTTTGTTCATTTTTTTTCTGAGGCAGTGTGTGGTTTATGTAGTTTGCTTTATTACACCCACTCTGTCCACTGAATTTGCTGGTTTTCTTTACTATTCATAAGTAACAATCAATAAAATATTAATAAATGAGATCCTTTGATTTACTTTACAGTGCATCTAGATAGTAGTATGAAATCATTGCACTTCACTTTTTCCAGTTTGTCTCAGTGCTGTTTACCTCATTAGTACTTTAATTCATGCAGATGTGGTTAGTCTCCACTGAAAAACAACAATTCCTGCATCAGAAGCCCCATGTTACCTTTGATTCACTTCTCCTTGAACTACAGTAGATGCTGTGGCTTGGGAAACAGGGGGTTTGAATCAGTCCTGTAAATTGGAAGGTGAAAAAGGATCTTTATTTTATACATAAAATAAGAAATGGTTTCTATCTGAAAATAATTATAAGGACTTTTCTACGAGACACTGTTAGATGCAACCCCAGTGTGCTCTGTGCACAGCAGAGAAGCTGCAGAACACATTTCTCGTAATGCCAGAAAACTCTCGATTATATCTGTGCCACATCAGTGACAGAACATATCCAGTGGTTTGCTTTATAATTGGGCTGATGTAATTTACACTTCACACTTGTAGTCTGCTGGCAGCATTGTCCAGTAATGTTTTTTTTTGTCCACTCCAGCACTACATTCTAAAACAAATCTCTCTAACAAAATTATGCTATAGGGGCACATAGATAATTTCCTTAAAAGTACTGCATGATTCATGCATCATGTATTGCCAAGTCCTCTGCTGCAGTGTTTCAAAGGAAATGCTTTAATCTTCCAAATAAAACTATAAAAAATAATTTGCACAGTAGTCAGTCCCTGTGTCACTGGCATTTATCATTCGTTGGTAATGCAGAATTGGAGGTATAGGCTGACAATTGCTAAATTAGGTCTCTTTTCCCCCCAGTATCCATTTGTCTCTGAGTTGTATGTTCAGTATGTAATGGCTAGAGGTAGGTATAACTTGTAACCGGCTCACTTGGGGATATTACTTAGGCATATATTCACATATTTATTATTTTCTTGATGCCCCCTTGCAAAAGTTTATTGTCCATTACTGGTAGCTCCCTGTAGTCGTGTGGAGTTGGAGGTCTTGGAAAACTGACTTGGCTGAGGCTGGGTAGAAGGAAAGCTACTAGAAATTCAGTGCTGATATTTTTAGCTTATCTGTTTCTTATATATGTGCTTTGATTACTTTTTTTCTATCCTAAACCATCAATTATATTAATGAAAGAAGAAATTACTGTCATTTTCTGTGTGATTATCTTTGTTAATAAAGATGTGGAAGATCTCTGGCTGCAGTTGAGGCACACATTCCCTTCCCCCCAAATTTGTCTCTGACTTTATTACAAATTGAATACTACAGAAACAACCAGTGAGGGTTTTGCTCCAGAAAAGAATGGAAATGGGATTTGGCTCAATCCAATTGCTGTGCCTTTTTTCATAATGAATGAGCACTGTAAATGAATGGATGAACAAACCAGTGTTTAATGCATTCCTTTATCTGGGATGTGTATAATTGGAAATGTGGTCCTTGGGAGACCTGTACAACTTCTGTGTATGATTCGCAGTAAAAGAGATAAATGCATTAAAATTTGTTGGGAAACTTTATTCATTTTTATTGAATTTTACCTACTTGCACGAGTGATTGTATGAACACTATGTATAATGTAGAGAATAGTCTAGTGACTCCAATTAAATTATACCTCATATTTTACTTCCCCTTTGAAACTACCTTTTATGTGCAACATAATTCATTTTTGTTTTCATTCCTTCTTTAACCCCAGTTTTACCAGTTTCAACTTTGTCAATGTAAAAATCAGATTCAGTGCTGATTTCCCGGTCAGGTCAAATATCTATTTACCTGATCTTGCATGATTGACAGCTATTCCTTACTGTGAGAAGTAAATATATTTTTGGAGTTAGTAGTGAGAGATTTAAAACATTTCTTTATGTTTTTCAAGTCACTTATTTTTTTCTGTTGATAGAAATTGCTTTGGCTTTAAGATCTTCAGAGACTTCAGAGTGGAATTTTCTGCATGGGAAACTCGACACCTAGGTGTCCTCAGTCACTTGAATTTTTTAATAGCCTAGGATAAGTGTATGTGCTTGATTTCTTAAGAATGAATGGATATTGGGTTGGTCCTAATATGGGTGTCTGCAGAAATTTTTCCAATAAAACAAATTTTCTAGAATGATATTTTATAACACTCTTTATTGAACATATGTATCAGGCGCTGCATTGCTGATATGTGCTGAAATAAGTATAACCATGATTGTGACATGCCTGGCAGGTGCAGATGGGCCAGTGAAGTAGTATAGTGACAATATCAGTATTCAGTAAAGTACAGGTCTAATAGCAAATGTAGCCCTGTGGAAGTCAATTTACCTGTAAGCATATGTTCAAGTGATTTGTTGGATTGAACACTACTTGCAGAATACACTAGTTCTGAAAAATAGAAAATTAAGGTTGTTTTATTTCAATAGAGGAAAAAAATGCATTCATTTTAGCAGATATAACCTCTATTTGCTATCTAGCTGATCTGCAAAAAAAAAAAAAAAATTGTCATTTGCATGCCAATTTCTCAAACTTTGTGTATTCCAAAAGTGTGAAAGTTAACCTTAACAACATATATTTTTGTTCCCTGTTGTCTGAAAAGCAGAAACAGAGCTGCCAAATTTTCCGCCAACAAGTAGGAAGAGAGGACAGTCTTGCCCGAGTCCATGCAAGAGCAAGTCAAGAGGAGAATCACTTAGATTGACTGGTCTAAGAGAAATAGTTTTGATAAAATATTCTGTACCTTGGCATTCACTTGCAATAGAAGTTTAACTTCAGTTAGGATTATGCCCTTACACTTTGATAAAGAGGTGGCAGTGTCCAAACTGGCACTATCTTACTGTCTGTTCTTAATACTAGAATGTCTTCAGAAAGCAGTGCCGATAATACAGGACACATTCTCAAAGCATTCTCAATGCTTTGAGAATTTGGCTAAAGAGTTATGTGTTATTTTTGTTAATAAAAATAATAAAACCAATTTTCGTAGTGCTTTGTGTATAAAATATAAGATACAGGAGAGCTTCAGGGTGCCACATCTTAATTAAAGAACTTTCTCACTCTCTTATGAACTATTTTGATGCTTTTATTGCACAAAGTTTGTCTTCTATGAGAAATTTTGAAGTATGGGATGTCTCAGAAATCTCTACGGTGTCTCCTTCTGGCTTCCTAAGTCAGAGTTGTAAGAGTGGTGAATGGCCTCAGATGTTACTTGGTATTAAACACAATCTGAGTGTGCCCAATGTAATCAGGGATTTTTGATTTATTAAAAGTAAAATGTTGAACAATCTATGATGCCAAATACACTCTTAAGTGTCATGTACTTTCTTCTGCTTGCAAACAATGGTATTCTGATAGCTTTTCATTATCTTTGACTCTCGTCAAAATATATTCAGAGGTATCCCACCTAAAATAACCACATCTTCCCCTCAGACATGGTACTGTTCAGAGATGGAAGTGTTCCTGTATATCGCCCACTGTATTACCAGAGTGATGGTTATAACCTGAAAATTTCACAAATACAACATCCATTCTGATTTTAAGTCTCATAGTCTAAGTTTTGCCCCTGCAGCAGGTTTAATTTTGTTTGGTTTTCATTTCAGCTGTAGGAAAACAGATCTGTGGTTTTCTAGAGAAGTCAGTAATTGATTTAATCTGCTGGCGCTGCTGCAGGGTCTGGCTGTTCATGTTTCTGTAGTGGAATTGGTGTCTCGCAGTGGCTTCAGTGACTCCTAAAAGCTATGTAAAAAGGATATATTAGAAGGAAAGAGTAGAGAAAATACTCAGGTTCCAGACTTCTTCTTGTGTCCATTATTTTTTTCAGAGCTGTATTTATGCTGACATGTTTTAGCAATGTGTTTTTATCACAATGCTCCAGAACACTGCACTCAGAAGATCAGCTTTTTTTCTCTCTTAATCACTTTCTTATTTATCAGACAAACATCACTTGAGAAAAAAAAATATATGCTGGAATGCCAGAGAGCTGGTTGTTTAGTGGATTAAAGAACAAATAAATGCACATATTGAGTATGAGAATGGAAGAACCAAGCTCATTTTCTCAGTCATTAGTTTTCCTCGTTTTGTGAGGACACTTCGAGGGTAAGATGTTAATTGAAGATGAAGGGAAAAAGTGCAGAATTTTTCTCAGTGCTATTACCTGGTTTAGGTGACTTTCCACGTGATGCTGATGAAACTGGCTGGTATACGTGGACAGCTTTATGAGGCGAGGGTTTGCCTTTGCCAATGCCAGTCTCTCAAGACTGTTTGAGACTTTTACTTTTGCCAGTATAAAATAGTGCATTTTCAAGAACTTTTGATGGATTCTGAGTTGTTGGTGTTAACTGAGACTAGCTTTATCCAAGCTGCCTCTCTATTCTGCTATCACTTAAAGAAGTTTTACTGTTTTATATTTACTTCTAGTTTTCCACCTAATACCTATCTGGGTTTATTAAAATATTTTAAGATTAAATAGAATTAAATAGACCTATAATGGTCATTTTCTCTTTTCTGCTGTGTAACACAAACCTAGAATCTGCTGCAGTAACTATTGCATGAGATGTAATGTGGTTCCTGGCTGATTTAGAGCTTATCTTTTTAGGAGAAATTGAATGCTGATTTGGAGACTTCAAGTGATGGAGAATTCAGCACACCTGTAGGCAAATTGTTCTAAGATTTGATTATTCACGTGATAAAATCGTGGGGTTGATTTGTATTCTAAATCAATTCATCTTCAGCTTTAAGCTACTGGGTATCAGATGTTGGAAATTCAGCTGGGATTTAATAAAGCTATTCAGGAAAAAAAAATCCTAAATTTATATGGAGAGAGGAGAAAGATTTCTGTGATAAGAAGATGTATCTTTTGGGGGGGTTAATTTTAAAAAATTGAAAAGAACCTGTGGTGAGCAATTATAAATGTGAAATAATGGGAGAATGTAGGGAGGTAAAATCACCTTTCTCATTCTCTTCTAGTCTAAGCCTAAAATGAAAGGCTAAAATGCAATTTGTTAGTGGTACGGAACAATGGCAGGACAGCATTTTTCCTAGGATGAAATGCACAACTTCCCAGTGCCATCACTGAGAGGGGCAGCCTCAGCATGCAGCAAGAAGCCACGTTTCCTGGGCAGAGAGGGAATGCAGATTCCATGGCGTCAGAGTTTTATGTGCCCAATAGATTTGCTAGGCTGCACAGCTGAACTAAATCTAACCCTTGCTGAATTGCTCTCTGCTGTGCAGCCTACATTCAGAAATGTATTTCATATGTCCCCAGGACTTCACTGTAGGAAAAAAACCTACCCTTATTGTGTATAAAAAAGGTTTGAACAACTCTCATTTTAAAGATTAATATAAGCCGCTTTGATTTATCAGCAAAATGTGCCTCACATCAGGTGTTGAAGCAACGGACAATTCATTGGGCAAGGGAGAAGAAAATGAATACCATTAAATCATTTTTTGTCCTTTTTAACTGTCATTTTATCAATTTCCTATCATGTGCGTGTTGTTGTGACAATATTTGGTGCATTCAGTCATCCACTGGCTGTTGTGTATTTCATTTTTTCTGAAAACTGCTGCCGCTGGGGAAGAAAGCAAAGCAAAACAATTGCCACAGGTCAAACTTTGAGGAATCCAATTTTATCAAGAGAAGTCTGGAATTCACAAGCTCTAATCTGATGTTTTAAAGTCCCTAAGGTCGACAGTGAAACAATCCAATAAAAGGGGCTTAAAAATGTAGATCTTTATAGAATTTGTCTCACTCGCTTAACCTACTAAAAATCATATGTGTTAATTGGTTTGGTGAGTGGGGTTTTGTACAGTTTTAAGAGATTTGAATTTAGAAGAATTCAGATCTTTTATCTGGACAAGTAAATAGCAATAGCAAAAACTAATAGCAACCAAGATTAAGTTGTGTGGGAGTGTTGATCTGCTGGAGGGCAGGAAGGCTCTGCAGAGGGATTTGGACAGGATGGATCAATGGCCTGGGGCCAGTTGGATGAGGTTCGACAAGGGCAAGAGCTGGCCCCTGTCCTCGGGTCACAACAACCCCTGCGGTGCTGCAGGCTGGGGCAGAGAGGCTGGAAAGTTGCCCGGTGGGAAAGGACCTGGGGGTGCTGGTTGGCAGCGGCTGAACCTGAGCCAGGCGCGCCCAGGAGCCCAAGAGGCCAGTGGCACCTGGCCTGTACCAGCCGTGGTGTGGCAGCAGGACCAGGGCAGTGACTGTCCCCTGGGCTGGGCACTGGTCAGGCCACACCTCGAATCCTGTGTCCATCTCTGGGCCCCTCGTGACAAGAAGGACATTGCGGAGCTGGAGCGTGTCCAGAGAAGGGAGCAGAGCTGGGGAAGGGTCTGGAGCACAAGGCTGGTGAGGAGCAGCTGAGGGAGCTGGGGGTGTTCAGTCTGGAGAAAAGGAGGCTCAGGGGGGACCTCATCACTCTCTACAACTGCCTGACAGGAGGTTGTAGCCAGGTGGGGGTTGGGCTTTTCTCCCAAACTGCAAGCAGAAAGACAAGGGGAAATGACCTCAAGTTGTGCCAGAGGAGGTTTAGACTGGATATTAGGAAAAATGTCTACATCCAAAGGTTTGTCATGGTCTGTCACAGGCTGCCCAGGGCAGCGGCAGAATCACCATCCCTGGAGGGATTTAAAAGATGTATCAATGTGGCACTTGGGGACATGGTTTAAGGACGGAATTGGCAGTGATAGGTCAGTGGTGGGACTTGATCTTTCATGTCTTTTCCAACGTAAATGATTCCATGACTCTAAATCTAAAAGAAACTAACTAAAATTTAGTACTTCGCTGGGGGGGAGAAAGGAAGAAATGTGAGCATAATAATAAGCAATAACTTAAGAATATCAATTTAACTATCGTAAGGTTGACTTAGGTTTAGCCGTGATTAATATATAGTATTTGCTAGTTTATCTTTTGTTTTATAATAAATTAAAAATATTCTTTCCACTGAGACATGGAAGGTTGTAGATAATGAAACAGCACAGTAACCACTCACAATAAAGCTTTGGCGTTAAATGCTTAAGATAGTTTTAATACAATGTCATACATTCATGAAAATATCTAAGTTCTGACATACATAGAAAACCTCTTAAAGTAAATACTTATTTATACCATCTTCATGTTGATACTGTATGATTCATTCAGCGTATGTCTATGTATTACTAACCTGAGGTGCTACACTACATCAAAAATAACTTCAAGACAGACTATTTTAAGTCCATAAACTTGTTCAAAATACTCCAACCATACTACCAAGGCGGATGCTGTTTGACATTTGTTCATATGATAGATCATTTACTGGTCTTTAATTAAAAGGATAATAAAAAAGCTTGGGGTTTAAAATAATAATTTTAATATATAGTGGAATGCAATTAATACTAAAAATAATACTTTTCGCTTCCATTGCAGTATCTCTCAAAAACCGGTTTGTTTAATAAACACTAATACTACTACTAATAATAATACAGAATCCCTGAAGAACTCTGAGGGATACTTAGATAAAAGTAATACTTTGGTCTTAACTGAGCCAGCAGTTGGAAACTGACGCAGTGTCAGCTGATGAGCATGACTCTGCAGAGGCATCACTTAAGATTAAACACAGGCTTAAAAAGACTTGTCAAAAAATGCTGGTGCTTCCTGGGCTTAGTCGTAGCAGGGAGGCAGAGCTGCACCGAACTAACACGGAGTACTCCTCTCTATTTTTATGGTTGTCATTAATGTCTCTCCTGACCTTGTGAGGTTGGTCTTGGATGGGTCGTATGCACTAGTTTATGGGTGGGAATCAGCACCTGGACTGCTGGTTGCTGTTGAACCAGAGTAATATTGAGATGTATCTTAAATAGAGATGAAGTGGAAATTAAATCTGATTTTTTGAATCAAATCACTTAAAATTAAAAAAAAAAAAAACCCTCTTATTTTTCTCCAAAACTAGGGCTTGTGAATCTGAAAGTGATAAAGTAATTTCATTCATGTCACATCCACAGATGTCATTTTCTTCAATCCTTGCAAAATTATAACACAGGACTAATACTTCTGTAAGGAAAGCAGTGTAGAATGTTAGTCTCCTTTTGTTTTGAGCTATTAATTGAAAAGTTTTGAAAGGTTGAAACTTTGTACTAAAAGTGCAATAAAGCCAGTATTCAAAAAGTACACACAGCAAAATCATATAGAGCAAGAAAATCTTGGCTTGTCTCTGACATAAAGTATATTCTTTTCTCTGAAATATCAGCTGTGCTGTTGCAACTATGGATGTAAGAAATAATGTTGAGTCGGTGGCCAGTCTGGAACATAAATCAGTATACTCTGCATTTATCGGATTTAGAAAAAGCAGATAATGTTCACTGAAACTTAGTGGATGAATGCAGAGAACTGTCAGTCTCTCTTTAAAAACTCTGTCTGTTATCCAGCATATTGCTCTTCTTCCCTAAATAGTTGGGCACAGCATTACCTTTTCATGTTTATGTAGAGTATTGAAATGAGATGGAAATTTATATGCTCACTCCCTAGGAATTATTTCCTAAGCATTAACCTGGCCAGAAATGACTAAAACCAACCAACAAAAACTTCTCCAACATTATGATTTGATACAATTGTTGCATAAAAGGCTATGCTCCATTAAAATAAATGTCTTTCTCAGTCATCGTAGCTGCAGTATGGTTCCCAAACTAATGAGGAATAAAGCAATTCTCACTCTACCTACAGCCCTGGAAACACGATATGCACAAACAGGGCACTGGCTTTTTGTTACTGCAGCTTCCCGATTTCAAAGGGTAGAAGCTGCAAGTAGAGGAAGAGAAACAAAATAAATACATTTATTTCACAGAATGTAACAACGCCTGACTACAAGTCAAGGGCTCACCAATAAACATTTCAGTCTAACTGTTGAACTATTTCTGATATTTTAAACTATTTAGGGTGCTCGAGGGTTTTTTGGTCCTTTTTTTAAAATTTGATTTGTTTGGTTTGGTTGTTTAGTTTCGGTTTTCTGTTTCTTTCTTTCTTTCTTTCTTGATTTGTTAATTTTGTTTCCCTATATCCCACAATTAGGTTTTGCTAGGGCATATGAATGCTATACTCCTCCCAAACAGAGACTTAGGGGGACATGTGTGACTCCTTATCATAGTAGTAGTCTGCACAATTTGCTGCTTGACAAGATAAAAATAGCTCAAGAGTTTTTCTCTGCTGCCAGCTTCCATTTTATCTTCCTGTTATGTAGCCTGATTCACAGGTAAAGCAGGAGGAAATGCTGTCTCTAGCATAATAATTTTAGGCTTTGAGAAGTAATGCTTATTCATGATTTCAAATTCTAGTATGTTATCACAAAATGCTTTAAACAATGATGTGGTTCATGACAGTGATGTGGAGAGCTCTGCCCTTTGTGTTCTCACATTTTAAGCTGTTCCTTCTGGCTTTGGCTTTCCAAACTTTATTTCAGTGAGATGTAACAGATAACATCCCAGCATCGATATTGAAACTCTGTACCCGGATGCTGGTGTAATTGACTTAAAGTTGTTAAAATTCACAGGATCATCAACATGTACCTCAATTAATCAATTTTTTAGAAACACACAATCGACAGTTTAATGAGAAAAGCTTTCCCAGGATCATTGTCCCCTCCTCCTCATTACGAGAGTCAGTCTTACATTAAAGACGTGGTAAACCCTGTTTGATTTCCCTTTCATGAAAGACTGAGCTGTCCCTGGTGTAACCTTTGTTTTCACTGGTTGAGGAGGACAAGTGCTAAAGTAATGAGATAATCAATAAGAGTTGTTTTTGTATTGTCCATCTCACATACAACTGGGGATGTTACGTGTTTCCCTTAGTTTTTGCTCCTTTGCTAGTCCAGCCCCTTACTGACAGAGCCAAGCAGTTATTCAAGGTCAGGCTGTTCCTTGGTTTCAAACTTTTCTTTGGCTCTTCTCCCGTTGTCATTTGAATTAGCCTGAGCTCATCAACACAGCTTTTAAAAAATGCTACTGAGATTGTGGTTTAACGAACTGAGAAATGAATGTGTTGACCTTACCTTTATAAAGGGGATCACAGGATGGTTTTGCTCATGGCTTCATTGGTCTTATTGTGGGATAACCCCTTCAAGTAAATGCGAATTTCCACAGGTCCCCTACAAAGTTACATGATGTCTCTCAATTAGATGCAGTATTCTCCTTCTAGAGCTTAAGCACCGTTTGGAGTAAGTTAGCTGACTGGTGTAATTTGCTGGAGACTATATCATGTCATTGAAGTTTTAAGCTGTGCAAAAGTCAGTGTGTTAGAATCCCATGGATTTAAATTATTTAAATATTTGTATTTGAATATTACCCAAATCCAAGATTTTCACAATTCATCTCTCATTTCCTGAGAACACTGTTATACAGGGAGCTTTCTGGTGTGTGGTGGGAAGGATTGTAAAATAGGAAGAAAGAAAAGGAAAAAAAAAAAAAAGAAACCAAACCCAGACATTCTTCACATTACTGAAAGAGAAACAGCAAAGCAACGGCAACAAAACCTGGCATTTTTCAGTCTCAGCCCTGGGCTCAGCTGTGGGCATCCGGCCTTCTCTCTCCATGGGGTTAACAACCGCCCCCATCACAGGATCATTGGAACACACCTGCCCCTACTGTTGTCTCCAACCTTTTATTACTGGGACGTTGTTACTCGTGTTCGTTACCTGGAAGCCTTTTTACTTTATTCTGATTTGCAGAATTTGGTGAGAGGGAATATTGTGGTACCAGAAGGGAGCATCTCGTGACGTATCAATACTATATAAGCTTTAAGTGAAGAAAAAAATGCAGGGTTTGGGTGGATTTTATATAAAGCAGTATAGTTTAGCTTCTCCATTATTTTGTTTTTTTTCAAATTGAAATAAATTTCTTGGTGGTCTGCATGTGCTCTGTGCATGCAGGCTTACACGGCGACTTACCCAGACTGGGAGGCATCAAGCCTTCTGTATTCCGTGTTTAGAAAAGTATGAAACTACATTATTTAATTCCATTCATTCCAATTAAAGTTCAGTAGGGTGTGTGAATTCTGGGATAATTGTTTGACTGTGGTATGAAAACTTTTCTTTTGCTTCTTTTCCCTATTCATGATGTGATTTGCATAATAATTCTTTAAATTTTGGGCTGTGAATATTATCTCATTAACATAATTACCTAATTTCTTGTTTTGTGAATTACAATAGATAAGTAATAATAGTCTTAGCTTATTATCACACTTTCTGCTGTGCTTTGTGATCACAGTAAACAGATGAGAAATGAGACTTTCTTTTAAAGGAGGGGCTATTCAAATATCAGGATGATTATGTGACCCATTTATGCATATGTGAAACCTGCAGGAGATTTCAGCTACTGACTGCAGCATCCTTTCAGGCACCTACCTGAAGCCTAGCTCTTCATCAAGGCTTTCTCTTCATCACGAACTAGTTTTACTGTATTTGAACACCACAAGGAGCATTAAATACCATTTTTTTCCTTTAATTTCAGAAAATTGAAACCGAATTATTAAAGGATTTTAGTCCCTGCAGAGATAAGTCTCAGGCACCTATGCTGATTTGTGGAGAAAGTTTGTTTATAGAAAAAATAAAATGCATTTAATTGCAGTTACAAACTCTTTTTCTGTAAATATTTAATGTCTAAATTATTTGTACTGGCATCAATAATCTCCCAGAATCCACTAAGACTGCCTTTGCATACAACATGTTTTGTGTATTTGCAGGACTCTCCTGCAAAAGGAACTCGTTTTCAGACAGATCGTTAGACTAAAGTTTCTATTTTTAACATAATATTTGCCATATAAACACCGATGCTGGAATATACAACAATTTTTAACTGGAGAACCAAGTAAGACAATTACAGTTTTCAATTATATCTGAATATATTTGGTCTTAATAAAACTTTATTTCAAGCTGCTTTAGAGGTTTTTATATTGGAGCTGTTGTTATGCAAGTCTCTGCAAGGAGGTCCTGAGGTGGTTTTGAGAGATCTAAAACCTTGCCTTTTCCCAGAAAGTATTAGCTCTAATTAGGCACATTCCCTGAAATGTAAGTATGGCATAAAAAGGATATTTTTAAGAGCAAAAAGCCATATAACATACAGGCTAAACTGTTCTTTTCCAGTCTAACCCAAGTAGAAAGTATGATAATGCTCAAAATCCATTTAACATAACTCTGAAAACAGAGAGATTCTAAGATCCCTACTCATTAAATCTGTTTACAGGAATATTATCACTGGGCTTCCATCTGGTGAGTGGGTCCTGGATGTGGGTTTGATTGGCTGCATAAAGGAATACGGGTGGGTGAGGGCAGCAAGTGGTGGATTCCTGTCCCCATGAGTTTATAAGTGTCCATTCATGTGGCCATGGCATTTTTTATCTGAATCAGGTATATCTTATTTTTAATTAATTTATGTGTCTCATGCATGATTCTTTATATGTAAAAGAAATTACTTTGAGGAAGGAAAGATTTTCAGCAATTTTGTTTAACTGTGTTAAAAGAAATCATTATGTAGCAAAGCTCTAGAAAGACCTTATGAAATTTCCAGTGTCAGTTAAAAGTAAATATGGAAGAAAACTCTTCAGGAAGCAAAGCGGCCTGTGAGGCTTTTACTTGGCCAGATTGTTTGCTCTGGAGCTGTTTGAGATGTACATAAAACAAGAGAGAAAAATTCATTAATGTTTTGCTTTTTCTGTCTGTACCAAATCAGAAGCTTATCCAAGTGAAAGCCTCTCAGCCTTCAACAGGTGTGGTGAACAAGGAAAAGTCATAGAAGGAAAAAGCGTGTAATAAAAGCTGCTCAGGGGTTGTTTTGTTTTGTTTTGAGGGAGGAGGATGTGTGTATAATAATATAATAATAGAAGATATAATATAATTATAGAAGCTGGGACCTGAACACCCATGTTTTGAGAGTGTTGCAAAACCTGAGGTAGATGCTTAATTTAGTTGTTGGATCTGTTTGCCTTAATCTTAGTATTTTCAAAAAGAATGGTAGAACTTCATCATGGAAACACAAGTTCTTTCCACTGAATTTCTTAAGAGACAAATATTGGGATTTGGATTTTCAATCAAGCATTTTTGACCTAAATAATAAATTTGTTATATACTTGTTACATTATTATTGTGCCAATTTTCCTAAGACCAAAGAGAGATGTTTCAAGAAAAATAAAGCACTTTCCTCATAGAGAAGTGGAAAGAGAGATTATTACTTAATCATCGTGTGCTGACAGGGAAGCTGTCCAAAATTATACTGGAAATTGTGGTTCTTTCTTCAGATTGCCGACTCCTGTGACATTGCTGCAGCCCAAAGGATATCCATCCATCGTGTCCCTCTGAATTTTTAAAACAAAAACACAATTAATATTTTATTGCATTTTGAGTCCTGCTAAACATAAAATGATCCTCTTTTTCATTGTTTTGTTTGCTCTGCATGTTTTTAAAGCGGGCATCAGTAAAGGCACAGAAATAAGGCTCTTTTTTTCTAACTTCTGTAGAAAGCTTTTAATGCAATACTATCCTTAAACACACTTTTTTTATTGTCTGGATCAGGGAAAATATGCTCACAAAAGAAACAAAACTTTTGAGATAAGCTTTTCATTCTAAGTGTATCTGACAGGAGTAAAAATGGCATCTCTAGAGTGTTATCTCATTGAAATAAAGGTAAAAGACAGTGGCAGTAGTTTAATATGAGGATTGCCTCCATTTGTTAGGTGGCTGTAATCAAATAGGCACATACTGTATATGCTCAGAAAAGCTGTGTTCCCAATTTCCAGTTACACTGGAACTTCTGTTATTCACAGTGGTGAACAAAAGGAGTCGCAGAGTGGTGTTGTTGGATGAAATCTTTATGGACACTTGTGTTTGAAAACTGCTTTGCTGTTGATAGTGTGGGAGGGATTTGTTGCAACAGCCTGACTTAGGGTAGTGTTTCCTTGAGGAATATTTGAAAGAGCATAAATACAAAGTACTGTCTTACTTAATGTGAATAAAAGTATCACACGTTAATGTAAGTGATTTTAAGCTGAAATTCCAGTGCATTCTCTTCCTGTGTTCGGCTTTTAATTCTTGGAATTAAGCCCTTTCTAACAGGAAGAATCAAAGTTAGTGCAGAAATCTGGCTTAAAATGAGTAATACATTCAAGTGTCTCAAATTGTATTTTCAGATTGTGACGAGATTATTCATCTGTCCTGGACTTACAGTACATGAGAAATTGATTTTGGATTAGAGGGGTTATGGGTAGAGGATGCTACCTGAATTGTATCATTTGCAGAACAAGGATGTGAAAGTTTCTTGGATCCTGGGCTGATCCTCTGAACAGAGTGATTTTTTTTTTTTTGACTATGTAATTGAAAATTGATTTAACTTCCACAGAGCTATACAAAATCAAAGCTTTGATTTGAGGACCAGAGGGACAAAAATCTGAGGCAAAGCTTAACTAACCCACATACTCTTTCTACAAAGCACATAATCAAGCAAATCTTATTTATTTCAGCAATCTGCTACATGGTTCTTTCCCTCTGAAAAAAACTCAGAGGATTGTATGGTAGTGTGGATGGTCTCCTGATTCATGAAGTTGTATTGAAGTCTTTATCCTCTTTTTTGCAGGAATAATCTAGTGATCTAGAAAATTTAATTAGGCATTTATCTATAAGCTATATAATTTCACAAACCTCCATTAACTAAGCTGAATTTAAAAATTTGAGATCAACAGTATAAAATTCATCCAGTTCTTTGACCTCCAATTAAATGCTTGTTAATGTTTGGTATCTAGGTAGAATTTAAGTGAATTCCTCAAAATTTGTTTCCACTTGTCATTGCTATAAATAGACGTTATCTACTGTGTCATTTCAGTGGCCATTATTTCATAAATTAAATAGATATAGAGGATAAAAAAAATCCTTCATGACTTTTTTTAAAAGCAAGGGCTAAATTAAGATTAGATGGATGTTATATTGATTTGTCTTACAAACAAGTACTAATCAATTTAAAGGGCGAAGGGACAGTCTTCTAAAACCCTGTTTAAGGTCAATAGAAACTGCCTTTTTGTGAAAACAGCATCTTCCTGTCGTTGTTGCTACAGCTCTAAGTTATGTCTGATTCCAGCTACCTTTCTGAGAGATGTTAACTTGTTTGAACTAATGGAAATAAACACTAATAAAAGCACACTGTCTCTCAGAGCAGATATGTTTACTAAGACCTTAACAGATTTTATGGTTATGGGGTTGTTGTTTTCAAAAAAATTCATAATAAAAGTAGAGGAGCCTTTAGTGGCAAGTGGAATCATCTTAAACCAGTGCTAACTGATAACAAAGCAGCATGGATAGTCTTCAGTTATTCTTCGAAAATATTTTAATAGAATTGTAAACACATGAAAACAATAATAAAATTTCCCAAGATTTTATATGAAATTAAACAGGTGTGAAATGGAGCTCCATGGTTCTTCTTCATTTGTTATCTCTTCATAAAGTAATAAGATTTCATTGTAGTTGTCCAGGTAAATTGAACTCCAAATTCTAAAAACTTATTTGCATTTTTCAGCATTCATAAACATGTTTTATAAGTTTACTTTTCAGTCCTCCTTTTTTGTAAGGACATATGGAGCTAAAGATGTGTCAGCACAAATACGTTTGTAGATGGGTGAGTTTCTATGGTTTCCATTTTGAGCTACCTTTTTCTTCTGATTTTCTCAATCTCAGCTGTAAACATTTCTGTTTCAAACAGTGCTAAACAAATACATCTTTTCTTATATTAAATACTTTAAACTAAGGTTTGACCTAAATTCAAGTCATAGATTTTTTTAACATTCTTTGAAGTAGAGAAATCAAGTGTTGATAGTCTTTTTAAACATCTCTGAAACAGTTTTTCTGTACGTTCGATTGTTTGTTTATTTTGGAAGCAGCATGAAACTAGTCCTGTTGTTTATGTTGAAATAATAAATCTTTTTTGGTGTTTTGATTCTGCACTTGCAAGGAGCATAGAATAGACGGTAACGAGTAAATAAATCCTCAGTGTGTGGAACTGTCAGGAGGGGTTCACAGGAGTTTGAATACATAAGCTCAACTGAAGTGACTACAGTAACATTAAATATTGTTAAATATTTATTTAAATTCCCCTCTTGCAAAATTGTAGCCTGTATTCTCACTTTGTTCAGTAATACTAAATAAAGCCGAGTTTCTAATTACTGTCAAGTCTAGAGAAGGTGATGGAAAGGAGCAGTGGGGACTCGTGGAAAAAGCAGTGCTAGGAAGGATTGGTGTAAAGGTTGTAGTGAAGTATTTCTGTGACTGGGGAAGGTGAAATGAAACCTCTACATCTACTGGAGTTGGAGGGCAAAGGAAGACTGCCTTTGTGTTTAAATGCTTTGGTTTATTAGCAAGTGATGGTTTGTTTGGTTTTTTTGTGGCTGGAAATAGAGGCCGACAGAGAAAAGTGTAATTGTTTTATTTGTTTTGAACACCTATTTAGCACAGGGCTTAGAGCAATGAAGAAAATGCACGAAAGCTAACTTATTATTAATTTTTGAATGAGATGAACAAATAAGTATGTTTAGTGTGGATAAATAAGAATTATGAAATACGGTATAGAGGGCTTTTTTTTATAAATCAACAAAGCAATATGATGTAAGCATTTTAGATTAAAAAATAATCTTAATTCAGTGACAAAGTGTGTCCTTGCTTGGATTAAAATAAGTGTTTTGATAACAGAACAGTTTTTCAGCATAACAGGAAGGTTAAGCTGGGCAAATCATGTCAGTTCAGGCGTTGGCAATATCATCTCAATAAGGATTTTACATCATGAGCTTGAAGTCTTATTTGCCAAGTTATTGGAAAAGGAGTTAAATTTCAGTTTCAGTGCTACAGTAACAGGACTTGAGCTCATGTAATTTTTCTCCTTTAGTTTTGCTATGAAAGTGAATTCCAACTGATTTGTCTGTCTTATGAGAAATTGTGTGCAACAATGAGTTCATGCTGTCAGATTTGGGCTTACTTGAGGTGAACACATCTGAACTCACATGTCCAGCAGTGCCTATGAGCTAAACTGCTTTAAAGATGGAGATTTTATATATTAAAAGTCATTATAACCTATAAATAATAGGTGAAAATATTTACAGACCATCTCTCATTCTCATATCAACAGGGGGCATTCTGACACTTTGAAGTCAAACAGGACTTAAATATTTGTATGCAGATATCTCATAAACGAACTTCACAAAAAATCTAAATGGAATGATAGCACCTGACTTTTTACTGCAAATATAGATCCCAAGAACTTTTGTCTTGAGTACATTTTTATCTTGCATTCCTTTCAAGCCTTGCAGCATAGAGCTTGGATATATTGGCACTTTACTGTCCAGAGTCCCTGTACTCCCGGAGCATTCTCAAATTAGGAAATCATTGTCTTTATAGCTTCTTTTAAAGGGAACTTGGTGCAATGCAGAAATGACCTCATATAAAAATTATATCTTCCCTTGACCTATTAACATAGGAATGCTTGCAGTATTTTAGCTGTATGGCAAAGTTAGTGCCCCATTACAAAAGGCAGGTCATGTTGCCACCGACGCCTTGCCGCTGGGTCCTGAGGGACATGGTTAGAAGCCAAAACACGTTGACCTGTTTGGTCATGGCTTGCCAGTAAGAAGATGTGTGACTATGGAACTGATTTTTGGTACATAAACTTTTCTGGTTTTGCTGAGAGTGCAAGTCTCTCTTTCTTCCTAGTTATTATTTCACCCCTGGGAGCAGCTGTACCACTACCAACTACAAGTGTGAGGTTTTCCTTCTGTATTTATTTATGAAGCGGGTAGTTGTTTTAATATCTTTGGCTTGTAATTAGAACAGTGGGTTTTCTTCCTGCCATTTAAGCTTGGAGGGATTTATAGATTATGTTTGCTTAGCAGCAGACACTAGGAGAATGTTCTTTGAAGATCTAGCCTTTTATGGGGCTTTGTACTTACTAGCAAATAAATCTACCTATTCTGTGTCACAGATAGGAGACTCGTGTTCAAACAGTCTCTTTCAGTTACAAACAGCAATGGAGACGTTGCATTTTTTTTCTGCTACCCATCTACTAACCATTTCTTGATTTTTATTTGGCAAGTTTGTTTTACCTATTGTCCTCAAAGGGCATTTTTTGGTGACTGGAGCAAAGTGAACATTTGTTAAAGAGTCTGCATTCACATAATAATAAAGTAGAAATAACTGCAGTAAAGAAAATCTTCATTTACTATGGTGATAGTATAAGCACAATTATGCAGTGTTTTTGCAACAGGCTGAAAGCCTACTTTGCATCCCTAGCAAAAAACCAGTTATGTTGCTTGCTCATGTCAAAGGAAGCCATTATTGCAGGAATGCTTGGCACTCAGCAATACTGGGCTACTGGTTGGATTCCTCTTAGAGGTCTTTTTCAACCTAAATGGTTCTGTGCTTATGTGATTCTGTGATTTGGTTTAGTTGGAATATATAACTCCAAAATTTTAGCTTGGGTAGGAAAAGATTGTTAATTGTTGGAAGATATTTCATCAAAGCAGAAAATCAAACTGGTTTTGGTTTTGTTGGTTATTTTTCTTTTCCCATTCCAAGGTTAGTTTCTGTCTTAGTACAGAGATAATAGAAATGTTTTCTTTTTAAAAAGTGTACATACTTTCAGGAATTTCCTAAATATCTCCTGAAGGAACTACTTTTCTAAAACCTTTTGAACATTCAAGTATCTGGCTTACTTCCAAGACTGCAGCAAAGCAATTGTTTTTGCTTAGACCCATTTCAGTTTAAGTATAAACAGAAGGTAAAATAATGGTGGTATTGGGGGCTGTGTAAGAAACTGAAATATAGACTGATGTAGTTATTTGGTCATTTTTGTTCTGTGTGAGTGTAAATACTACAGATTTATGATGATGCTTTTAATAAGCAAAAGTCATTTTGTCTAACTGGTACCTCCTCTCACCTCATTTAATGATGTAGCTAGGACCGAGAGCTAATACCCAAGGAGAAGAGTTTTTTCTCCAAAGCAGTAAGGTAGGGATTGGTTTTTCCCTTTGCCAGAGAGATCTATACCTGCCAGGTCAAGGACCACATGTGTACTCTGAAGAGCCTTTGTTTTACAAAAGTAATTTTCTGATAGATTTGTGAGAAGGATAAAAGAAACAGAGCAAACTGGGGTCCTCCAGCCTGCTGCAGATGCAGCCTAGGAAAAGGTGTTACACCTCTAAGGCACCTACAAGATGTACAGGAGCAAGAAAAGCAGGACTGGGAAAGAGGGAAGAGGAGCACCCAGTATGGAGCATCCAGAGGAGCTTTAAGAGGGGGACACCTGCCCCTGCAGCAAAAAGACCCAAGTTGTTAGGAGGAATCTCTTACTTCCCACCAGTAATTTAAAACATAAATTCCCTGAACTACAGCAATTTAAACAAATGAACTCATCAAAACCCTAATGAGATGAGGGGCCTTTGACGGGAAGGTTTGGGCCTATCCTTGTCCGTGCCGAGTTTTCCTGTGAAGACAGTGCTTACTGTGCTTTGGAGCTGTTTATCATAATAACATTGGCATAAGCCATGGCCTGTGGTGTGTTATTAGACTCAAAACATGCAGAATCTAAAAGGAGTCTGTTTGCTGTGGGCAAATATACTTGCCTTCCTCAGACTGGAGTTCGGTGATCTCATAAAACAATTACTGAACAAATTTAATTTAATCTTAAAAATGCTTAATGGAAATTAAACTCTTTTAGTTATATCTACCATGAGATCACAGCAGTTTTCACGTAGTCATTAGAATTTTTTCCTACATTACTAAATTGAACTTGTTTTACTATTGTTTATTTCCCACTTTTTACCCTTTGATGTTCTAACGTTAAATTAATAGCTATTATCTTTCTGAGATTTAATTTACACTAATTTAATTAACTTTGGTGCATCTTGGTAGATATTAATTGCAACATCAATTCTAGCAATCAATAGTTCTTGGAAATTAAACCAACAATTATTGCCTTAATTTGTCACAACATAGCAAGCATTTTTGTAATTTTTTTGTTGCTCTATTTGATGGCAGAATCGTACCTAGCGTGCTCAGGACTTCGAATAGTGGTCATTATTCAAATGTGATTCTTCTTCCCGTACTATTGTTAACTACTAAGCATGGATGAATCGTTTTCAGTTAATACAGTAGAGTTGTAACTCAGTGCACTCTGTTTGAATTGAATTTATGCTACAATTAAATTTGGACTTCAGTGATAAATATCTACATTTTCAGCAGATATTTGTGGGAGAATTGACTAAAATTACTTCTTTTTGTGTCAAAGAATCTCATTAATCTAAGCTGGGAATTTTGTTTATTTTACCCTTTATGTCCATTTTATTCAGTGGATTAGGCAATCATCCTTGTAATTGAATTATGAACTTCATCCCGTCTCCAAATGAAGTCTGTATTGCTGATAGCCACAGCAGCCTGAGGGCCACTAGATACAATGATTCACTTGAAATGGTTTGGATGTGGATTCCAATTCAGATAAGCAGCCAGTTATTTCATATTTGGAGCTTATCTTGAATGCTCTGGGTCTGGAAAACTAAGGTGTTGTCAGAATTCTTTAAGGATTTCCTGTGTCTGAAAACTCATCTTCAGATCAAAAAAAACCACAAATAAAGAGAAAAATTAATGGAGTAAACTATTAAATATTTTTTTTGTACCTTAGTGGAATTTGATGACACAAAACAGCATAAATTAATTCCAAGTCATTCACTCATAAGGGTTAAAATTCAGGTTGAGATGCTGTATTCTCAAAATTTTAGAAGATCATTTTCTTTGTGCAAAATGGAACTATTTTCCTTACTGTTTAAACATTCTACTACATTGTAGAAAAATATTTTTTTTTCCTAATAATTGTCGGTTTATATTTCATAAGTGTGTGAATAAAAGTGTAGCCTGGAGTAAAATATAATAAGCAGGTATATATTTTATGAATATAAGTAGATATGCAAATTAGGATCACAGTTAACCCTAGTTGTGTCAGGTATAATTACAGTATGTCAAAACAGAATCGTTTTTAACCAGGTTGTAGAGAACTCAGAATGATTATTTTAGATGCATTTACACCGTTTTCTAGATTTGTGTTGTATTGTCCATATCTTTCAGCCAATACCTGAGTTGCTGGCCATCTGATTCTGTTAAATTTATGTGTATTTGAGGGGGATTGGGTAAATTGAAATATAACTCTGTTATTTACTAAGGAGATGTGGTTAACGGGTGTTATGCATACACATAATATGTTAGGGAGTGCTAGTCTCATGCAGCTGATGAATGTATTTGTTCCATGGAGGATGGGATGGGATTACATACATTAGTTCACCTAAATGTTCTAACAGGTAATGAATAATTTTCCTAAGGCTTTTTTCCATTATAGAATGTTGCGTTAGTCCGTAAAGTGATTTATTTAATATCCTGAAAATGTGCTGGTCTGATTTCTAGGACCGGCATTATAAGCTCTGTACATTTCCCTAGGAGCCATTACAAACAGTTATCAAATCACCCTGAAAAGATGCTGGCAAAGATAGGCACAGTGCCCATCGTTGTAGTGATTGCAGCAGCAAAAGCTATATTTCCATTTATGAATTAGGGTTTTTGTAACTCAGAGATTCTATATATGTATGTATTACCAGTTGATTGTTTCAGAATTATTTTTCCTTGTGGTCAGTATTCCTGGATTCGGAAAGGGCTGAACTTCTCCCTAGCTTTTTGCTCTGCAATATTAAACCACAGATTTCTGCTGTGATAACTTAAATTTGTGTAACATGCTATATAATGATAGCAACTAGTTGTTCAGGTTGACAAACCAATGTATTGACAGTACAGAGCAACATAGATTTTACTGCTGGGGAAAAAAAAAATAAAGGTATAATTCCACTCTAAGAATCTTACTGGGAGGAATTATGTGCTCTGAGATTCTGCTCCGAGAAAAGGGAGTAGAGGTCTTCAGCTCTGCAACTCACAAAGGCAAGTTGACTCAAAACAGCCTTTTTTGAATTCCAAGTGGTACAGTGTCACAAATTAATATAATTGGATCTCTAGCAGGATGACTAATCTTACTCTTTTTAAAGTATCTGCTACCTCATAAGAGTGTAAGAATGAAAACAGGATAAAGCCCATAGCAATACAAATTTTTTGCTATCTCTTTGATTTATGTCTACTTGAAAATATGTGTATTTTCTAAACAAACCCTTTCTCTATCCTGAAAAAGATGAGATTCAACATCCTTCAGCAGCTAATTTTTTAGCACTTAGAGGTTCCCTTGGGCTGCTGTCAGCTACAACTTATTGCATAGGTGCTTTTCACTAAACTCATTATAAAATGATTAGCCCCAAGGAAGACACTGTGATGTTACAGCCTGCACTCGTTATAGGCACTTTTGTAGCTGAATTGTACATTGTCAAATTTTATCAAATGGTGAGCATAGAAAAACCACGGGATTAAACAGACAAGTTGTTAATAGGGATGCTGTCATTTCTAAACTGTATTTGTAAGAAGGAGTATTTCTAAGGAATTTCTTTTTTTTCCACCAGATTTTCATTCCTGGATTGTATTGTGGTAAGAAAAGAAATGCGACAAAACATGGACCAAGTTATTAACGCTATTTGTCTTTCATTACTTGTTAGACAGGGGCCTTTTTGGATAAAATAGCATGTTTGTTTTGTAAGTAGAATTTCCACATCAGAAATTCGCAACAGGAAGGTGGCTTGTGGAAGATACCTTTGGACCAAGAGTGTTTGTCATGTAAGAGTGGGTCTAGTTCAAGTTACCAATTACTTCCAAAGATACAGAAGCACAGTAACACACTCAGTATGGCCCAACTCTTTTAACATAATCCCTTAAAGACAAATGCCACGGATGTTTCTTGGTTAAGAAGCAACAATGCTTCTGAAAATGTAATCTTTAGAGAGTAAGTGTTCCCTTCTAGACAGGTAGTGTTTTGTAGTGCAGACTTTGACATGGATTTTGCGAAGTTATCTATACCCAAGAATTGTCCTTATATTATGGATATTGAGAAGAGAGCAAAATCATCAGTGCCATGTCACATCTGTTTGGGAAAGCTTTGTGAAAGAGGTGAAAGCCAAGGAGTCACCGGGGTAAAACCTTCCAGGTGCAGGAAAACCTTGCTGGCATTTAAAGTTTATCCTGCTAGAGACTGGAAGAGACCTTTGTCCAGACCAAGAGAGGAGTTCTTTATTTAAAAAGAGTCCTTGAGTTAAAGGCTTTTGAGAAGAGGGCAAATCAAGTGGCTAAGGAGCAGGCCCATAGCAATGGTGGCAAAGGAGGTGTCCATGAGGATTTGGGGTACAACTGAGGGGCTGCGGAGAGCATTTTGTGGTTGCATTTCCACTACCAGGGCAGCAACTCTGCAGGTTTCACTTCTCTTTCTCATTTTAGTCTACACAGAGCATTTAAAACCTGTTAGCTCTAATGCAATATACTTCACTTTCTTTACTGTGTGTGAGGCAGGTTAAGGGCATAAGAACAGCACTTAAGGGTTTCCAGAGGACTTTTAGTCTTCTGGACTTTTGGTCTTCTGGAATAGTGCTGTGCCTATTTTAGAAACTTTAGGAATAGCCTTTTTTTTTTTTTTTTTCTGGAAAAAGATCTTTCCCTTCTGTATTTTCTCACGTGGTCAAAGATAATGCCTTCACAACACTAAATCAATGAAGCCATTTATTTACCTGAAGAAAAAGGTGCACAGCATAGGCTACCTCAACCTGGGGAATTGATTTGCTTCATATATCTCACTTTTTCACCATATTCAAAAGCTGCTTTTTAAAGATTCTAGGAATTCCAACGAACATCCTTATTTGAATTATAACTTCAGTGTGCCCTAGCAAGTGTCAAGTGTTTTATCACAGAACGGGCTGTAAAAATTTCCTCGAAGCCCTGGCACATGAACAGACCCTTAACCATCCCTAATGAGAAATCCACTTTGTGGACTAGAAGAGAAGCTGAAATGTCAGTTCTGGCAGCTGAAAGGGTGCAGTTAGCCCAGGATTTCCTCTAAGACAATTATCTGAGAGGGCAGATGTTTCAATAAAAATGTTAAAAGTAAAGCATCCCTTCTGTGCCCCAAAGTCCCTAATTAATTAGTGGAGTTACTGGAGCTTGGTGGTACTTCTTAGTCCTACCACCTAAGCTCCTTGGGGCAGCTCAAAACCAGGCACTGAACAAATGGTAGGCGACTGCTCTGGAGTGATTCCAGGTAAGAAAGCATTACCCCTAAGAGCTCTCTGAGGGGGAAGAAATGTACAAATCAGAGAGACAGAAAGTAACTACAACTCTTGCCTTATTAAATAAAGCTGATATGGACCTGTCCTGATAACAAGGCCTGCTATTTACAACTGTGTCATTTGTCATCAGAAGCAGAGCCAAGCTTGCGGAGCCAAGACTGTGAATCATGAGAGGAAGAGGGAAACAAAAGGATCCTTTTTTTTATTTCTCATTCGTGGTTTCAGATAAATGGCCATTAACTGACTCACTGCTGTGTTTTATTTATTTATTTGTTTGTAAGTGGAGAAAGGGTGCAGTGAAGGAGTCAGAGGTTTGTTTGTGGGATTTTTTTTCCCCTCTCCCCAGAACTGTCTGGGAATTCTTTTGATGTGAGATCAGCTTTCTTGTCTTGACAGCTAGCAATATATAAATGCATGCACATGCATAGAAAAGGTCATTTGCTGCTGCTGCTCAGTACTTTACTTTTTCTCTAGGAAGCATCCTTAAAAATAGCTGAAATATTGATGTTATTAGTACAGGTTGCATCAAATGCCTAGTGAGTTATCTTCTGAATTTATGAAAGGAGGTATGTTCATACAGTGCAACCAGTGTCAAAATATGTCTGAAAACACAAAGCTTTTATTTTGCTGATCTCGTCCATAGTTATCTTGCCAACAAAAGAAATGGTTTCTCCGCTTTATAAAAAAGTACTTTTAGAGCAGCAGAAAGAAGATAGATGCTAACATATTAGAGAAGAAATGAAAAGAACCAGTTGTTCAGTATATGTCACTAAAGCTTCTCCAGCCCTAGTGACTGTGAGGCCTTTAGTCTACCTGTGTGCCAAGAACCAGAGCTCACAGCCCTGCGTGATCCCAGAATAATCTTCCACTTGATGTAGCTCTTTGTCATGAGAATTTACTGTAAGATATTGTTTAGTTTTATCTTTGAAACTATGATGACTGTTTGCAGAATTGTCTCTTGCAAGCCTTTTGTCCTTTTCAAACAAGCCAGAGTTCAGGAACAATAGACTTGAAATCAAATGTTTCTTTCTTGGGCACTGCTCTAGTGGTTGCCATACAGTGCTATTTGCAAACAAGAAGCTAAAACTGGAAAATAAATGTGTTATCTCAAATTCAGTTGTGGGTGAATTTTAGTTTTTGTTGGTGAAAATTGAACTTTAGTTCCGAATTGTTTGCAGCTGATGAGAAAATCACCTTTAGACAAGGTAGTGCTCTCCTTAGCATTGTTTGCTTTAGCAAACCTTCCTGAGTTTTTACATTTTGGTTCAAGGTCTTGAACACCACAAAGAATAATGTTATTTGAACTATGAAGTAGAAATGTCTTCCTTCTGTGTAGATATCTTAATAATTTTTTTTTTCTTTTCGCTATATGAAGGGGGTTTTCCCCGATGAAGGTCAAATGATCTAATTTTAATAGGCAATGCTTGCAGTGTGATCATATCTAAAGATGTGACTGCCTTAATAAAATTTAACTGGGTTGGCAGTTTTCATCTCTGAAGCTATGTGTCACCTTGTGAGTAAGTCTCTTAATGTAGCTACAAGATCTTGCTTATTCAAGTAAATTTTAATTTACTGGTCTTTAAGATTGAGACAGTATCCTTGAACAGCTTCTTAAGGAAGAAATATTAATATACTGCTTTTAAACTTCTTCCACTCTCTATATTTCAAAGTGCAAACTTTATTTTTCCCACCCTTTTTCCCACCCCTTCAATGGAATCATTCACCAAGGAAGGCTGCTCAAACTGAACTTATTAGCCACATTTTGCTATTTTTCTCCTCGTGAAATTAGAGCCCACCTATTTTAGTAAGTGTCTGTTACCTGTTATTCACTGGAATATCGGTATCAACTGCTATTGTCATGACGGGGCAAATATTGGCAGCCTTTTAGACACTTCCACTTGGTTGTGATTCAAAGCCATTGTAAACTTCAAATTTTGCATGACTTAGTGTGAAATCATAAATGTGCTGTGAAAACATAAATATATCTAATCATGCACTTGAGGAAGGCTTCTGAGGAAGCTAATTTACTGTCAAATAGAAGTCTCTAGTTTTCTTCTACTGGTTTGGTTGTGCTGGGTTGGTTTTTTTTAGGAATAATTCACTTCAGTCCTATGAAATAATGTTATCACGTTTCCATAACATTAAATTGAATAGGTGATTTGCTTACTGTAAAGTTGCATTTCATGCATAAATATAATTTCTTATATTAAAAAAGGTCATTTTATGTATTTACTGAAAGAAGAGAAGCATTTGATTTAGAGTGCAAATTGAAGGCTTTGAGTTGGAAGTTTCATAATGTCCTGCTCTTCCACTGGGATATAAAAATACAATGTTTGTCTCAGTGTTAGGACATGAAAATAAGATTGTGGTGAATGAAATCTACGGGGATCTTAAACCTGCTTTACGTTGTCTAAAGTGTGAAGGTTTAAGGGTGAAGGATCAAAACAAAAATGCATGGAGGTGCTACTGTTATGTGCTTTTATAGTTTCATTTTATTTACATGAATTGGAGGGAAAGTGTGTGTCTGTATGGGAGGAAGACAGCAGGGCAAGAAGCTGCAGTCCCTGCACTTGCCCCACCTCCTGCTTTCTTGACCCCCGCAAGGCTGGAGCTCACAAGGGCAAGGCCATCCATTCACGTGCTGGGGACAGGCTCGTGTGGCACCAGCAGTGACTGCAGCACACAGAGGGTCTCCGAGTGGCTCTGTCCTCCCCTGGGTCTGCCAGATGTCAGTGCAACTTTCCCCAGTCAGTTGTCCCACACAGGGAAGTTGCGTAATTTGGATGCCACTTAGGCAGCAAAAAATTTCTTGAGTCCTGACCTAGATAAATCAAATATTATCCTAATTGGATATGCTTAATTGGTGTTTGGAGGCATTTTTAGAGAGAGTTTTCTATTTCCACTGGGAATATTTTCATTTTTCTGTTTATAATTTACACCACAAATTTGTTTATTAACAATTCTCGGCATTTCTTTCATCTTCTTGTGAATTTCTGCTTGAGAGCAAGGAAAGTATATCTTTGTTCTCAGGAAAGAAAAGTTACTTTGAGTTTTACTTTGAAGCACCCAATGATATAACTGAAATGTCATGAATAATTTAAGTGAACATTGATGCAAATGTTACTAGAAATAATCTAGGAACTTTAGAGGTTGTAAATAAAACCAATTTAAAGATGAAAATTGATGCAACTTGCAATTCTAATTTTGTATACATGCAAAAGTAGGACAAAATAGTATATTGGAGCATATGGGAATGGAACAAATGGCACCGACGCTACGTGGGTGATTCATTTGTGAGTAAAAGAACTTAAATATCTTACTCTGGCTTGCATATGTACAGCAAGAACACTGAATTTGAAAGCTTTTTAGCTTTCTTTGTGATATTTTGAAAAAGATGCATCATGGAGTCACAAAATGGTTTGGAGTGGAAGAGCTTTGAACACTGCCAGGGATGGGGCATCCACAGCTTCTCTGAGCCACCTGTTCCAGTGCCCCACCACCCTCACAGGGAAGAATTTCTTGCTAATATCCAACCTAAACCTACTCTCTTCCAGTTTGGATTTAGTAGCACACATCTTGCCAATAGCCTGAATGTAAAGAGTTGTGCCATTTACATCTCTGTATGCTCCAACATTCTAAAATGCCTGACCTAAATGACCTTGTGGTACTTGTTTTATAATACTGTCTTGTTTCTGGTAATTTACTCAAGCAAATTGCAGGGGAGTTATGTTGGTGAGAGTGTCATTCACCAATCATGATGTCAGGTTTTCTGGTATCTGCAAGTCCTGCTTTCTTGTTCTGCATTTTTTTGGTTTGTTGTTTCTTTTTTTCTCTTGGTATTTTGAATATTACAGACCATTTACTAAGCATGTTTTACGCTTTGAGACACAGTCTGTATGTAGTAGGTGATCACAAAACTGATGCTTCACCTCAGTTTTTCCATGTGCTTCACACGTTTTTTCCAGCCCCCGAGTGATGGTCCTGTGTAGGGGAAGGCTGTGGCTGTCATGGGGCTGTGCTGGGCAGCAAAGCCTCAGCTCGCAGGGGCTGCATCGCGTGTCTCTGTACCATCACACCCACACACACGAGCTGGGAACCCACACGCGCAGTAACCCACTCATGGCTTGCCTAAAGAGTGTCTGAGCTGTGATGCTGGGATCCACAGGGTATGCACAGTCCTCTGAATTGCGCTGAGTTTGAAGTGGTTACAAAGATCCCTCCTCCCTGAACAGAATTTTTCAGACTGGCTAAAGTTTATTTCTCTCAAATATTTTTGTGGACTATAAATAAGCAACAGTGAGACTAAGACAGCATTTCGATCAATTCAGCTTGCTACCAGTCACTGTATCAGTGCTGGTAAAGCAAATACATGGAGAGAAAAAAGAGTGTGCATGGATAGTATTTTTAATAAACAGTAAAGCATAAGTTCATGAACTCCTTTTGGATACTTTTAAAACATTATGTTGATGATAGTGCAAAGCTATCTGATTCTGATATGATTGTGTTCCCACAGTTTATTTCTCAACAGAGGAGATTATAAAAAAAAATACTTGAAAGATTTAATTAAAATCTGTTCTCTCACATTTAATACTGCCTAATACTTTTAATTAATCTGAATATTCTTAATTGCTTCTGTAATTTTTGCCATGTGTAAATAGCTAATTAAAGTATTAACCACCATCAAATGTAGTCTAGAATTAAATGTATGAATGCTCTGTCACTGATTAAGGGGATTACATGAAAAAATAGTCAACTTTCAGGTGTGAATGCTTTCTGACTGCAAATAAAGGCAGATTAGCTGTAGTAAAAGGGGAAGCAGATGAAAGAAGTTCATGCAGTTTCTTACTGAGTTTATAGTTTCTTACTGAGCCAGCCAATATAGGACTTCTGTAGCTCTAGCTGTGTTTAGAGAAGTTTGGAGGTTGTTTGAAACTTCAACAGTTAGTTGCAGTCCTTGAGGGACTGTCTGTCAATGGAGAGTGCTGGAATGCAATATATTCAGCCTCCTTTACTGGGTTCCAAGGACCAGATGGTAGGGGACATAGTTATGACCTACATCCTCTGAGAAAACTTCCTTTCTCATTTCCAGAGTCATGTAAAAGGTACAGAGAGCTCTTCTTGCTCCTGGAGGTTGCACTACAGAACAGCCTCATATTTGTTTGTGAGCCAAAAATGGATGGTGACAAATGCAGTCAAAGGCTGAAGGAGAATAATTTGACCTTTTCCTCATGATCAGCTTGGGAACACCAACAAATTCTCTGTGAAGATATCCTCTGGCATAACTGTCTGTTGTAATGAAATACAAGCCAATAACCTCTCATCTTAGACCAACCTGAACCAGTAAATTCCCGTGAGTGTCTCTGTAGTATGCTCTTTAGCCATTATGACTCTGGAATTAGCTCATGCTGAACTAATCCATCCCTGCCCCGTGGCATGGAGTTGCCATAATCAGGAACATAAGGGAATCTCTCAGGTAATCAGGTGTTGGGAATTCTTAATGGGGCAAAAGTAAAAGATACTTTTACTATAAAAACCGATAGAAACAGTTCACTGAAGGAGGCCAAACCAATCTTTTGATTTCAGTTTCCACTGGGATTTGATTATTCTGAGAGTATAAACTTCAAGGTTTTCAGAATTTTAGGTCATTTCTCCAGGTTCTTACGTTACTTATGACAACATTGTCTGCTTATAAACCTGTGGACTAGAGATAATCAAATGAGATGTTTCAGTATGGAGCACTATTATTACTTTTTGGTCCCCTGAAAGACCTCTATAGATAAATTAGACAATTAGCTCTTTTAGCAGACATTACTCCCAGTGGTTCTTCTGCGTTCTATTTCAAAAATGAGATGATGAAGACTCTTGAGTTGGCAAAGCCTCAAACCAGCAATGAAAAGCTGAAAAGCTCTTCTCTTTAAATAATCTCCAAAACTGACAAATATTTCTTACAACATATAGAAAAACCTCATCAGGTTTTGTCTTTGTTATTTCAATAATGTCTCAGATACAGTACATTTTGCCCCGTCCATGTATGTTCCAAGGATTTTTCTATAAGCTTTTTCCTGTTAAAGTGGCAGATAGAGACTGGGTTTAGGTGCCTTTTAAACTGTTTTTTAATGGAAAACTAAGCCAAGAATAGAAGAATTTCACTTCTTATTCTGGTAGTACTTTCATGTTATCTGTGTGCTCACAACTAGGAAACATTGTTTCAGGTGCAGTGCTCCTGGGAAATCTTCCCAGTTATATGAGTATTCTCCAAACTCCCACTGTTAGCGAGACACGAATTTTGGGAATCAGGTAGTTTATATTTCTGTCCTCTGGTTTAGAATTATTAAGCTCAGCCTCACATCCCAGTTTTTCAGAGATGAGACCCAAAGAATAATATTCTAATGGTTGTCCCAGCTGATTTTTCCTGCAGCATGTACTCACTACCTCTAGATCTCCCCCAGAAAGTCAAGGGAGCTGTTGTGTCTCTGTCCTCATCCTGAATAGTAGACTTCTTCCTAGTAGACTGTACAAACAATTCTACGGCTTCTTCTGGAATAGAAACAACATTTCAACTGAGAATGGTGTCCAAGTTGCTTTGGTTGGTTTGGTTTGCTTTTCCTACATAATGCAAATCAGGAGTACTGGCATTAGAAAGTGTCATTTGGATCATTAAGTACTTTATTGCTACTCAACTATTAAACATATTTATGTCTTTTTAGTTTAATTGACATAGGCATAAGTTACAAACTTGGAAAGCTAATATTATGATTATAAATATACATAATCAGCTATTTTAATAGAAAATTGCCAGTCTAATTTGACTAAAAATTGTTCTGTTCTTAAACATACTGAATATACCAGTGGATACTGCACTTGAGCTTTTGAAATTATCCCCTGAGATTCTGGAAAACTTGCATAAAAATGGTAAATTTCCTTTGTTTTCATTGACATTTTGACTTGATTAGCTGAAATTATAATGACTCCCTAAAGTATGGGTAATTGTATTCATGTCATTTTTGCTTCGAATGGTGGCATGTTGCAGATCATTTTTTTGTATTCTGAAGCATGTTGGCTTTTGTGTTGGTACTGTCAGAATCATAGGATTTAGTTGATGTACATTTATGAAGTTATTATTTCTGGCATCCTTCAGAGAACTGAACTACCTTCCATATAAACAATTACAATAATCTAGCAGGAGCTGTCTCTTTCTTTTCCTTTCAGAGGTAGAGTGTGGATACTCTGATGGGAACCATAGTGTAGTGGTTTGACACTAAACGGGCAGAAACACCAATTTGAGTGTAGTGGTTTGAGTTCGCCAATCTAGTTTAAATGCAGTAATTTAAATTTGGGTCTATTATTTAGGATATTCCCCTCTGTGAGATAAGGGTTAGGAGAAGCAAAGCAGGCTCAAACTTTAAAGAATATAAAGAAAGTTTTATTAACAGAACTAAAAGGAAAAAAAAGAAATAAAGAGAACCAAATAATAAAAATTAGATTAAACCTTCAGAAAACCTCTCCTCCCCCCTCCAAAACTTCTCTTTCAGATATTTCCCCACTGCCAATGCAAAGACACAACATCTGATATTTCTCAGTCAGTTTGCCACCTCTAGAATAACCTTTCTTCAGTTCACTTAGAGAGCGGAGTTTCTCTTAGCCATACTATGGAGGTTCTCCACAAGAAAACAGTTCTCTCGTGGCTTCAGCATCACAGTGAATCAGCCGCCCGGGTTACAGCATCTGACCCCTGTGAAAGTCCTTCCCACACCTTGCAGCCTTCCCACAGCTGCTTTCGTGGGCCACGTCAGTTTATGGGGTATAGTTTTAAGGATGAGCTGTTCTAATACAAAAGAAAAGTTCTCTCATCTCTCCAAAGTCATCTTCATCTTCATCTCTGAAAGCAAAGGTCATCTTCTCTATCCACCCCCGGGGCAAGGGGTCCTCATTTCACTCTCTCCCCCTTTAAGCTTCTCTTCAATTGCAGCCCACCTCTGCATCTGCTGGCTTCTCAAGCCTGAACACCTTTGCCCATAACTGCTATGAATCTCAACCCCCAAAGCTGGGGCATCTTTAGAACGCTCCAAGTCCCCCCATAAAATGTCATGAGTTACAGGAAACAGTCTGATGGGTCAATCACCCATCCTCCATAGCTTCACAAGAGAATTTCAGCCCCAGAGCTAGGGCATCTCCTCATCCTCCTCTTTCTTTAGTTCAGTCCTCTTGCTTCACTGACTTCAGTGTCTCGGTGTAGCTTCCTTCACATGCTTTCACCCCTTTCTCTGACTCGGGAGAGAATCGGTGTCTGAAAGGTTAATCTTGTCCTAGGCCGGTGGATGGTCATGTTATCTCGGCCCGGGCAGCGGCCGGAGGAGCCGGGGGAGGGAAAGGAGGAGGAGGGTAAGGGAGAAGGCCATTCTCTGCACGCTGTGCCAGCTCCACAAGGATCTTAGGAGTAGCAGCAAACCGGGGGGGGCCTCCCCCACTCGGCCAGGCCGAGCGAGGGGGGCTGCTGGAGGTGGCCAGAGGTGGGGGCCTGACCCAGCCCAGTGGATGGTAAAAGGGAGCCAGGCCCCGGCCCTCATTGGGGAGAAGGCAGGGGAGGGGAAAGGCTCGGCCCGGCAGATGGTAAAAGGGGCCAGGCCCAGCCCTCGGGGAGCCGGAGGAGAGGGGAGAGGGCCAGCCAGGCAGGCCCAAAGGCCTACCCTGGCAAAAACCCCCTCCCCGGTCCCCTGTTACCTGTTGGAACGCCGGAAGCCAAAGAGGAAGTTCCCAGTGTCCAGCTCCTTAAATACTGTATCTCGCAGAGGGCGTACCTAAAATGTCATTGGCCCACGACACCCTGCCACTCCACAGGACCTGGCAGGGTGAAATTCACCTAGAAACCTGTCAACCCACGACACATAGGCAGGTGTATCTCCTCTCTATTACTCCCAAATTTTTGGTTACAGAATACGGACAGTGTTAAGGGAATGATGCAGGTGTTTGTAAGGGAAAGAAAACCTCATGAAAGGGAGCTGAATGTTCTGCTGCAGAACTGGTTATGACCCGGCCTCTGCCGCAAAGCTCTCATGGCATCCAAGGGAAAAAGAGGCTTCCCAGATAGTCACGGTCTGTGTTTCATTTTGTTGATTTCTGACTTAGTAACCAAGGCCCGACTTACAGAAATACTGAGGGCTGAGAGCTGTGCTTTGGAAGTATAAAGTGCTGTAACAGAAAATACTATTATGGAAACAATGTGGTCCCACATTCTCAAATTCTGCATCTAAAATGAACAGACATTTTGTTTACTTGATGTTTAATATGCCTCATCCATAAAACGGGAATAATATACCTGGAAACGAATTCAGTCTGTCTGTGATAACAATTGGAGCTGAGTTCTGCAGACTTTGTATTTTAAAGGTTGCTCTTTAAATTCATTGTTTTCTGACACTTCACCCTTCTGCCCTCAAAGGTTTAAAGTTTATTCTTGAAATCATTTAAGTACACTTGATCAAAATTCTTCTTTTTTCTTTTTTGCACACATTCTCTTCATAGAGATGAACCTTAGAACTTGATTGTATGTAGATTTAATGAGCAATTACATTCCTTCTAACTTTGGAAAATAAACTGTCTCCTAAATCAAGTGACAAATACATACAAAATACATGGAAAGGAAAAAAAAACAGAAAGGAAAACTACTTTACCACTTAACTTCCCCTCCCATCTCATGCAGCCCAGGTTGGAGGTGCTCCTTTTCCTCTAAATAGTAAGAGTTTGCCAATAAAAAACCATTTGGCAAACCCGGCAGAAATGTTCTGCACATGTATCTCTGTAAACAGATATTATGCAGGCTGTTTTAAAATCACAGCGAGAATCCAGCAGAAGGACGTTCTTAGTGATGCTAATGCACAAGCATTGACCAAAAAACCCAATGCTAAAACAGCAGAGAAATGTGTCAGAGGAATGATGGATTCCTAAAATGATAATGATGTCCAACTTGTCTCATCTTCTTGTCCCATTTTTCTTCTTTCTGTCTATGGAATGCAGTGAAAGTTTTGCATAAATGCTTGCAAATAACATGGGAAATTCAGGTCAAATAGGCAGACTAGTAATTTGTAAAACCCAACAAGTGTTTGACTGCCATAGATATTTAGCTTATACTGGTTGGTGTTGTGTTGATCATCTCCTTAAACTCTTGCTAAGACTTATTTCAGAGCTGGAGAATTATTTTGGAGGTTTTCTGTTGGGGTTTTTTGGTTTTGTGTTTGTTTGTGGAGGGGGTTTTGTGGGTTGATTGTTGTTTGAGATTTTATTTTTCTCTTTTTTTTAACACCTGAGGAATTCTACATCTCTGCAGATATATAAAATACTGTTAGATTTGGGAGATTTTCTGTCACTGCAGAATGTAAACCTATAATATAAACTACTGTTGGATTTGAGAGATTTTCTGTCACCGCAGATTCTAAGTCTATAAGTGCATTATTTATTTTTTAGTTCTTTTCATAGGTTAATCATATTTGTTGACAATTTTGTTAAATGAAAATTCTTTTAAATTTAAATTTCACTTTTATTTTCTTGCTTATTTATGCAGGAAAAAGAAAAATCTAAATCTTGGTTCGAAATCAGAGAAATTCTCAGTTTCATGTTGGTGGTCAAGGGTGTAGGGTAGAGTGCATTTGTTCTTGGTTAATGACACAATTATTGTGGGTATAAACAAGTCGTTAGTGAGGCCAAAATAAAGCTGCTTCCAAAAAAATGAGTATATGACTTATATAAACATATTTGTGCTTAAATTCTTTGGGTGATGCAGTGCTGCTTCAGGAAGGAACAGCTCATCTGTTCTGAATGAGGGGTGGCATTGGGGACGTTTGGAACACCCTTCACTGGAGTGCCAGAAAACAGCACTGGGATATGAGGAACACCTGTCCGTCCAGAACGTTTCTGATAGTATTTTGGAAGCAGCTGAAGTTGTGGAAGATGTTCAGCTTATTTTAATTATCAGCATCTGGAAATGAGAAAGTTGTAAAGAGGAATGTGTGAAATGAACAACAAGAGAAAACAAAAGAAAGACAAATGTCTATTGCTGCAGCCTGGCTATGCTTGCACCTGCGACGTCCTGGTGATTTCAGTAATAGGAAATGAGTACGAACCTTCCTGTTCTGCATAATATCTAGGCTAATTTTGGAAATAACCTTTCTGGTTCTTCAATGCATCCTTGGGACTGGTGTCCTAGACCCTATATTTCAGCATTTCCTTGTGTCACCTGGCATATAACTTAGCTGAGATGAGGGTGATGCATCATTTGCTGGGCTGGGATTAGAGAGTAAGTTAATTAGATGTGAGAAGTTTTGCCTTTTTGTAACAGACTAAAAACAGCTGTAGAAGATTAAATTACAGTATCATGGTGGGGGGGGGGGAAGCCATGGTTTAAATCCAATTGCGCTCTGTGCTTAAGAAATATTATATTTAGAACTACAGTGCTGTAATAAATTCAAAATTTTTACATCATACGTATATTAAGAAGACTAGAACCATAGAATTGTTTAGCCTGGAAAAGATCTTTTAGATCAAGTCCAGCTGTTAACCCTGCCAAGTCCGATGCTAAATGTCCTCAGGTGCCACACCTACATATCTTTTAAATCCCTCCAGGGATGGTGACTCCACCACTGCCCTGGGCAGCCTGTTCCTGAGCTTGACAACCCCTTCAGTGAAGATATTTTTTTCTAATAGCCAATCTAAACCTCCTCTGACTCAACTTGAGGTGATTTCCTTTTCTTCTACCTCTTGCTGTTTGGGAGAAGAGGCCAACCCCCACATGGCTACAACCAGCTGTATTTTAACTCCACTCACCCCAAAAGCTCTGTTTATTCTCTTTTTTGAACTACAGAGAAATCAATTTGCATCTCGCCATGAGATGTTTATGGAGGGATCTCTGAGCCCGTGTGGCCTGACCTGTGGTCTTCGTGGGTTCGGCAGCGTACAGGAATTGTTTACATGGTTCTGTAATTGATACCCCTGCAAATATAAACCTCACCTGTATTCACATTTCCTTGTAGGCTTCAGCCATGTGTTTCTTCTTTAAAAGAATTTATAACACCAACTTATTTCAGGCTACTTTTTAATCTTCTTCTCACATCTACAACTTCTCCTCTGTAGGGCAGTTCCTGCCTGATGGAACAATAAGATTGTGTGAAAATCAGATATCTGATGTTTGGATTTGTACAGGCTGCTGTGAGAGAACAGAAAAATTCCAACAGAAGGAATAGCATACTTGAACAAGTGGAGGAGTTTGTTTGTTTGGTTGGTTTTTTAAAAAGAAAAAGGCCTTTTAATCATGTATTTTGGTGATTCTGGAACATTTTACTCCCCATTAAACTACTATTTTTAAAGTAATTGCCTTAATTAAGATGGAAAAGGTGATTGCCTTATTCTTCTGTGAGCTGCCAGTTACAGGTGACCCAGGAAAACTGACCTTGTTTTCCTTCCAGGGAGATTTAGCTACGGAGCTGCTGCTTGCTTGGCTTTGGCATCATGTACCCTGGCAGGCTGCAAGGTGCACAGAGGCCGCTGCACTGAATTCTTACAGTCTTCTACGGAAACACTCGCCGCCTTGGGCGAATTGGCATCATAAAATTAACCAGAGATACAGGACTCTCTCAGAAACACTCCTGACTTACCCAAAATCTGTGAAAAATAGATATTCCTATTAGATACTCACTTCTTATGGTTTTGCCACATACGTCACCTTTGTGCATTATAACTAAAAATCTAGATCAATATCCCCCTCCAGAGGGCTTTTTTAGCCTGGTGTAAAGCTTAAAATGGAAAGTTTGTAGTCTCTGTAATCAGCCCATTTGAAGTTCCATATCTGAAAATCCAGCAAGTGAACCACGCTTTAAACACTGATACATTTTGAATTTTAATAGACTTTATTACAAGCCTTCAAATTAAAAGCTGTCAGGAGAGATAAAAGGTTGGGGATTTGGATTCAAAGGGACTTTGATTAGACATAAAGGTCAGCAATGGTGGCAAAAAGTCGATGCATCTAAATTAAGCATAAACCTCTGGAAGAGAATATGCTAATCTTTCATGTAAAGTACTTGTCAGGCTGATCTTGGCTCGTATCCACAACAGTTAA
The DNA here is from genome assembly GCA_013397755.1 of Cnemophilus loriae. Classification (NCBI taxonomy): domain Eukaryota; kingdom Metazoa; phylum Chordata; class Aves; order Passeriformes; family Corvidae; genus Cnemophilus; species Cnemophilus loriae. Next base: position 1,249,206 of record VZTF01017495.1, on the reverse strand, counting down.
ACTATTTTCTGTGATGAAATTTTAACAAATGGTAATCCATGTGTAATTTGCCTGTCAAGTGTGTGCCATTTGTTTTTACAAATGTTAGATTTTAACTGCTAAGGAATCATATTACACTACATAATGTGCTCCTGATTAAAGATTTTGTTTTAGAATCTTTAGCTCAGTTTTTAACTGCAAATTTTTTCCTTGGGAATGTAAAATGCAAATGAGAGAAAAAGAAAAAGAAAGACAATCAAAACTCTAAGTGTCATTGCTTTGTGTAAAACTAAGTGTAAATGTATAAATTACACTTTAATTGAGCAGCTACTTCAGGAGCTTAAAGTTATAGTAACTGTTAATATTTCTGAATGTGAAATTAAGATTCTACACTGTTAGTGAGCAAACTCATTAAGGACATAAAAGGATGACAAGATGAAAAAGGATTTACATTTATAGAATCTTCTGTAAAATTCTGAGAAATGACAGGCTCCATTTTTTGATGCTGAAATCAAGGTTGCATATCTAAACCACAGTGACACTGTGGCTGGATTTTGCATAGCTGAGAACTAATAGGAAATTAATAGAGTGTAATACAGGCCTATTAAGCTCAGTCTAACTTTGTAGCTTTGATGTGGAAGAACAGAAGGCATAATTTCAGCCTTTGTTTAGTGTGCTGGACAGATAGCTCCACTAACATCTAAGTATGGTCAGGATTAAAACTGTGATGGATGGCACCACAGCACATTCTTGACAGCTTTTCTGTTCAAATACAAATTTCTGTCACAGTCCCAGAATGTTTGAAGGAACATTCAGAGATGAAATATTGTAGCTGCAACAAGTCCATTGTGACGCTATTATGCTTTGAAAGGAAAAATAATTACAAACTGTACATCTCCTAGGCACATATCTGTATTAATAATGTAGAGTAGTAAATACACTGGAGCATACTAATGAAATGTTATTGAACACAGAAGTTTTGGAAACCGTAAGGTTATCAATCAGTTAAGAAAAGTGTCAGTGCATCTCTCTGTTTTTTGGGTTTTCTACCTGTTTTAGGCAAATAAGTATTTTGGAAAGTTATTGTAGATCCTCATTTATTCTACCTTTCATAACATCTCTTTAAAATATTTTCTTAAAGATTTTTTTTTTTAACTGTTCATGAATTTCTGTATGAAAAAAATATTTTCTTTCACTTAAGACAGTCACTATTGCCTCCCAAAAACTCTGGTTAAACCAATGCTTTTATTGAAGCACTCTGTAGATGGAATAATGTCCTTATTATAGCAGCAAAGTAGGTCAGAACCTCACTGTTTGACAGATGTGACATACAAAATCCCTACCTCCATATTAGTCATGAATAAAATGAAAAAGAAGCTGATTAGTGCAGGAGAATGTCTGTATTTAAAGAGCTAATATCTGTAGTGATTTTCTCCTTTGTGCTTAACCGTTAATTGAAGGAGAGACTTAAACTTTATCCCATTGCAACTGATTCCCACACAAGTGCAGGGAGTCCAGCTGACACTGCAAATGGCATAAAGCTTTGTAATATGAGCCATTGATTTAGCACAATAAGAAAGAAAATTGGACCCCATGAAGTGAAAATAAATTGTCTAACTGCTGAACCTCTGTCATGAAATCTCATCTCTCGCTCACGTGTTGTCCATGGGATGTGGTCGTTTGTCAAGCTTCCAAAGAACTCCCAGTTGTCCTCTGGTGCCATTGTGCTCTGGGCTACCTCAGTTATCTCAGCAGAGATAAACACAGGTGAGGTTGCTGTTCATGTTGAATAGTCTGTGGTCACACTTGTCAAATTTAAGTATCAAAGAACTCAAAAGTGGGGCAGAAATATGTTAAATGTCTTCAGCCGCACTATAAGTACTTGTTTGAGATAGTGATGAAAGTATCGTTCTGTTTTAATCCGAGTACTTCTGCACATCATTCTAAAGGTAAAAGCATAGACCCCAAATACTTAATAAATGGGCTGTTAACCTGTCTCTTCAGTGAAGTCTTGGTCTTCTTGGAATTAATTTATGTATTTTTAAATACTGTTGTTAAGTGGGCCTTGACTGTGCTCAGAGCGGTGACTGCGTGCAGTCTCCTAAAGCAGTTCAGAACAGGAGAACCACCTCATTTCACACAACACTGGCTGCATCCTTGCCGCAATAATGTACTGGTTTTATTTATTCTTAGCTTAATCTGTCAACCGTATAACATTTATACCAACTCTTGGGATCCTCCCTATAAAAGTCATCGGTTGAAGGAACTGTTCGAGAAGGCTGAAAAACTGAAGTACTTAGGATTTATTATAGTCAAAAATACTAATAGTCGTGTATAAAACAGGGTAGGGGAATGGCAGAGATGAATGCCTATGAAAAACAGATTTTAATATTTATTTTTAATAAAATGGGGATAAAATGACTAGGATGTAGTAGCACTGTGTCTGAGTAGGGCCTGAAAGCAGGAAAAACATTTTAATAGTAACTCACGTTAGGAGTTGGTTAAGCTGTGAGAAAGAGCTAAGTGAAGAAAACTCACCTCTCTCTCCTTTATTCTCCAATTCTCCAGTGTCAGTTTTGTGCAGTCTGCTGTCTCTTCCATATTTTAATTTAATACGTTTCTTTGGATGTGTATTTTTAAAACAGAAATAATTCAACCACACTTTTCTAAAGAACTGAAAAACAAAAAAAATAAAAATCTTGTTCAATGATTGAAAATATGAAATTCAATCTAAGCAACCAAAGCAACAGGATTTTCTGGCTAGAGATAGATAGGAGATGCTGTTTTTAAAATTCAAAATATTTTGATTTGACTATGTATATTTCCAGGTGAGCCTGTGTTGCTCCTTGGGCATGGAGCAATCTGCCTGGTGGGTCTTCCCAGAGCCATCCCCATGTCACTTCCACAGAAAGTAGTCAACCAAGTGCAAATTTTGGCTCTGTCAAAGTTTTCAGGACAACTTTCCCAGAGAATTTCCTGGAAGTCGCCTTAGGTGGGAAGCTATTCAGTTACTTATTTAAGTTTAATTTTAGAGTAAAATATCAAGTAACAATATTCCCTGCAGCTCAATTTTATTCTTTCAATTGACTCCTCTAACTCCTGTCCATCCTTTTAACTGAATGTATCTGGTCATCATTCCCCATTTTCTGAGGAAATCCACATTGTCTTATACGACCAGAAACTTGTATTTTTTCACCAAACTAGAGAGAAGAAACACATTGTGATCTGGATTTATATGATGGATAATATCTTGACATTAGTCTCTTAAATGGAAAGGACTTTCAGGCTTGAATACTTTTCTTAATACCGTATTTTATGGAGAATGTGATTCCTCAAATAGGCAGGAACCTGGACATTAAGATTTTATAAGTAAAATGAAAGACCTTAAGCTTCATTTAGCAGCAAAAGGGCTGCAAGGGGGCTGTTACCTGGCTTGTGGTTTTGCATGTATGTTGTCCTTGTTTGAGTTTCCATCATGGGCCAAGGTCAAGAGCTGTCAGGAATAGGGAGTGGAAGAATATGGTATTTTGAAGTATTTTTTAACTTAGGCTTATTTAGAAAAAAATGCAAGTTTAGAATGTAATTTTGGCTTACATTTAGAAGTGTGCTATATTTCATCAGATCTTGAATGACTGACCCAGTGCGCCTTTCTACTGATGTTTAAACAACAGCCTGAGCAATGTTTCAGTGTGTAAGACACTGAAGTTCAGGAATGAGTGCATTCCTTTTCTTCCCAAGACACCTGTACGAAGTAGATGACCTTTAGCTTGAGGAGAAAGGATTGCTGGACTCCCAGAACATCTCACTGGTGTCAGGTTTACTCTTCAGGACCACTACCAGAAAATCACAGTGGTCTGTTGCAGCACCTTCATCCAAGGCATGCTGAGCAGCACATTTGGCCTCTAGCAGCAGTGAAGACATGCGTCCATGTTAGCGGCTCTCTCCCTCTCTTATTGTTTTCCAAATAATCTGGAAGCAAATGAGTCGTGTTTGATACCAAAGCATTTTTCTACTCTGTTGGCACAAGTATGACTTTGCTCATTTTATTTCTTTTGATGTCATCTTATCCTCTCTGAAGTTAGAAACAAACTACTTTACAAAAAAAGTACTAGGAGCTAATACCAAATGCATTAAAGATATGACATTTATGAATAAAATACTTATTTTGTAAAACTTTTGCTTTGTGAACCTTGATAATATCAGAACATAGAACTTTTGGTATCTTCTTTTCAACTCTAGGAATTGGGTAGGGCTGTGTGTTTGGGCTTGCATTGTCTTCCCAGAATGGCTTTGTGCCTAAAAGTAATCTGTAGAATGAGAGTAAAGTTCTGTAAGGAAAAAAATAAAATAAACAAAATCAGCTTCAAACCCATAGAAGTTCTTTTCTCAGCATGGTAGATGAATGTGTGCACTGACCCATGCAGCTGCTGCTTGAAAGTGTAACCTGCTGAGGTGAGAGTCTGTTCATGTTTTAAGGAAACACAATTTCTCATCATAGCTGTGTTGCTAAGGGATATCTCATATTTCTCCTCTCTCTTATTCTCTGTCAGATTTCAAAGACCAACAGGAAAAAATGTTGCATTGTGTCTCGGTATTGCTTGTTCATGGTGGAGAGTTAGGAATTAATTGCAAAAGCAAGAAAAACTTTAAGTAGACTTTACAATATATAGCTCAATTCCTCTCTTGAGATATCCCCTACACTCACATCTTAGTAGTCAGTGGTGTTTTCCAGATTTCAGCCCTTCTCCTTAAACTCGATTTGGTGATTTCGTGTTAAAGGGAGCTAATTCAGTGGATTATCACCATCTAAAGTAATCTGTTTTCTACCTTGCCCTTTGGTGCTCCTCGTAATTCTCTTTTTTCCGTATTAGTAGCATGACTGATATGGAAAAATAACCCTGAAAAAGATAATGTTTCATCTCAGAAGCCAAATGACTCATCTCTCCAGAAGACATGGGTTGGCAAGGAAGAGCAGAATTGTCCCCTTCAGTTTCAGCTCAGTGTTAAACTGGCGTAGAAGCGGCTCGGAACTGCACCTGCAGAAATACTAAGAGTCTCAAACACCACAGTGGATCTAAATTTAAAAAATCTTATCTTTTATGTACTTCATTAACCTTATAAATAACCTGAGAAAATAAAAAAAAAAAAAAATTGTCAACTCCATTTGGATAAGCACATAAGTAAAAGACAGGAGCCCCAGAAGTAGTAGGAGAGCAGTGGAGCTTTCCCACGCTGAGGAATGCAAACCAGGGTTGGCATGTGGCTGCCCTCTGGTCCTCCCCCAGATTAGATAAGCTGGGACATTACTGATGGACTAACATGAAGAAAAAGCAGCATTAAAATCATGTACTGTGTAAAAGGAGTTTAATTCTCCATCTGACATCTTTAAGATACCATATTAATAATTTAGCTGAGTTTTAGTAGCCTTTTCAGCTGTAGCCCACTAATGACAAGCTTGCTTTCTAATGTTTAACGCCTGCTGTGCAAGTGGTACTTTTAACAAAATACATTTGCTGCAGGCTCTTTGACATGGCTTCACACTGAGATAAACACAATTAGCATGAACTATTTAAAATGCTTTTCTCTTGTGCTTGTTTATAATTGGTCTTTTAAGATCTATTTTTATTATTAATTTTAAGGAATGTGTAACAGATTTGATAGCACAGTGAGGATGTGTTATTCAAGTGTTTTACACTTGAGATATTCCTGTGTCATCCTCTATTTGTAGCAGCATATTCATATACAAAAACTCGAGAACTGACCAGATTGGTCCTTCTTTTAACATGCTGTAGCATAGAATGTATTGTAGCAGACCATGGAGGATAATCCAAAAGAGTGCAGGCAGGCTAGGTTACATAGCATAAAAATTTCATTAGAAAGTATTTCCAGTGAATCCTATTTTGTATAAAAAGTCTTATCTTTTCTATATGTCATGTCAAAATGTCTTTTAGTAAAAATAGTCTTGCAAAGAATGTCTGCTGAGGGGGGCTGTACTGAATATTCATAACATCTGAGTGTGTGCTGAGACATTTTAGAATAAATATTTTTTTTTTAGATTAAACTAGTTCAGAATATTACTGTTAATCTTCTTTACGTCCTTTCAGACAGCCTGTGCAAGGAAATTTTTGAGTTAAAAAAGAAAAGAAAGAAATGCTGTCCTCAGTAAGAGCCCACACTCTCTAGCTCTCATTAAAATCAGTGGAAATCTTCTATTGACTTTGCCGAGAGTGGATCTTCTCAGCATGGTTTTGGAGTGGTAAAGGGAAGAACATGCCTCAGAAAAAGACAAATGTCTGTTAGAGCCCTCAAGGGCAAGGCTGTTGTAAGGTGCGTTTTGTGCTCTTCTTTCCAGGCTGCCAGTTCTGCTGACTGATTGAAATGTCTCTGCCCACTTTCCTGGCTTTTTGTAGGGTTTAGCCTGAAAGCACAGCCCTCGTGGCAGCATCAGGAAGGAGAATATTCCTTGCATGTTCCTCAATCTGTGCACCTGGGCAGGTGACAACTATAATTGCTTTTTAATGGTTGGATTTGAAAGAGGCAGTGGGCTGATTTGGTAATAGGCAGGTCTTCATCTTAATAAATGAGCATAACTTGAAGCTCCCTGGTTTAGTAATTGAAGTACAGTAAGTATTCTATATTTGCTTATCACAGCTTTTCTGCCCAATGGATCCTGCAGCTGTTTGTGAGCAGTTCTGATAAAGATCTGTTCCTGGATATAAGTAAAATGCTCAGTCTGACAAATGACACAGTTGTTGGCTGACCCTGTGGGGGCTGAGCATTGCACTTAGGAGCATATGCCTGGGTATCAGGCCTGATTCTGAGACTGAGCCCCTCGAGACAGAGGGACTTGTTCCATTCTTGAGAACAAAACACCACGGTCATTTGGCAAATTGTGTAGCATGGCAGGAGGGCTGACAGGACCTGGGAGGCTGGAAGCTGGAAGGCTTTTAGAATACAGCCCTGCAAACTGTTTGGATTGTTGTGATGGTTAAAACTAGAAAGGATTCACCGAGGGCACATCTGTGCAGAGATCAAATCCGCAGCCATCGCAGCTTTCTGGCTGCTTCAGGGCTGGTGGCAGCATCCCAAATCATGATTCCCTGAAGAGGCTTTCAGAGCACTATGGATTTCCCCATAAATCACACCAGGCCATACTTAATACCCACAAGACATGCCAAATGATGGATAGTTGGCTTAGCTTTGCTTTGAATGTTATCTCTTACGTCCTTTGCTGTAACTGGATTTGTTGGCATTAGTTTTGGACTATCCTAGTAGGATCTGTGGCTCAGGAATGGGGGAGAAAATAGTGTGTTCTGGGGAGTATGTAAATGGTAGAAACCACTGAGAATGGCTGGAGTGGAAAAAAAGGCCCAAAGGAAAGCATATCCCACCTTCCTTCAGTGCATGGACATGAAAAGAGGGAAATCAATTTGGTTTGAAACATTTTGTTTCGTTTGTCACACAGCAGTTTTTCACCACCAGGACTCTATCCACTGTCTTATTCTGGGTCATGACCCCTGGGTCCTCAGTGCTGTGAAAATACCTGCATCTAAATCCCTTGGTTTGAACCTTGAAATTATTTTGATGCATGCCTGCTTCTATCTCTGCTTTCATCTAGCTTTTTGAAAGTGAAAAATACATAGATGAAACATCTCAACTACTGAATAGTGTCATTACTTGGTTAATATTAGTGACTTGATTTTGGAGGATCCGTCAGAAAATATAGCACCCAGGGATATTTTTCCTAGTAACTTTAAACATGTACTGGTTTTTTTTGCTCTCTCTAATATATTGCTGACATATGATGACATTAGTGGAACTGTATCCTTTGTCCAGACACTGAGTCTTGTATGGAGAACTTTGAGATTTCAGAAGAAAGGTCCTTTTAAAAAGAATTTGTTCCTATAACAAAACAAAGCATTTAAAAAAAAATTAAAGCGTATTTTGGGGTGTTATGTAACAATCAGAACTGGTTTCTTTAAGAGATCTGGTTTTGCTCTAGTTAGGCTACTGAAATCCTACTTTCATTCGAACTCACGTGTCTGGGATGTGTGTAACATTTAAATATTTATAGTTTTGAAGGTTCACCAGGTCTGTAATAAGCACAGGGGAAAATAAATACATTATGCAAAGGGTGATTAGTTTTATCACATAGTCTTCTATGGGGCAGCTGTTTATTTTCAGTGTTCATTTTCTTGGATCAGTCAGGTAGACAGCTGTTCTTTTAGGGCATTTTTGTTAATTTAAGTAACTTCTTTGAATTGCAAATCTACCACCAAATTCACTTCTAAAAATTCAGCCTCCAGCTCATAATTATATCATCAAAAAAAAAAAAAAATCTTTAGATCACTAATTCAGAAATATCTACTTGTCAGAGATATTTCAAACAAATGCAAAGCATACACACTCTAAATCATCTGATACATCAATGTCTATATGAAACTGAATATAAAATGTCCAGGTCTGCTAGGTTTCTCAAATAAAAAATATAATGTACATTATGTACATTCCCTCAATCCCACAGCAAGCTTGAAATACTCATATATGTGACTTCATAAACGCTTGTTAACATCAATAGGCTGTTGCAACGATAGAAATATGATAAGTGGGCAGCCTGTAATTAATCTTTTTATTTTTTAAATTGCCTTGGATTTTTGCCCTAGTCTAGCGGACTTGAGGAGAATTATAGGACAGGGAAAGGAAAGGAGTACTGCAGAGCGGGCTGGCACTTACCACGCTGTACAGGGACAGGGCTTTTTGTGCACTGGAGCTGTCAGGAGCAACTGCAGTGGAGAAGAACTTGTCAGTGTAGCCACCCATAGAGTCCTTGGTCTTATAATGAACTCGTTGGAGTCAGCGCCTGACTATTCAGATACACATTTTGTATTCACACTCTCAGACCTGTGCTATAAATATTTGTGTCCCTTTTAACTGATGTGAAAACAAAGCTCTCAGCTACCATAGTTTTATGAGGGCATTACTGGAATGCCGCATTGAAATTAATTCTTTGTATTGTAAAATGCTCAGCTACAGAAAATGTGTTATTATGTCTCCAGTAGATGAATCATACTTGGTGGTGTAGGCACTTATGCTGAAATTGCCATCAGAAATTTACTGATTGAGATATTTTGACCATTCCGGACCAAACTGTAGTCTACTAAAGCTGCAAGTGCAAAATAATGTTTATTTCACTGCAAACCAGAATTTGTTCCATTATGAACTGATTAATTGATTATTAGTTTGTTCTGAAATACCCTCACCTGGAGTGTCTGTTCCCAGCTCAGCCCATTCTGGAAGGTACAGTTTGGGATGGGGACAAGAGTATGGGGTGGTGGCATTTAGAAGGGCAGATTTCTTGGTGTAATGACACCCATACCAGGTGTAACATGAAGAACATGAGCAGGAGAGAAGCCAGACATGGGCAGTGACAGCGAGTGTTCTGTGAGCTCCTGGTAAATACCCAAAGTGTCCCTCAGCAGCACTTTGAATCCAAGCAGAGAATGGGGTTTTGCTCGTTCATTTTATGAGGTGTTTTTCTCATTCGGAGCTGTTATTGGTATATAAAGGAAGATTATGTCTACTGAAATTTTGGAAGTTGGCAAGAAGAGCAGTTAGGTCTAAATCAAACAAATAGAAGTTTCGACCGTAAAAATAGAAAAGGAATAAGCTTTTAATATATTTGGCGAATGTAATTTCACCTCTTAAGTAATGAATAAGGTTTGTGTATTTATTTGTTGGGACTGTAAACTTTTGACAAAGTACACAAACATTCACTTGGGTACTTATCATTAATACATGTCTACCAATAGCAGTGGTTTTAATTTTGAAATACTTGACAGAGTATATCAGAGCAAGTGAAGATGTTATTGTGATGTAAGTACAAACGGTGTTACACTAAATCTGTAGATTGTTGTACCCACAGTTACTTGTAAGACTGTGACTACTATATCTAGATAATTAATATGCTAATTACCTAGTTTAAAGATAAAAGGGGTATTAAAAGAATGCAATAAAGAGTTTGTATTTTTCTCTTTTGCTGTGCAAACACAGCTCCCTGCAATAACTTAATGAGGGAATTTCAAAGGAACAAAACTAACAACAAATGAATTAGAAGCTTAAGTAAGTAATTACATGGTATTGCTGAGACCTTTTGAGTAAGGACTAGCATAAATATGTGTTTAGATTGTCATAACAGCAAATAACAGAGAGAGTGGGAATACTAAGAAAATCTGTCTATTTGCTGGAAATTTATTTTTCTGAAGCAGCCTAAGAAAAATTTGAATTAAATGGTTATTATTGAAAGAAATTGTTTCTTGATAATAATAATATTGAAAATATTTCAAAGGTAGAAAGATGTAAGCTCTTTGAGGCAAGACAGCACAAATAGAAAGTGCTACTCTTTTTTCTTTCAGCCAGCCTTTAATATATTGGTAGAAAAGAGATTTGTGTTTAGAAAACACCACCTATGTTTGTTCAGCATCCTGAATTTTGAATCTGTTCCAAGGGCTTGCGTTGGTCTGGCCCCCAAGATTAGTACAAAATCTTAAGTGTGGCACTGCAAGAGGCAAGATCCTTAAGCACAATGAAAATATGCCTTAAACTGAGTCTGAAGACACATTATGGGCTAAAATCTGGTGTAGAAGATTTCAGAACAAATTAAGGCAGGTCTTTCAAGACAGAGGGTAAGAGAGAAGAAGGAGGTGTAAGAAATCAAGAATTTTTGGGTTGGAAAAATGCTTTCAGAGCTTTAACTGCTTTATTAGTCTTACATTTCTTGTCTTGTTTCTCAGCTGGAGAAAGCCCATGTTTGAAGCCTTTTCTGTCAGGAAGCCACGCAGATTTAAACTTGTCAAAATCATGACACTCTCCAAACTAAAAAATGCAACTTGAGCTACTCTGTACAGCCTCATCTGACATCCATGCTTGATAAAGACAAAACCACTATCTATTAATCAGTTTAGTTCGTTACTAATGGGCTTATTATTGGTACAAAAGCACTGTTTTAACTAATTTCAAAAGATACAAACATATAAAAGGAAGCATGCGACGAATCTGCTTTCTTTTGTATTGATATAAACAATTCAACAGTAACAAAAAAATCTAGCAGCTGCTAAATGAAAGACAGAAGTTGGCTTGAAAAAACAGTAAGTATTACTCTGAGAATAAATAGTATCAATTGTAGAACTAATTATGTGAAGAGATTGCTTTTTAAATATTAAGGTAAAGCATCTTGGACTTTTGATTCAAATTTAAGCCTTATCACATAATTAATATTGTGGAGCAGCAAGGGTGATCTGTTCACAGTATCTTGATAACTGAGTTGCATTTGCATTAACAGTGGGCACTGAAATAATTTGAACATCACACCTCTCCTCCAGAATGAAAGAGTGTCTTCTTCTGGCTCTCAGCTATTGAGAGCAGGGATGTGTCTCTAAAAGGTGGAATTTTTTCAAAAGTGTTGGAATGATTTAGAATCCCTCTGTGTCTAAAAGCTGCGCAATTCTATCTGAATATTTAACTGTGCTGAAGCCAATATCTGAACTTAGTTAACTTCAAGTGGATTAGGACATCACACCACTAAACAGTTTCTAACACATGGTTTTTGAATGCACTTTTCTGATTTGATTGGTCTTTTAGTTTGTTAACTCTAGTAAGAAAATGTGTAACATGCAATATATTTTTGGTCTTTTTTGCTAAGGAATAGAGGTTTATGCCTCACATCTATCTGTTTTTTTCCCTGGTAACTTTGAAACAATTTTGAAACACATTTCAGGAAGAGCGAGAGCTCACATAGGCAGTGAGGTCCCACAATGTGACAATCCTCAAAGCGGTTTAGTTATCAAACTTTAAGGGTTGGGTGGGAACCCCTACCAGCAGCCCTACATCTGTTTCCAGTGAGGCTGCAGTGTGTGTGCGCTCTTTACTGAACACCATCTATTGCACCAGGAGAGAAATGAGATCAGTGTTCACACTTGGAAAGTTTAGTCGTGAACTACTTGGAAATTAAAAATTAGGCTCTGAACCAGATTTCATCAGTTTCCTGTTCAACATATCTCGTGTTTCAAGTACTGCAATTTCATGCTGGGTCAATCTTATTACTTTTTAAAAAGAAGTTGTTGAAGGTAACTTTGGATGAGATGAGAGCTCATGTAAATTGTGTCTATATATGTACACACATGCACACACACAGACACACACACATACATATTATAATGTGAGCTGCAGCTGGCTTTATATCTCTATAGACAGTTAACTGTAGAACTGTCAAAAAGGAAATAAAGGGAATTCACAAAAGTGGAACAGACTCTGAAGCTTAGGAAAGAATATATTTAATGAAATACATCCACTTAAAAGGCAGTGCTACATAAAACGTAAAATAGTCCAGGTTACGAATCTCAATAGCTCTGAATAAGCTCAGACCTTTGCCACAGAGACAAGTTAGTATGGCCCAGATGTGGCATTGGATAGGAAACAGCCTGGGGGAGACGATTTCTTCTTTAATAAAGAATCGTATTCTGTGTGGGGTTTTATATGGATTTTTTTCATACATATTGTAGTTTTCTTTATCATTCAATGCTATCAATTTAAAATGGGTACATTTCTAAGCCTTGGCCTAATATTATTATGAAAAATGAAACACTAGTTAAATTTTGGGGCATTTTTGTCACCCACAGGGTCTTTCTGGTTTGGGGTTTGTATCTAAATCACCAGGTTTTAAAATACATCTTCTGTATGATTTCAGCTATACTTGTAAATGACTGGCATGTCTTAAGTGAAAGATCTCTTGTCCCCAGTGGTGGTTAAAGTCAGAGCTGTCGTCTTTGAATTATTTTATTTCATGAGCTTTTCATCATACCCCAAGGACATGTCAAGCTCTTGCATGCTCTTTCTTTCAAGTATATTCTTTCACAAACACAGGCTGTGGAGGAGATGCTGTCATTTCTTCTCTTGTTCCACTCCAAGCACATATTCATCATGGTAGGGTAAACTTATAAGAAATCTAATATCATAGTAAATTGCAATTTGGTGAGGTGTGGCACGCTTTCAAAGGTTCAAATTTTTGGTGTTTGTAATACAACAGCTAAAGCAGTACAGAATGTGTTTGCAATAAATCAATCAGTGCAGTCACTCTCTAAATAAATACTCGGTTTGTTAGTTAGATGGAGTTAGTTGCCCTCAAAATTATCTCTGTGACGTTTCTCTGAATGTAAATTAATTTGAAGACATCATGAGATTTGTTCATCACTTTATTGAATTTTCTATGCCTGAAGCATCAATTAGTATATTTATAGTCAAGCTATTGAACAATTTTGTTGGGTTTTTTTTTTTTTCAATTATTGTTCTCGTGGATCCCAACTGGCGTGTTCCTGTGTCTCATATATAGCACAGCATCTGAATGTCTCAAGGGTTCACATATTTTCAAAGGGGACCTAACAGCTGGTCTGTCCTGCTTTTACTGCTCAGAATAAGATATTGTCCTGTTTCTGGCAGGTTTTGCTACAAAAGTGTAATGATGTCTATTGTGATTGTTATTTTTGTATTTGTTATTTTATAGCTTCATAGGTAAATAAATATTAGGTGGGGACTCAGTATCTGAGTGTCATTTAGAACACCAGGCTCTAAAATTGCCTCCTGTGAAACTTCAGTAATATCTTTGAATGGCTGTGTATTGAATGACTGACTTAAATGTTTCTTTGTGCTAAAGGGAGCAGTGCTGCTTAGGGAGCTTGCAGTTTGCAAGACATTTTTGAAATGAACACAGGGAAGCGGAGTAGTTGTATTTAAAGTTATTTATTGATTGAGAAGTAAGTGAAAGAGGGATATTTGGACCAAGAATTGTTTTCAGGTAGAAATAGCCTGTTTTCCCCTCGAGCTCATTTCTGAATTTCAGGACAAAAGACAGTCATAAACCTCTGAAAATATCTGAGGCTGAATTACCAGTGCTGAGCATTGTTGCTTTCTGTCTGCGGTACATTGAAAATCCACAGGTATGTCCTTAGCTGTATGTTAGGACTTCAGCTTTGTAGCTGACAGTGTAGCCTGCTTCTGCTTTGGGTTCCAGCTCTATGTAAGTTAAAATTCCCAATAGTCATGCCAGCCTTCGTTTAGGTGCCTTTGCACTTTATTGAGTGCCATCATCTGTCTGTGCGTTATCTTGCAGGCTGAGGCAAGGTGGACATGCCTGGGCAGTAGAAAAGGTCTTGCTAACACAGGAGCCGCTAGAAACAGTGGGGAGCATGATGCAGGCACTGAGCTGAATGACTGCGCTCGGATTTGCCTGAATGAGGTGTCACCAACCATGCCTCATCAGCTGGTCTGCTCTGGCTCTGGCACAGCCTCTCTGCGCGTCTGTGCTGCGATCCCCGGGCTTCTGGGAGAGCATAATGGGGCAGATGGGGACCCTGCACAGGGATCTCATCTTGTCATTGCAGGTTTTGTTGACACAGTCTCTATGCCATGCAAAGAAACTGCCTCTGCTCTCCTTCTGCAGCAGCTTTGCAAGCAGACTGTCATATATGCATCATTGTGCCTTTAGCTGATCAGTTCTGGAAAGGAAATGATGTACAAGATACAGCATGGACCGTTTATATTATCATCATCTTGACCACAAATTACCTCTTCATTCTAAGAAACGCTTCTGATGCGATGCTTGGAGAGACATTTCTGTGAATTTGTTCTCCAGGAAAGAAACTTTAATGAAAAATATTGCTGTCATGATCATAGACAAGTTTAGTCTTTAAAACCCACATAGCATCCTGCAGTCCTCAATTAGCAAACAATAAAAAATAAATTCAATACCCATACAAGCTATCATCATGCAAGGAGCCTTTGCAAATATATGGTCTTACAGCAGTTTGAAATGCCACCTTCTGCACAGGCTTTAGATATATTTGCCACATTAAATAATAACAATGTGTGTAATTGAACACACTTAATGATAACTCCTTGCCTACTACAGAATGTCTACTGAATTCTAGTGGCCTAGTGTGACTGACGTCATGGTACATAAATCTGATTGTAATCCCAAATTAAACTTAAATATACTTGTTGTGCAATAATAGCAAAGTAGGAAAATTAAACACAGCCTCCTCCCCAATGTAGCTTTGAGAGCTTGGAAAATTATAGCTCTATTGGTCACATAGGTTAAGTGGGAAGTTATTCCTGGTCCATTGAAATAATTGTATTAATGCCATGTACTGTGTAAGAGTATGATCTTGGAGTCTTTTGAAATACAAAGCATAATTCTCTGACAAAAACTTTAGAGATATTCTGTGATGCACCTGAGAGTTTTGTACTGTATGTCTGAACAAAAATTACTAATGCAGAAATATCTTATTTGCAGAAATGAGCAAGTTACTCATCCTCTGGGTTGCTTTATTTTGTTGTTTGTTTGGTTGCCACTTGCCCAATACTACAACTTATAACCTCTGACTCTCTAAAAAATTGCTTTTATGGTTTACTTGTATGGAGGTTTTTATGTTTAGTGCCCTTTCCAATCTTGAGAGGAATGAAGTTTCTTTCAGTATCTTTTGTCTTGAAGTGTGAATTGTTTAGCATTATGGCTTGGTCTCATTTGAGTCATACTGCTGTGTAATGGCTGTACTCTGTCACTCATTCATGGGGCAAAGAGCAGCATAAGAACACACTATTTTGAATGCTATACAATGGGAAGATTCTTAGATTTTACAGAATAAAGTGCTTTTTGAACTTAAAGCTTAAATCAAGCAAATTCTGACATTACCAATCATCAGTGGGCTGCTTCTCCAGATGAGAACTAACCCTATCAGCACTTGTTAGCAGCTGTGCACACCCCCCTGAAATCTTCTGTTAATTATTTGATTTCCAACAGGTTGTATAGCTGTTGAAATCAAATACAAAGAAGTGTGGTAGAAGCTGCCTAAAACAGGATACATGAACTCACTCTGCCTCCTAGTAAAATTAAATTATTAATGGTTTAATTTCTCTTTTTTTTCTTTCCACAGGATTTGAGGTTCCAATTAAATCCGTGTTTGGGCCATTGCTTTGCCTGCCAGTACTTAATCTTTTTCGAAAGCCTCATCATTTATCTAAAACAAAAGAAGAACGAGGTAAGGAGAAAAAGTAATGAAATGCAGCATAGCACATCTGTCAAAGGAACAGAAAGTAGCTTTAAAAAAAATCCAGGATCAATGACATATTAAAAAATTATTTGTTGAGCACTGAATGTGTTCATGTTAGGCATGTTGATTGTAAGGAATCTGTAAGTACCATTATGTCCTTGCATACATTGAGGGTTTGGTTGTTTGTGTGTAAGAGATTTACTGTGGATGTAGCCACAGGATACAAATGACTGATAGAAATAGTTGCTAAGTGTACCTCTCTGTACTCTTGAGTCTTTTGTAAGATTGTTTGACATCTTAATACTGAACTGTTGAATATAATTAACATTTCTGAAGTTATTTAAAATTCACTTTTGGGTCAGTCTTGATTTATGTTCTTCAAATGTGCATACTGCAATACTGGGTTTTGTATTAACCTGTTTCGGCACTTAGAGCTGTACTATCCATTGTTGTTGATAATAGATCTGTCTAAAATACCTGGAATTGACTTTTTCTATGTCACTTAGGATTGCAGTAAGATACAACAAGGCAGGCATAACTAGAGGTGACAGAGAAGAGTAGTAAAGTGATTTAGCCTTGACCGGCTAAGGATGCAAGGCAGATATGGTTTGAAAAATATAAGTCTTTCCTGAGTTGCAAAAGTATAGCCTGCAGTGGCCACCCCTGCAGCCACTGCTGACGTGCTCAAGAGAGAATATTGGGATCTCAGTTCTTTTTTTTTTGTCCACTCATTTTTTCTGCATTCTCAGATCCCTTCCAAGGGTCAGGTTCAAACTAATATTAGCTGGTGCAGAGCAGGCTCAGTGGCTCCTTAATATGCTTTCACCTCAGGGTCCTTATATGAAAACCAGCAGGTTAGAAAGTTTGTTAGCCTCTCACCTTTTCAACATAAAATACCATGTATTTGGTTTGGGAGCGTTAACCACGGATCTCCGCTAGGGCCTCTCTCAAGGGTGCTATTTATAGTTTTGCTTTCCAAGCTGTTAAAAGGGTGTTATTAAGTAGCTGGAAAAAAAATGATTAGTCATCAGACCATGGAAAGCTATAGGCCAGGGAGAAAATTGCCAGTGGTATTTGTCAGCAATACGTAAAACTGGGTTCAGTAGGTGTGTTTTTAAAGCACATGTGCTGCTGAGGAGAGTTGTACCTCCACATTCAGAGCTGATGATGGAAATAGCTCACTGATACAAGCATTCCTGAAGTATTTCCCAGAATTTCTATCAGAAATTACTTTTACATATGTAGATTGTTGGCTTTGCTATGTAAATCTTTTAGGCTTGCCAAATAACGTCCAGGTTTCTGAATCCTGTCTTGCTGTAACTGGGTCTTACAGCACAGTTGTCTTCTAGGTTGCCCATCTACGGTATCACGTCTGCTAAAATTTCTTGTTGTATTGGTCTCTGAGACTGAAAAAGATGATGAAACAACAAACATTTGTATAATTTAATACAGATTACTCCCTGGCATTGCTTACGGAAGCAAGATGGGGTGCTTGCATGGAATCAGTTACCAACAGGGTCCATCTTCAAAAAATTTTATTAAGCTTTAAATTAACTACTCTTAATAGGATTTGAAAAAAAAGCACACTTGATTTGTCTTGAGCTCTTCAACTTTCTTTCAATTTCTCATAATTGCATTTCAAAGCTCTTCTTTTAATGGAAATCTCAAATTTAATTTTTAAAAGATTCTCTTATATTTTCTTGTTTAAGAAAACTTAATTTTTTTACCTTACAAACCTTCCTGCTTCTTCAAAACCCTGTTGGTGAGGCACATTAACAACTTAAAACAGATAATCTTAGTAATTATTAGCTTCTTATAAACATAATTATCTTATAATGAGTGAAGATGACATAAAAAAAACCCATAGACTAAAATGGTGCCTAAAATGAGTTATGTGCTAACTATGTATGCAGTTTAATTGGGACCCCTACTGATACTGAAGACAGTCAGTTTTGTTGTAGTTTCAGACAAAATCAAGACTTAAATGATTACAGTGATGTATCTGGGATGTCTGAGTGTCTGTATCCCCCAGTAAATTTTAACTCATTCAATGACATTTTTTTAGCCCAGTGACTGATATTAACACGAAGACAGAATTTTGAGACAAAATTGTTCCTAACATTCTAGTGAGAATACATAGCTTTGCAGCAAAAAAAGAGAGATATTTAAAATGCCCTGACTAAAGGAAGGCCACTTTGTGAGCTTCTCTGAAAGATTCTACAACAGAAAGAGACCTAATTAATGTGCCGAGTTTGGGAAAGGCATTTTAGTCAGAATCTGCACCTTTCCAACAAGGGAGGGTCCGCAGTGAAAATTTGTGAATGCAGGGAAGTTCCAGGGTTTTGCTCAGGAAATCAGACTGGCTACCTCCTTGTGTGGTCTGAATATCTCCCTCTTCCTCATGCTACATATATCCTGTTTGTCTGGAAGATGCTGATATTTGATATGAAAACTAGTCCTGCAGCAAGAGCAATATTTACTTTCAGGTTATAATTTCTGTGTTTAAAACTGTATCGCATTATCATACCTGTGGTTGGATGGGATCATATTTATGGTTTATTATATTTGCAGTTTCAACTGTAAACACAGAAAAATATGTTTTGCTTGCGGGGCAGCTTATTGTGCTTATTGAACAGTAACAAACCTTATGCTATGGATGAAAGGCTGTGATTTATCTGTGTTCTTAAGTGTGCTAGGTGTGTGATTAGACATCACCCTCCTAAACCATGTCTTATGCTGTGATTTTACAAATTCCTCTAAGCTTGTACAATCAGGGAAGTTCTTAAGCATGTGAGATAGCTGTCAGCATGTGGCTCCTTGCCACTGCGAAGTCTTGATAGGGCTACAGGCCTTCAAGATGAAATGTGGTTTCCTGGACAATTTGTGTAATGGGTCTTTGGGTAATCCATACTTTCAAGACATATGTGGATTTATATGCCATAAAATAAAGCATGCTTTGCAGTCTCTATTCTAGATATAGCACCATTTAAAATGCTTGAGGTTGCATCCATATAGTGGATATTTTGCTCTGAGGATCTTAAACATTCATTTCTACTGGTTCTCATATCAGAGATTCTCTATTAATATTGCTGTAGTGAAACAGCAGAGTGACTGCTGGGAATCTTCAGGCAATCAATGAAAAATACTTGGCAACAACACTGTCCCTTTCACTTTCATTAAAGGTTGTGAAAGTAATTTACAAACATTAACAACACATTACAGTAACCTTCTGAATCTCTGTGAGCATTCAGTTAAAAAATTTAATCTAAGGTAAAAATAGGTAACAGCTATTCTGTGAGAGTGGGAACCAGCCATTCTTTTCCTGGCCTCTCTTTTTTGTGGACCTTCTTGGACATCCATGGAGTTTTATTTCAAACAATGCTTATGGGCCACAGTTTCCAATCTCTGGACTCTATTTTTTGAAGCTAATCTCTGATTATTGCATCAGGACTCTGGTCTATCTTGAGCTTTTTAATAGCTTGACCTAAATTTTGAAAGAATCTGAAGAATGAGAAGAGAACAAAAACACTAACAACAACATTTCCTGATAGCAGTATTGACCTTGTTGATGTATAGAAACTTTCTTAGAATTACTGTGTTCAATGTCCAATCAGTTTTACACTGTTGAAAGTTTAGACGCAATCGCAAATTAGCAATAAAGAGGAATAGTCAGCAATTCAAATGTCAAATAGCGAAGTCTTCTCTGACTTTGACATGCATTTTATTATTTTTTTCTTTCTTCCTCCCTCATCTATTATTCCATAAATATCTTGTTTAAGTTTTACGGTGTCTTCTGTATGTTAACATAAAAGTTTTAATTCTAATTTGCTACACCTACCCATGATGGCTTAATGTAGAGTAGTAACTACTGAATTATCCAGCGTCAGAATGTGCTTGCCAAATTATTATGCTCATGTCTCATCAACGTGTCTCACTGGAATGGAACCTCATTCCAACTTTCCCTTTACAATCCATTAGCAATTTACTTCGTAGTAATTCCGAGACACGACTACCATGCCAGTGTAACTTACAGAGATACCAAAGCAGTAGTGCACTTTATTCTTATTCTTTTGTGTAACAAAACCTCATTTTGAAATTAATGGAAATCTGTGGTGCAAAGGTGATATTTTTCACACTGTCCTGTAAAAAAATCACATTTAAATGTACACTACCATTTGAATTGTGATCTGATCAATTCTCCTTGTTTCTATTTATAAAATCAAAACATTGTTTTTAAGGACAGAATAAAAGCACTTCTTGGAGAAAACTTGAATTATCTAGCAGTGAAATGTCATTATTCCTTTAATTATGTACATATAATAAAAAAAATGGAGTTGCTATAGAATTCCAGCAACGCAATTTTTCAGTAATGCACCATGGAGACAGTTTCTTTCAAAATTCCGGATATTTATGTCCTTTAAGATAAATGTATTTTTATGCAGTTGAAATTATTTTACAATCTTTAAAGTACTATTTTACAAATCACTGACATATTAAGTTGGCTTAATCATCTATCTGCATTTAGTATTCCAAAAGCACGTGTGGTAGGGATGTTTCATGGTTCTTCTAACATCTGTAAACCAGTGAATTGGTAACAGGAAAGATAAAATGAATAATTCAAAAGATTGATGCTGACCAAAGACCAGAGATACTTACAGTATTATTGTATTTTTGGTTTTCTGCCTGTAGGCCATAATTTTATAGATAAAATTTTTTTTGGAGTAAATAAAACTGATCACTATATATTATAAATAATAGTAGTATGTGCTTTGCTAGCATTAGAAGGATTATGAGTACCTTCTGTGATATATTTTGCTAGCATCAAAAAGGCAATAAGTGATTAAATATAAATCTTCTGGCTGACACATTTCACTTACACTTCCACAAAAGTAATCATATCCTGTTCTTTTCATCTTCTGGCTGCTAATGCTTTCCAGCAGAAGGGAGGCCTGTGACACCAAACAGCAGCTCCCAGGGTATGTGAGTGCTGCTGGAGCTGAGCACTTTGGTGCCTGGTTTAGAAGAAATTCAGCACTGAGTCTGACTCCTTAGGCTGTCAGTGAACAGTGAGGCTACAAATATCAAGGCACTAGAGGAATTCAAATCATGTTAGGCACAAGAGCTCAAAAGTGCCTTTTATCCCGGTGAAACCCTACCAAGGCTTGCAGTAAGATGGTAGTTTCCAGATCTTTTTCTCAAATTTCCAAGAGTGTTTGTGCCCATGTCTGAACTCACTGCACTCTCTAGTTGGGGCCATGAGAATGAGCACAGCATTCACTCTACTCCTCAGTAGTACCTGATTTTTAAAATGCTGCTGTCCAAGTTCAGCTTCACTTGAGACTACACATAATGGTGTAGTAATAATAGTAATAATTGTAGTAATCATTTTTCTAACAGCTCACAAGTAATAATATCAGAATTAATATTATGAGCAGCAACCTCTTTGCTTACAGCAACCTCTACTGCAGCTCCTCTCCTCTCTATTCCCAGAAAAATTATTTTGAGATTTTCTTGGGTTCTAAATGTTACATAGCTTTCAGGTAGCTTAGTATACTAAAGTTCTGTCTCTAGAGACTTAGATAAAACTCTGTGCAAGTAGACTCATCTCATCTTAATCCCTGGTAGGCATTCTTCCAAATCTTAAAACTACAACTGCAGTCATGTCAAAGTAATTTATTTTTTTGTTTAACTCAAGTAGCTCAATACTTGGATTAAAAAAGAAGAATAGGTGCTGCAGGCCAGGACTTACGTAGGTGAGAAAGTTGTAACAGTGGTAATGTAAAATTGTCTTGGTGGCATCATCCCTTGTTGTACATGTTAATTCCAGCTGAAAAAAACCCCAAAATTATAAAAAGGTGTCAGGTATGGGAAGAAACTATACAAAACCTAAACAAGACAGCATGTGTAAGCTCTTCATTTAATTACTGCAGATTTATTTTGATCTGAAACACAGCCAGCAGTATTGTATTTGCTGGAAAAATAGATCATTTCAATGCAATAAACTTGTCTCTGTATTTTCTATTCCTTCATTTAAGATTTTACATGTAATTTTCATCATAAAAGATATATTGAGATAGTAATACTGAATAAATCCAAACTGTTTTAGCAGCTTGGCTTGCTCCTTATAGTGTCAAGAAGTTTAGGGACAGGAACTTCGGGAAATCTAGATTTTTTCAGGGCATTTCTCCCCCTGACTCCTTCAGAAATCCCCTTGGAAAAATTTGTTCTCTCACATCCCCAGTGTCAGGAAGACTCTTTCTTTCAACTGGATAGGTACAGACACGCTACAGTCACCCAGCTGTTACCTTCCATCAGTGGGATGTGTAAAATTTGCAGCTTCAGCACAACATTTGTCCAGTGGATCTCTGCCTATGTGCAGGCCGGCTGTATGCGTAGGAATGGAAATTTCAAACCTGTCTCGGCGCATCTCACCAGAGTTCAGGCAGCAGCACTCCGACATCAGCATGCAGGACACTTAGCTATGCCTTTGCTCAGTGCTCTGCCACCCCCAAATTTGCCTTAGGCAGGGCAGGTCTGCAGTCATTCCTTACTCAGAGCACTTTGAGATTCTCATCCAGAAATCTGATGGCAGAACTGCTGGGAGCCATCAGCTGTTAGAGAGAAAAGCAAACTCCTAGAAGAAAGGTTACTAGGCTGTTTGAGCACTTGATGTACACGTTCACACTTTGCTGCGTTTTTCCTTCTCGGTCTCTTTAAAATACAATTACACATTCAGCATCTGGGAGCAAGGGATGGGAATTGCTCCAAGTGTTGGTATGGAAGGAGTGAGTGTGTGCTCTTGGAGTGTGCTGCAAAGAACCACTTCACGGCAAAGAGCAGATTCTGGATAAGCCGCTGTCCTTTCATGGTCCCTGCAGCCCGTCAGATACGGAGCGGGCTTGGCAGCACCACATTGAAGTGAGGGCATTCAAATTCATGTATAGACAGACATACCAAATAATACTGGATGGACATTATCAAAGTCATTTGGAAATAGAAGTACAGACAGAGATCGGGGGAAAGATTGAATTATAATTCAATGATCCCATATTTATAAATTATCTAGTATCTATAACACTTTAAAATTGGATTTATTTGCTTTAATAATTCATGGAAAGTTCATAGTAGGTAATTTATTAATAATACAGTGTCACCAGTATGGATTATGCCCAATTCCTATTTCTGTTCTCTTGAACCTACTGATCTGTTTTGTGGCAGCAGAAAGAAGCTCAGTTTTAAACAGTGAAAGGAAGCCTATTACTTTGTTTTCAAAATAAAATATGGAGGTATTTGTGGAATTCAAAGCTTCTGTTTGAGGTCAGGAATAGCTACAAATGCAGAAGGAAGCACACGTTTCTGTTTAGAAGATCGCTAAAGTCACTATGCAGAAAAATACGGAAGTATGTAGGCACTTAGATTTGAGTCACATCGCTAAAATCAATGGAATTGCTATTATACTTATTGGTATAATTATCCTATTAAGACATTTACTTAAGTGTTCTGCTGATTCAGAGCCAAATATACAAGCACGCTGCAAAGGCAAAGCCTGTCACATTTGAAAAGTAAGATTTGCAGTGTTTCCCAAATTCTTTAATATTCCATTACTAATTTCAGCTGTTTCATATACTCTTAATACATAAATTAGCACTGTCCCCGCAAGAAGCATGTAGATACTGGTTTGAAAATGGGGGTTTTGTAGCAGTGGCAATCGGTAGGATGGGCCTATTTTTTTTTTCTGTGTTCAGATTTTTGTCTTCTTTTCACCAAGTAGGTTTCTCAAGCCGCAATACTCTGACATTGTGTCTGAAATAATTTGCTGCAGAGCAACAAATATTAATGTTTTCAGGAAAAAGAAGCCAATATCTGGTTAGTGATATTGCTAAAGAGATTAAGATTGTAGTTCTTAAGAAAGTAGATCTGTTTGTTTCACTGAGAAGATTAGACAAAATATGCACCAAATACGTCATTCCAGCTATGATGATTTCATGTAAGCACTCTAACAAATGAAAAATTGATAAAAATTGGAAGCAATGGAATGAGTTGGTTAAGTCCATATCCAGAACTGCACACTGTAACAGCACAGGTGATTTTCCATTACGCTCTGCTGCTGGTGAAGCCAGACTTACTGATGGCTATCACAGTTTCTGCTACATGTGTGAATGTGTGTACAGCCCATCTGCTTTGTAAGTTTTAGGGGAAAGGGCTTGGGAAACTCCTATTGTGATTATATTTTTAAGTGAAGGATGCAGTGTACTGAATGCACAAAATAGTGTTCAAGCACAAATTCCCATATGGACCAAGAACTAAATCTCAGCAGTGTTTGCTTTGGTTTATGCTGCTGCTCTAATGGGTAAGTGCAGAGCTGGCACAAGAATGTATAGATGAGGTTTGTGTTTGATGTGTAGCACTGTCAATTTGAAACTGTTGGGAATAGTGGAACCACTGCTGGTGGTGGCTGCAGATCCTGGCTCTCTCTGAAGTTATGAGAGAGAGGAGGAGTATTTGTCTCTTGTTTTCACAGAAACCTGGTGTCTTATGTTCATGTGCTGTCAGTCTCACGTGGGTAGTTGTTAAATCTGGCTGGGGAGTATCCACCAGTAATGATCAACAATTTTATGGTAAAATAGCAAAATTGTTTTGGAATGAGATCTGGTGACTTCTAAAATGTGTTTTACAAAGCAGATCTATGTATTTCATTAAACATTATTTTCTCCAAAACTATCACTTCTGATTCAGACATTGCCTCAAATATTTTTTTTCTTATTTAGAAAGAAGAGGAAAAAATATTCAGGGTTCAGGGTTTTCTTTTAAAGTTGTTTCCTTTTTTTTGACTGAAAATCTTTCTCAAGTTCTCTTTGTCAGTACTTACTATAAATAACAAGCCGCTGATTTACAAGAGGATCTCTAACAGTCTTCCACTGGTGGCTGCATAGAATTAACCGATTGCATGGGATTTTCTGTTTTGGGCAGTTCTCAGACTTTACCTGGTACAAATCTTCCAATGGTATCACGAGATAACCAGTACAGCTGAGGTATGACAGTGTTTTATGGTTGTTCTTTAAATCAATACATTTTCACTTTTAGAAAAATCAAAATATCTCAATAAATGTAGAAAAGGTTTATGGAGACATAATAATTGATTCATACAGACTGATTTGTTTTCTTTGCTTTTGAGCATTGCTTGCATGTAAATGTTGGTCATTACCCTGAAACGAGTGTTGTATCCCTTGGAGCTTCCCCTTATCTGATGATGAAAAGGTTTTCCTGCCTTGTGTGTTACTGAATCAACATTATTCAAATACGTGTGTGTGTGTGTGTGTGTGCGCGCGCGCGCACATTTCAGGGTTTAGGAGTATGCAAAGGCACAGTATTCGATTTACAGAAATGATGTGCTGACTTAAAATACAAAAGCAGTGCTTTGAAGTAGAACCTCCTGCATTCTCCTCATTTACACTCACAGTAAGTAAAAACCATTAAAACAGCAGCATAGTTAGCATGCAAGAAATTTCCAGAAACATATCACCATAAAATACCTACTCTCATACATCTGCACACTGGGAGAAGAGGAGGAAGAAATTAATTTTTAAATCCTTCTAGCAAAACTGTTACTGATCTTCAGACATTTGTCTTTGTACTCTTTCCCTTACCAATTCCCAGCCAATGGACAAGGACACACTGTATTACTACTTTCTGTGTGATTCATTCCTTATAAAACAATCTGTTCTTTTAGTGGCACTTGTTATTAATCAAGGTTTTTTCCTTTCATTAGAGTCGTTGTTGGCTCAATCACTTCAGTATATGTAATCGCTAACTTTTTCCATTACACTGGTGAATAGGTGCTCTTATATGTCTGTCAGAGGGATGCTGGTACATTTAGTATGATGCTCTGCAATTTCAGTGAGAACACTAATGGTTGAAGTGTGATTGCTTTTTTTTTTTCGTTTGAGAGAAAAAAGCAATGTAACATGTTCCCCTTAGAGAAGAGAGAAGAATGATGGAAATTTCCAAACTCAATTTATTTTTGTATCATTAAAATGCTGAAAAGTACCAAGGAATACTCTTGCAGAATCAATCATTTCATAATGTATTTGCAGAGGCCCCGGACTTGCCTATCCTAAAGAGAGTGCTGAAAAGGTTAAAGTATCAATTTTGTACAATAGTCCATGTATTTGCACAATATAGCACAAAAATTCTCACTGTTGCAAACGAAATGGAGGAGGGAGGGTGTGTGCACATAAAACCTTTATTGACATGGTATTGTTTTCTGTGCTAAAATGGTCCAGTTTCTCTGTGGAGCAAATAGAAAGACAAAGGAGATGTAATACATAACCAAGTAGGTATTTAAGATGTATTTTAATGCAAAAAGGCAATTGCTTAGATAATATGAAAAAAATTTGAGAGAAATATTTTTTAAAAAATCAATTTTTCCATGCAAATGATGCTTGTTCTCCAGCAGTTAGAGATTGTTCTGACAGGCTACTTTAAAACCAAGACTAAATAAATAAATATTAAATATGCTACACAGCTCTGTTTTTAAAACTGGGCTTCTCTTGTTTTCTCTGAATTTTTCAATTATCTTTTTCTTGATTTCCACTGGTGGTTGCACTTTTCCTTTCCAGATCTTACATATTACCTGGTAGTTTTTTTGGTTTGTTTTCTTTCCTGTCCATATTTTTTCCTGAGCGTTACCACTTTTCTTCAATAATACAGTAAATTTCTGTCTTTTCTCCTTCCTTGGTAACTGTTTCGTAGAGATCTGATAAGAAATCTTCCATTCCCACAACTCCAAACATTTGGCTTTTATTATTAGCTTTTTCTCTTGAAGTGATTCTGCCCCGTCACTGGATTTTACTGCATCTCATTCCAGCACCCAAAGCATCTTCCAAACTCCTGACATACTTGGTTGTTATCTCTTAGCTCATTTAATCTATCCTGTTTACCCTCTGCATATTTCCCCCAAATTAGGTTTTTGCTTTCTAGCTTTGCCTCTTTTCCTATGCTATTCTGTACTTCTATATTGACTTTTTACCATTTTTTCCTCCTACTCTTTAGAACATTCCTCAGAGCCACTTCTAATCCTCCTTACACATTCATGTGCTCCTCTATTGAATCTCCATCCTAACTTGTTGAATAATAAGCTATTTGTGAAAGAGATGAACTGTACTATTTTCAGTCTCTTATAGGTTTTCTGTAGTGTTTAAAAACATATTATAGGCCTCCTTGGTTGCTGAATTTTGTGTCCGATGCCTTAAAACTGGAACTTACAAATAATTAAAAATTATTATGACATACCTAACAGTAGTGATAAAAATATAATTCTCAAATTATTCAGATGATTTTATTTATCCTGGACATGCATATCTGTGTTGAAAACATGGAATTTGTTCTGATATTTTATACTACAACTCCTAATACAGGAATTTAGGGTCTAGTCCAGCTCTCAGGCCCATCATAATTCAGAATGGGAATTTGTCCCCTTGTATTTGACTCATATGTCTTAGCCACATTCTATCAAGCAGCATTTTGGTG
Organism: Cnemophilus loriae; assembly: GCA_013397755.1. Taxonomy (NCBI): domain Eukaryota; kingdom Metazoa; phylum Chordata; class Aves; order Passeriformes; family Corvidae; genus Cnemophilus; species Cnemophilus loriae. The sequence continues at coordinate 1,221,598 of VZTF01017495.1, read as the reverse complement.
AACATCATATAAACAATTACATCTTTCCTTATTTTTCTGTGGGTGCGACAGCTAATTTCCAGAGGAACCACAAGTTCCGAGGTAGCAGCCCTTTTGCTGAGGACGGCAGGCTCTGCGTGCCCTGCTGGCAGTGCCCTTCTCGCAGCTCATTCTGCACGCTGGGGCTGAGGTGTGCAGAGAACAGCTGGGGCAGAAGGACGCATTGCACTGCTGCCCAGCGCTGCTCTGCCCCCCACGACAGCCTGAACACTCACTGATTCATCCACACACGCTTTGAGCTATTGCTCGGAAGGTAACAAATAATGATGCTCACAATATTTTGAATTTGATCATTTAGTGCTATGATCTTTCTTGATACTGTTACGATGTTGTTTCTTAATACTCTGATGCTCCTATCTTTGGGCCTACTGGCTTTTTGGATCCCACAGCTAAGTTTTTATATTCCTTTATGAAAAGAAAGAAAATCAAATTAAGTATTTGAGTACACATTTCATTTTGGTGCAGCGTAGATCATTATGCTGTGTAACTACCATTTAGGAAATGACTATTATACAGAACCTGATGGGCCTTTGCCATGGAAGGCTTCTGAAAGCATTCTGTCCCTCCTGGGCCCTCCTTGCTACCTGTGGGGCAGTGAGTGAAACGTGCCCCATCCACGAGAGAGATCCCAACCCCAGCCTGAGTAGGCACCTTGGTAGTGGGAGACAGCGTGGATGAGCAGAGTGATGGCAGCCCCACTTAGATTCTGAGGGAACCTGGGAGCAAAGCTTTGCAGATGAGTTACAAAGCTGGACTAGTTACAAGGGCACCAGTGTGGGACAGGAGGATGCCACACTGGCTAAACCTACAAACTCTGCAGGCGCTCCTTTTCAAGTTAGACATTATTAATAAAGAATCCATTTTCCTTCCTATAGGGGTTTGATGTTGGCAGATGCAGCCCTCTGCTCTTGGCCCTGTTTGTTACCTGTGCTGCGTATTCAGCTGGGTGACGCACAAGGCCTAGGCATAAAATTGCTACTTATCCCAAGATAATTTTTTTATTATTATTATTTCTTAAAGCTTTTATTAACATTCTGAGAAAAATAGAAGCTTGTTTGAGGTACATGATATTCTGCACTGTATAATTTATCTCTGTGTACTTTCTAAAGTTGATGAAGTTAACTGAGTAATCACACCACATCCCTTGCAGCTTTGTTGCTTCTTGCACATGAGAAACAGGCAGTGCTATATTAGAGGCTCTCTCTCACAGAAGAGATACAGATTATATTAACAGCCATTGTGCAGTTATATTTTGAGTTATACAGCTAATGGTATTTATTGGTTTTCTTGTGTTTTGTTTTGTTTTCATCTATGTCTACTTTGGCTTGTATATATCTGAACAATGTAGTGGTTTAATGGCCAATAGAATCTAGGCTGAAAGACAGTTTTTAAGGAGTCCTGGTCTAATACCAAAGTAATGTACTGTATGAATCTGGTGGGAGGAGAAGAGGAAGCAGGAAGAAGCATATGGGATGTGGCTACAAATTACTGTGTTCTTTATCTACCTGTTGGAAAACGATGCTTTAACTGTGAAATGTGAGGAAAGCTGTCTCTTCTGGATCACTGCCTTCTCATTGTTACTTTTTTTCCACTCAGTCATTCTCACACTTTAAATAAAGGCTCTGTCAATAATGTGTTTTAAATAAAAGTAAGAATAGATGAATTGGATTGGAAAAGATTTGTAAGAAAGTAGCTGTAACCAACAGCTCTAGGTTTATAATCGATTAGATGATTTAAGGTGCATAACCTCTTAGGTTTTGCACTGCAGTGGTTGTTCGTTAAAGCAAGTAGTTCTTTCCTGAGGAGTTTGTTTCTTCATCCATGATGAAACCTTTCTGGAATCTCAGAGCAGAGATTTTATTGTGTAAGATCCTGTTTTAGTAGTCAGCTGGAAAACTTTAACTACAGTATTATATCAGGAGGTCACTCACGTGCCATTTCAGCAGCACTTGTCAAAGATGCTGCCCCCCAAGAGAACAAATTGTCTCAGTGAAGAGCTGTTGGGAAAGTTAGTCTGCAGGGGCAAGTCAAGCATATGAAAGAAAAGGACCGGTTCTGTTTAGGATAGCCCAGTCTTTCCCAAAGGAATGCATTATTGCACAGTCAATCCAAATATACCAGTCTTGATAAACTTCACTGTTTCATGTGGGATGATGAATTTTGCTTATTTTAGAAAATCATGTAGACATGATTTCTGATACTGTGTGAAAACAATGTGATCACAGTTGGAGAAAAAAATCCTGCTTAAATAGCATCTATACATGGTATCATTATTAAGCTATATACAATTATAACGTTCATGGACAGTAGGTATATGTGATGCAGTTGTTCTAAAGTATTACAAATAATGCCCATTGCAAATACTATAAATCTACTGTTGAAGCTGGCCTGTGTTGTACCTTAGCGTGCAAGTGCAGACGCTGCCTGGACTCACTTCTCTGTTGCTTTACAAACCCACTACATTTGGTCATAATGGTTTTCAGCCAGTTTCCGAGTATTGCTTTGTCCTTTTGTTGTATGCCATGTTCAAAAAAACCTCCTGTGCCACTGGAGATTTATTCTTGGGCCCCATTTTAATTCTTGGAATGCTACCAAATTTGTGGTTATAGGAAAAATGAGATTATTTAATATTGTTATACGCACAACACTTTAAACACATTCCTGTCACTTAAATATGTTTTCCCTTTCTTGGAAAATGTGTCTTTTTTTGTATGGCTGGCACACCCCAGAAGTTCAGCAGATTGAGCTGTGCTGAACCAATGTTCAATTTTGATGCTCTCCAGAGGTCTAGATAAGACAGATCATGCAGAGGTGCATCCTTGCTCCATCCATGTGCAAGCAGCCACTTTGCTTTTGCCTGGGGTTGTTGTAGGCTTCTAATGAGGAAGAAATATGAGCACACTGATGTGTGATTTGCATCCTTCCTAAATTCATTGCCTTTCTTAAAATACTTAGCTGAATTTAGTGCTCAGATTAAGAATGCTATTTCAGTAATTGTTTAAAGGCCAACTGGTGAGGCACTAAACAAAAGCTATCATGTTTGTAGATCAAAAAGCATTTTCTATAACAGCCTCTTGCTATTTGTTGATGTGGTGGGGAGTGGGAAGGCTTTGAAACCTACTCTATGAATCATTCCCAGCATTTCGTGTTACTGAAACATGAATATTACCTTTAAATGTGTAACTATACTATTAGAGCCTTCTGTGATTTAGAGAGATCTTTCAGAATGCTAAAAAGTAATTATTTACTTTCTTCCAGTCTATTAGTGCAGAACAACGCTCGCACTGGCTCTGCGGTGGCAGAGTTGATTGGTTCTCAGTGGGCTTGTCTTGTTAATAGAGGAAAGAGGCTCTTGCTGGTATTTCTGCTCCCATCTGGAATGTGACTTCTCTAGACGGCCAATTGTGCTGCATTTGATCGGCCTCCCTGGTGTCACAAAGCAGGGATCCTCAGACCCTTACCTTCAATAAATGCCTTCTCCTCACACGTGCCAGAGCTTCCAGAGTTTACCGAACACCGAGACTGAACAGCAGGTACTAAGAGGAGTCACCTCAGTGAAACATCAACCTTATGAAGCTGGAGTAACTCCAACCTCAGCAAGGTGTGGCATCCGTGTTGGATCTCGTCATTTTCCCCTTCTATGCTCCTTGCACGTGCTCTTGGAGCTCAGAGATATTTACGTGATGGGTCTCAGATCACTTCGTCTCCTAAAAATGGAGTGTCTAATGCACTCTTTGTCTCACCATTAATTAAACATTAGAGATGCTCTTACGTATGCCTGGTGTAGGGTAATTGTGTTTCTGATAGAGCTGTTAGTAAATGTGAATTGTTTGAAAGCTTTTCTGCAGTAGCTGTGGTTCTGCAGCCAGGAATGAAAAAGAAGTGTTGCAGAGGTGGAGTTGACATACAGCTCCTTGCAATATTGCTGCCAGTGGCTATTTATTGAACTTTGAATACAGGTGTAGCAGCTGTCAGCAGCTGTATCTGAAATGGCAAGATAGAACGAGTCAAGACCTACATAAAAATACAGGCTTTCATTAAGTTTTAAACCATTTTTCTGAAATCAGTAAAGCTGTATTTTCACCTGTTTTTAGTAAACTGATGTCCATTAAAAACCCACTACTGTTATTTGACTGCACATTTGATATCAGCAACAACAAAAGCCCCACTCAATATATCTTTAAAGTTGGTTATGTCAAAGATAGAGTTAATTTTCTTCTTAGTAGCTGGTACAGAGCTGTGTTTTGGATTTAATATGAGAATAATGTTGATTTTGTGGTTGTTGCTAAGCAGTGCTTCCCTAAGTTAAGGATTTTTCAGTGTCTCATGCTTTGCCAGTGAACAAGTGCACAAGATGATGAGACGGAGCATGGCCAGGACAGCTGACCCAAACTGGTCAAATGCTCATGGTTTGAGTGAGAGTTACGTGGTAAAAATGATTTTAACAAACAATGTGAAATTGGTGGTGGCCATTTATATTATGAATCACTAACAATTGAATAATATCTAGTACATTTTCTCCAGGCTATAGTATCTATTTTATGAATGCATTTGTACTTCATAAATCATTCTCAAGAGCAAAAGAGAGAAAAATGAAAAATCCATTTTCCTTCAACCCCCTGGGTCTTTATTTAATTTTTAATGAAATAGAGAGGATACTTCATCAATGGCGGCAATGGAGTCATGGCTTTAAACTGAAAAAGAGTAGGTTTAGAGTAGATTTTAGGAAGAAACTCTTCTCTGTGAGGATGGTGAGGGGCTGTCACAGGTTACCCAGAGAAGCTGTGGGTGCCCCGTCTCTGGAAGTGTTCAAGGCCAGGCTGGACGGGGCTCAGAGAAACCTGGTCTGGTGGAAGATGTCCTTGCCCATGGTAGGGGGTTAGAACAAGATGGTCTTTAAAGTCCCTTCCAACCCTAACCAGCCTGTGACTGATTCTGTGAGAAAAAAACTTGAACTACGACCACCGAAAAATCCCAACCCACAGACCAAAACAAGTAAAGCAAAAGAGCTGCCTTGACACACAAACCAAATTTGAAATCAGATAGATTTCTGAAGCATTTAAAGATTTGGCAGTTACTTAATTTAGGCATGAAATGTTCTTATATAACATACAGCAGAATACAGACAGTAGATATTAAGCATTTACATGATTTTTAGCTGGCATAATACTTATTTCAGGTACAAATCTATCAATCCTGTGTGTTTGCTTTCTGATTCTGGCTTGCATGACAATGAGAGATCTGGGATCAGAACAACTCTGCCTTTAATGTGGTATTTGTCCTTTGTCTTTGTGGTAGACATTGACTGTAAAGCTGTGTATGTGTCATAGAGACAGCATCACTCAAGTAGCTGAATTCTGTGAAGTGAAATCGTGCAACATGTTAATATTGTGTGAGACCAGAAAAAGATTTTTCTTCATTTAAGAGTAAGCTTTCACAGTTTGAGGCACAATAGCATCATGAAATAATCTGATTTAGCCTCCTGTGTATCACTGGCCCTTGTATTTTACACATGTACCCTTGTATTTTATTTTGTTAACACTGATATTATGTAGTTCAATCTCCATCTGATTCTGATTTGAAGATACCAAGAGGAAAAAACATGTAGTGGTGTTGGGAGGGTGGTGATGGTATCCTTTGGTGGTTTACTTCAAAGATTAATCAACCTTAAAGTATGTGCCTTATTTTTCAGGTCAAAATTTTCCATCTTGAGTTTCTTTCTAGATTATGTTTTGCTGGATTTACTCTTGCTGCCTTCAATTTTATTGTTTTTAGTTAGAGGGCAACTTAAATGCCCTGGTCAGGTCTTAGTCCTTTCCTTCATCAGTGTTCATGGTTTGGTATTTTCCTAATGTGATCAAATTATTCATTTATTTTCTTAAATGTGAATGCCAGGATCAGATTCAGTTATTTGGTGCCTATCTTGCCCAATTTCATGTAGTAAAATGAGGAAATATGTTGTGGCTTTTTTGGCAGAAAATAGGAAATCTTGCTGTTCAGTTTTTAGCAGGAAAGCTGCCTGTGTCATGGAGTCGTCATGTTACTGTTTTACTTTCAGTGACCTTGGTCTATTGTCAAAAATACACAATACTTCTTACTTCCCTAGAAAATACCTCAGTCCATTTAGTACTCTTCTATACAGAAGAAGAAAAATCTTTCATTCACACACTAATGGAATTTGCTTTAAGAAATATTTCTATTACAGCCATTATTAACTTGATTTTCAGTGCATCATTCAGATTGCAAGCATCTAGTAGGTATCTCATAGCTCTTTCAGAAAGCAGGTGAGGAATCTAGATCATCTCAGCACATTAGACTCAATCACCTTTATATATTACGGCATTTTAAAGGTCTATTTAAAGAAGAAGAATTAGTTCTTGATTTACATTAATAATCAACATGTAATTCAGTCAAGATTAATGCTTATCTTTAGCCCTATGTTATCATTCTGAATAATTTCAGCAAGTATTTGCGTACTGCCTGCATTGTAAAATCTAAAAAAATTCTTCTGGGGCAAAAGTGAAATTGCAGCTGTTTCATTATCAAAGGCACAAATTTACTACTTGCTGCTACTTTACCACGGGTGGCACTAGTACTACTGACTTCTTCCTTTCTGTTGATATTGCTAGAACATGTTGCTGATTCCTTCTCCAAAAGCGCTTTCCATAACTTGTTCCAGTGTCTGTTATTATCATGCCACTCATACCAACTATATGTAGAAGTTGCATATTCAATTCTTGATACATTTATTACATGCAGAAGAGTTTGTGAAGATAAAACCGTATTTCATCAACTCTCAAACAGCATTTGAAAGCTTCATACTGTCCTTAGAGTTCCATCTTTGTTGTGCACTGCCAGCAAAATGACTCTCTATATAGCAAACCTAAACATTCTTCACACCCATTAGCAGCTGAAACTCTCCTAATAGACAGTGGTTTTTTCTTATGCCCTGTGATTAGTTGTTTTGCTGCCTTGGATGGCAGTTCTGCTAAATTTTTATTGCTTCGTGTGCTTATGGCTCATTTATTGTTTCTCATCTGTTTGCTTACTGAATAGATTAATTACCTTTGCATAAAATAATTCTCTTGAGATAACTACTTATTTCCACAGAGGATTCTTCAGTTTTAAATTATGCTGCAGTTTTTGATTTCTATTACTCATATACAGAAGAATTTTGCTAGCAATCTGCATGGATCCTGAAAAGAAAAAAAATAAGAAAAATGAAGAAATAACATAATCAGAAGAAACTCAGTAAGGAAAAAACAGATTGATTTTATAAGTTATCACATTTAGACCTTTGCCTTTAAAGGAAATTTCCCTGAATGGCAATTTTCTTCCCAGACTAGAAATTCTAGTGTTGCTATGCATTTTCAAAGGAACTTCGAATGCTCAGTATTTTGCAGAGTTCGGATCACATATCTTTCTCTAGATACATGATCAGATTTTATAAAAATAATTAAGCACTGCACAACTGCAGCTTATTCTCAGTCTAGTAAGATGGGAGCATGCGTCAAGTCTCTGCTCTGAAGCTGCTGAGACAGGTTATCAGCACAGAGCAAACAGCCATTTTGCAGAATGAAACAAAAAATAATCTCTCCAAATTCTATCTTGCAGCAGTAGTTAAGCCATTCTTGAATGCTTTCACTATGCAATCTGACCATTTCTTATGAGATGCTTACATTAGATTTACTATTTAATAAGAGAGAGTAATTCCCACAGAACACTCCAAAATTCAGACCACCCTTTTACAACTTACTGTAGTGTTAAGGGTAGATGCCGCAGATTTCTGTACGTTTTATCTACAAAGACTTAAGCTGCAAATAAACCTGTTGTCATCCGAAATACATGGTACCCTTAATATTAACATTAGGAATAGTTTAATATGTTGAAAAACAGATGAGAAGTGAATATATTCCCTAGCAACAATGCAGATGCTGAATTACATGAACAATTGGATACCAGTCTTGTCACAGATATTACATTTCTCTGTATCACTGAACATCAGCTAATTAAAAAGTGCATTTAGCCAGAGGAATTATTTTTATGAATTCACAAATATGCTTTCAGCAAATACAAAGGAAAAGTAATAAAGCTTAATTTACTTATGAACAATCTACCCCATCTGCTGTCTACCTATATTTCAGCATTAGGATGATCCAGCATCATTGTACTATTGCTCTTTTCAAAATATGTTCAGCTCATTAACAGATAACTAAATTCTCACATTCTCTAGAACGTGACTTTAAGAAACAAGTTCAAATGGTGATGAAATAGTTTGTTTTATTTAATTTCCAAAGATCAGTATGTAATGTTACAGCACTCACACATGCTGCTTTTATTCAGGGATTTCAAATTAAAGGAGCTTCTCATATTTGTATTGCTGCATAAAGTAACTGCCGTGTCCATTGTTCCGGACAAGTGATTTCCTTAGATAAAGGATTTCCTATCTTTTCCAAAAGGAAGAATAGGATCAGAGCAGAACAATGGTTTTTCTCCTCTACATCTACCAAAATGTCTACAGTCCTGTGAAATTCTGCTTGAGAAAATTCTTAAAAGGTGCACACAGAGTGACTGCTAACCACAGACAAAGAGGCAGAGTTGTGTAAATAATTACATTTTATTAGACTCTTTACATTTTACTTGACTCTTTCTTAGCCTTCCAATTTTCAGAAAAGCAGGTACATCAAACTAGTTAGTGGGGTTTTTTTCTTCATGTATGTCTGCTTAAAAGCTTATTTTCAAGTAAAAAGGATGATGGTTAAATTGAAAGGAGGAAATTACGATAAGATTATATTCTGCTCTTTGAAAAGTAGTAATTCACTAGTGAAGTTAAGTGAGGAGTGATATACTCTAGGGTTTCTTTGGGGATTTTTTCTTCCACCCCCAGCCCCCAAACAGCAATAAGCTGTCATGTAGGATGAATCTTTCAGTCCCAGCAGGTCCTGAAAGGTGTTCGGAATCTTTACCAGAAGTCAGGAAGTGGGGGTTTGAAACCTGCTTCTCAAGCACATTGTCTCAAACAGGTGCCTGCTGTCGACTGCCAGAAAGTCAAGTTATTCCTGCAGCTGTGCATCCAGCTGCAGTGCCCTGTCACTCGTCAGGAGAGAGTCCCAGCCTCTCTCCAACCAGACAGGTGCTGCTGATGATAAACCACCCTCTCCTGAACATGCCAAGCAAATGATACAATTGTTCTCCACCACTGGACTTTCTGGTTTGTTTCTAAGCACTGGAGTAGCTCTCTCCTCAGCTCTTCTTGGCTTCCTTAGCCTCCTAAAATAGAGCATTTGATGCATGCTGTCATCCATGACACACACAACTCCAGCTTTCCACTGAAGCTTAAGATGCTTTAAGTTAATATGGTAAAAAATTAAAAGCTTGTACTGTACTCATTTATGATCCTGCTGTGCTTCCTCTGTACCTCTTCAGCTCCTGCTTAACTTTTGTCACTTGCCACGAATGGAAAAACCCTCACTGTGCAGTGCTGGTCCTGACCTGAGCCTGCCTCTCACGGAAATTACCGGCTAAACTAAATTTTATGTGATTTATTCAGAGATGTATGACTATGAAAGCAGAACCAAATAATTTACTGCAAGGAATTTAGCTTTTTATTCAGTGGGAGGGGAGAGGACTTTTTTCTATATGCTACTTGTTCTCCTGGAGCACATTTGCTGTGCAGGACATGACATTGCTGGTAGGAGATCATTTGTGACACTGAGAACACTTGTACATTGGAGCTGAACAGACTAAGATTGATTTGATATATGGAACTAACTCATTTTATGGTCTTTGATAATATGTTTTAAATTCTGAACTACCTCGAGAATGCAGGACTAATTTTCCTAACATTCTTAAAATGCAGTCAACACACTGTTGCAGATATTAATTTCAAAAATATATTCAAGCACATTCTTTTGAATTGCCCATGTTCCAGTTTTTGTCCACTAAACATCATGAATAATAGTAAACCTATAATCTTCTTGTAACATTTCAGTTGTAAGAATCATCTTTAAGTCTCTCCAAATGTAAAGTGCTTTTCTACTTTAATTTTAAAAAAACAAGCAAAAAACAAACAAAAAATATCCCACCACAAACAAAGTTCAAACTCAAATCCTTGCTGTTTTCTAACCATTTCTTATCCTTTGAGCTGTCACCTGGCTGGTTTCTCAGTATTTAACATTTTTTAATTCAAGATGAAACATTTAAGAAACAACTTGATCTGCGTAGAAATATTTCTTCTTTCAAATTTTCATCTGCTGGAGTTAAAAACTTGCAGTACTTCATGTAAAGAATCAAGACAGCATCGAACTATTTCCCTTCTACTCATGAGCTCCCCGTGAATTTTCCATCTTTCCTTATTTCGTAAAGAGAGCGAGATGGTGAGGAGAGTGTAAAACACCAGGGACTGGGGGCGCAGCTTTTGGATGTGAGGGGGTGATGGGTCAGCAGTAGGCAGAGAGCACTGGGAGATGGAGGAAAATTGACAACTTCCCCAGGCAAAGCTGCAGCTTAAAGGTATTGAAAGGCAAGGATTGCACCTTTGTCTTTCATTTTCTCTTTGATGGTGTTGAACACTGCAGAACATTTGTTCAGTGGAGGATGCAGCCAAAAGAGTTTGTTGATGCAGACCAAAGAGTTCATTGGGAGAACAAGGGAAGAAAAGGGTGCTTTGAGGAATGCTTCTTCTATGCCCAGAGGCTCTATATTTGAAGTAGCAGAACTACATGTGAAATCAAAATTACTACAAACCACACCAATGTAAACAATTCTTTCCCCACTGCTTCCTGGGATTATCCTGTCTTTTATGCTGGTTTGATTCATTTTGGGGTTACGCATCAGGCTTGCAGTTCAGATGTTATTTTCTTTTTTGTGCTCTTCTTATTTTTCTTTCTTTCAAATTCTTTTTCTAATGCTCCAACAATGTATCAAAGTCCAATAAACAATGAATTAACACTAAAACCAGAATTGCATGTAGTGAAATGCATTGGGAGGGTTTGCTGGTAGACGTGTCTGGAAGGCTTTTCCAGGTTATGTCTTACCCGTGCACTGAGCCAGGATAGCTCTTCTTAAATGCTCTTCATAGCAGAGGAATAATAACTGAATTATTGAAAATAAATGAAGTGAGCATCTGCTCTAAGTTTTAGAGGCTATTATTACCAAATGTTGCTAGATTTTAGGAGCCAAGTTTTGAAAACCATTAATACATATTTGTTACTGGCTTAGTAGCACTCTTGGAATTTATTGTGAGCAAAAATTTTATTAATGCAAGACTTGCATGCTAGTGAATTACCAGAAGAAAAGACTTTAAGGCATAAAGATCTACACTTTTACAGTAGATTAATAAAGTAGTGCAGAAGTTTGTATCAGTCCCCAGAAGACTTACAGACACTTAGAATCACTTAGTTGTGACAGCCTCCTTGTTATCTCTGGTTCTTACTGGTACTCAAGGCAGGTATAGTTGGTTCTTTGTTTGCTCAGAACCTTGTACAGGTGTTTTGGATAACTCCAAGGAAAGAGATTCAACAAGTCCTCTGGACCCTTGTTCTTATCAGGCCACCCTCATTGTGAAAAGATTTATTTCTTATATTTAGTGAAAGTTCCGCACACTCCAGCATGTGTTTGTTGCCTCTTGCCGGTTTGTTGCCTGTTTGTTGCCTGTATCCTCTTCAGGAAGCATCTGGCTCCTCCTCCACTTCCTCCCAGTCTGTGGTTGCAGATGGCAATAAGGTTTCCCCTGAGTCCCTTTTCTCCAGGCTGAGCGAAGACAGCTCTTGCCCTCTCCTCAAGCTCCGTGTGCTGCATCCAGCCCCCCACCTTTCCAGCCCTTTGCAGGACCTCATTCCAATGCACCTGCGTCCGGCTTGTACTCGGAGACACAAAATGAGACACAGCGCTTGGAATGTGGCCTCACAAGTGCTGAACAGAGGAGAAGGATCACTTGTCTCACTTTTGGCTGCATTCCTGCCAATTCTTCCCGGGATGCAGATGGCTGTTTTTTGTTTCAAGGGCACACTGCTGGCTCTGGTTCAAGCTGTCCACCAGCACCCTCAGGTTTTTTCTGCAGAGTCACTTTCTCTCTGCCTGGCCCCACATCTCTACTCCTTGTGTAGGATTCTTCCATCCAAGACATAGGACTTCGCATTTTATTTTGCTGAACTTCATGAGGTCAGCATCAGCAACTGAGAATCAGGATGCAATCAGCTAATTGGCCTTGGCTTTTTACACAATTTCATGGAATACCAGAGGCATTTAAATGTGGAGGTAGTTGTCTCTGTCCTTCCAACACTGGCCTTTAGTTCTCTTCACTAATAGCTTTGTTCATTTAATAACATATTTTACAGCAAGGTCAGGTTAACAGGAGTTTTTATAGGTCAGTATTTTACAGGGAATTGGTGAACCAAAAACTGTAATTATGCATGTGAAATAATCCTTTGAATAACTGGTGGTGATTAACTGGCTGTTATCATTGAGACAGGTTATAAGGATTTGATATAAGAGGTAGAAACCAACTTGCCAAAATTATGGAAAGTAAATGTTATATATTGCATACAGCCCTCAATTTACTGTCTTAAAGCTGGACAATAGAGCAAATACAGCAATAACTGTGATTTTTATCAATTTGTATCGCAATCTAAAAAATTGCATCTTTAAGGTGAGTCTTGATGACAGTACACCAGAGACCTTCAAAAATTTGACAGCCCTTTGCCAGTGCACAAGATTAAATGATGAGCATTAAGTGCTTAAAAATTTAACCTGGTTAAATATTTTATGCACAGCTGCAATTTTTTCCAAATAGTTTGATACTGTGCAGCAGAAGACAGCTGCACAAGGCTCCTGAGTATCAACTTGCAAGGTTCAGCAACATTGAGAATAGAGTATGAACATCAACTAAATTCTGTATTTTTGGAATCTGTAACCGCTCCAAAAACGTGCTAATAACTACGGAAGGAACAGGACAAACAGAGAGAACAGAAAATCTTTGAGAAAACTACAACAATGTTGTGGATGAAATAATGCATCTTTCATTTCTGATTAAGCCCAAAATACATTGTTCTGAAACCACCTCCAGCTGAGTCCTCCCACAGCCAGGAATGATGTACTGGAGATATGTTAGAGATTTGGGAGGAGGAGCTAAAAGAGGTAGCTGAAATTGTACGATGTCTAAAAAATAAATCATCAAAAATAGTTTCAGTTGAAGTGGTGTGTTTAGGAACGAAAATTTCATGTGTGCAACACAATATATGGACAAATGACAGGGAGAAAAAGATCAAAAGGAACCGTGTTGATCTGTCAGAACAAAGGTTCAAGGTAATTTCTCTTATCCCAAGTATATTTCAGAAATGTCAGTCTATAAAGTGTACTGAGGTCTCTCTTAGTTTTTGCTGTTGAAACTGTTTCATTTCCTGCAGAATATTTAAATTTCCATTGGAAAAGGGACTAGATCCCAGATGTTGCATCTTTCAGGAGACTGATCAAATTAGCTGTTGTATTCAACTCTCCCTTTCCAAGGACCTTTCCTTCAACTTTCTTCAGCAGACTGACCTTCACAGGAGGATTTTTCTAGGTTTATCGCTTCCGGCAGTACCCCAGACTCCCCCAGCAGCTGGCTTCAGTTCATATCCTATGAACTCACACAGGGCTATTTACTGAGATAGTCCTGTAAGGTAGCTACTGATTATTTTGGTAAAATTGCTCTATAAACTGTCTGCTATTTCACTCTACTTATTTTTAAGCATGTTATGTACTTCTAGAATGATAAATACTAAAGAACTTAATTAGGTCTACTTATAATTGCTTATGCAGTTCCTTTAAGAATGCAAATTCACCTGGCACAAAATTAAAAAGAATAAATTTAACCAGTGCTACCCTTTTAATTTGAATACAAGTCAAAATAGTCTGTAACACTCATTCCAGACAACATATACTACTTTTACAGTGCAGAATAATTCCTGTTTTGTACAGCTGGTGCTGATTAAAATAAATTCACCTAATTCAATTTAATAAAACTAGCTAATTTAGGAAAAGTCAGTGCATTAAAATTTACTGTACATGACAACTTTTCTCATTTCAGAATGCACCCTACCACCTCTATTAGATTAGATTTCCTATTGTAAGTTCTGAAAAGGTTAATGAATACCTTAACAAAGCAGCTCAGGTTCTATAATTGGGTGTAATAAGCTGATGTGGTGATGGGCTTCTTTGTCAATGTAATTCTAATGAGAGATCTTTGATGTGCTATAAAAACAACATAGCAAGAAGTGTAGAGAAAAATATGATCTCCTAAGTTCCTGGTTTACAGATATGCTATAGAAATTGTTTCATTTCCTAGCTGATGTAAACTGCAAACAAAGCTCTTTATAGTTATATACTCCGTATCTGCAAGCATGTTCCTCAAAGGCAATTACTTTTCACTCCCATAAACAGAGACAGAAAATTTCTGTTACAAGCATCAAACTGTGTAAAAAGGTGTCTCCTGAACTCTTCTCCTTTGAAACCCAGTTGTGCTTTGAGTTTCTAGCTGGGATTTCAGATTGCCTTCAAAGTGAATCTGCCTTTCACATTTGACCTTGGTTTTGCTGGGGTAAAAATGAGAGGCTGGTCATCTTTGCTCTTCCAAGAATCCATTTTCTTGATCATTCAGAGAAGTCATCTCTGAATCTATTTTCAGTTTGCAGTACTATTCTTTGAATACATATGATGAATTATACAGAGGAATACAGCTCGAATAGCACTAACACTTCTATATGTCTGTGGTGCTTCTTTAAGTCGTCTCACTGACTGATGTGTCCCAGCATTTCACTTGGCCATCACTCCGAATCCCACAGTGCCAAACATTTGATTCTTTCATATTTTCTGTTTTGTGATTTTCAGCTCTAGAACGTGCTTTTGCTAATAGTTTCCAATTCTCTAGCCTTGCCTTTCCTGCACTACTGGACTTCATTCTGTTTGTGTTACACGAGTCCTCAAGGATGTGCAGTTCCTTTGTATGGTATCCTAAGCTTTTCTACATTCATGAAATAGCCTGAATTTTTTCCATCATCACAGCTGGCAAGAACATTCTTTATTTTTATTAAAAAGAATTCTCTTTAACAGTGAGGATGTTTTGCAAGATGGGTCCGAACTAAACCTTGAGGAATGAAATGTTTTTAACCTTTTCTAAGCTCAGAATTTTTCTTTTCTCACTTGCTTTTTCCTTTCTAGTTGTAATAATTTCCTTGTCTACCTTATAACATTTTGCTAATATTTTCCCTTGAGGCTTAACTTTAAATAATTTACTGAAATATAGATCAATAACAGCTGTTGTGTTTCCTGTATCTCTTGCAGAAATAGTGTGGATTAGTAATAGAAATGGCTTGTGTGCAATAAACAGTGAAGGTAATTACAGTAGGAAAGGAATGGGAGGCACATGCAGGGTGAATGGACCGAAGCAAATTATCACACAGAACAATGAAATTTAGATATGAACCAGGTTTTTTAACATTTTATTTCCAGCTTAAGTTCCTGGTTTTCATATCTGCATACCAAAATGACTATATGCTATCATGTAATGACTAAAATAAACTTGGGGGGGAGAATATATCTGAATGTTTGACAAATAGAACATGCAAATGTGAAATGAATTGCTGTGATGTAGGTGGGTAATGTAAGCAAGTTCTCCTTCATCCTAACTGGGAGATCTTTCTTTAAGGAAACATTTACCCCATCCTTACCATAACCGATCTTGAAATAGCATTCAATGTTTTCACTGTATTTCAGGGGTTTGGTACATCTTCGATTTTTCATAGAAGATCACCAAACAACTGGCTTTATAGTTAAGGTTCCACATTTATCTAAATCATGTGGCTACATAAGTATATATCTTAATAATAACTATAATTTTTGTAGATTAAGCCATTTTTCCATATACCTAGTCAGAGACTGGATGAGATTGGAAGGGACCTCCAGAGGTCCAACTGCCTGCTCAGGCAGGGCCACCAAGGCAGATTATCCAGGACCATGTCTACATGGATTTTGAAATATCTCCAAGGAGAGAGATTTCACAGCCTCTCTGGGCAACATGTAGGTACAAATAAGTAGTATCAGCATGAAAAGTCAATGACTATCTACCTATGTGATTTACATACAAATATATGAACTTGCATTCATGAAGAATATAGCTGGACAAAATCTAAATTCAAACTCTACAAGTCTGCAGAAGAGTTTCAAGCTAACTTTTTCCCTAAGATTTACAGAATAGTTATTTATCATAATAGTTGTTTACATGTTATCAAAAGAACCTTTCAATTTAAATTTGTTGTTTATTTATATAGCAACAAAAAAGAAAATTAAACCTGAAACATCCATAGGATCTGTATTTTTTTTTTCTCACACCTGTTTCCCCTTGCTGAGTCAAGCGTAGGGGAAGAATTTGATTGAAGTACCTTTGCATTTATGCATTTAGTATAACACTTATATATATATATATAGCATTTCTCAACTCATTCTACCTAAAATCTCTTTCAAGGAAAATGCATTATTCATTTTTATATATTTCTAGAAGTGATATTCAAAGTTTCATTGTATAAAAAACACATAGGTTTGACCCAAAGAACTCTTGTCTTATGAGAACAAAGTACGTTGTATCCACAACACCATGTCCATCATAAATCTGAGTGTTCAATGCACCATTTAAAATAGATAACTCAGCCTTTCATCAGTGTGAGGGGGAGTGAATAAATACATATCATATTCCTTCAGCAAGCGTACATTTCCAACTTGTATTCTCCTTAATTGTAAAAATTATTTATACAGAGTTTGGTTTTATATGAATATAGCCCCATTTCTGTTGACTGCTTGTCAGCTGGTGTAAATTGTGATTTTTCCCTAGGCCACTGAATCCATGAATGTTTGCATCAGGTTGGCAACTGCTTGAATAATGTGCTAGTAGCTTACAGTGACCATGGAGGGAAATTGTATAAAAATGAAGCTGAATGAGTCCTAGACAAATGTTTTTGAATGGACCTCTTAGGCTACAAAATAAATTTGCATTCTTAGTCTACTGTTTCTTAACCTTACCAGCAAAAATGCAACCATTTCATATCAATAAGTTATATGAAAGGAATATGCAATGTGAATAAAAGAAGTAAGAAGCTGTATCTATTACTTTCCAATCTGTCTGGATTTTAATGAAAACTGCTAGTTTATGATAATGAAAATACCTAAGAAGCTAAATTCTTGAATTCCCATCCAGTATCCTTTTTTTAAAATTTATTTTTAAAACCAGCATAATCTCACAGGCTGTTCAAAGTGCCTTACAGATTATTAAAAGAAGCATTTTTCTCAAAATTAGATTTAGCCTTCATTTCTATTTGTCATTGTGTTGTTACACAGAGCATATAAACATTATTTAGGAAACATACTCACCAATCAACCAGCACTTATTTAAAAAATATTTTTTGGGTTGCAAGTGAATTTGAATATGAAAAATATATGCTGCATTTCTGAGCTTCCCTCATTAAATCATCACCAGAAAAAAGGTCTTATTATGTTATAGCAGGTAGAAGTGACACATGGAGTGATGAACTAATTCACTCTACTGATGAGGCCATTCAACTGAGTCAATATTAGAGATTATAACCTGTCATAGTTGAAAACACATGAAATTTGCTTAATGAGTTGCCAGGAGATGAATATAAAAAGAAATCCAATCAGTGTCTGCATGTAAGGAAATATTTTAATTTCACCAGATCCTCGATCACTCTGGTAGAAGTCCAGGGGGTCAGTTGGATTCACTTTTGTGCAGGAGATTCCTTGTTTTGTGTCTTGCCTGTTTTCTTGCTAATTAGTGCTTGAGTTTGTCCCCTGCACACTCCCTTGTCTCTTTATAAGGATGTTCACTGATGTTTAGCTGATACCTCACTGTAAAATAGAGAGGCTGTTTTTGCAGTGAGACGTGTTGAGAGTAATAGCACAGCAATAGCAAAATGACACTAAGTATAATGGAAAGTTAATGGGAGTCTACTGGCTACTGCTAGGCAAGCTTGTGTCAGAGGGATTACAATAACCGGTATTATTTCTATTATCCAAGGCCTGTTATGATCTTCTGAGTGCAACTGTGCTGTAAAAGTAGGGATGGGAAATATTGAAAAATTACTGTAATAGAGTACTATAGAGCTCAGTGTAATTTTGAATGATTGCAGCACAGTGTCTATGCTGCTTTTGAAAATCACGGCCCCACAAAGGGTTGTGGCATCCCAGCACTGCATTTGGAACAGGAGAAGAGTACACATCAATCTTCCTCTAAAATGTCATGAACAGACTATAGTTTGCTGTTATTTGCAGATTCCCAGAGAGTTTAAGGAAGATTGAAAGATGACAATAAAATGGTGACAGTTCAGTTTAGGCCAGTGAGATATTTCCATTCCTCCTATGTTTGTGTATGCACCTTCTGCGGACAAACAGTGGGAATTTGATCTTCTGAATCTACTTGCCAGCTTGCTTTACTCACTGATTCCTCATTTCCTTTTACTTGCACACCAGCACCTATCTGTTTAATAAATAAATAAGTAGAGTTTAAGTGCATTCCTTTTCAGGTACTGTAAGTGACTGACTTCAAAGCTCTTCATGCTAGATTGGTTCTGTGTATAAAAAAGGAGGCAGAGCAAATGCACATTACTTAGTTGACCAGGATAGTGAACCAGGAGCCGTGGCCTGCCAATTTATTTCACTTCAGACTAAACAAATATATTTCAGATGATCCACTAGTACTCCCATGATGCAAACTTTATCTGCAACTTCAACAGATTTACACTTCGCTTTAAAAAGTGTACAGGAGGAAGAAATGAGTGGAGTACCTATACTAACCAGAAAAAAAATTTAAAGTAAAATATTTATTAATAACAAAACAAAAGTGCTTGTAAGGAAGCTAAAAATTTACTGGATACTTGAAAGTTCACAATCTCATCTTCCTCATCCCCCTAGTTAAAAAAAATATAATTAAAAGCCCTTCTCAAAGAAATTTACAAATTACTGTGTTTCACGTTCTTTTCTTCTTTTCGTTGGCCCACTCTTGGACACATTCCCAATAGCATACCTTCAGATGCCCATCTGAACTACTTCCTCTGTGATTTAAACTCAACTAATAAGGCATTAATCAGCTGTAATCTTAACCAATGTTTTTGAAATGATGGTGATGAATTAACAGCAAGTAGGAGAAAGACTGTATTATGTCTTATCCACCCAGTTTAGTATTTTAGCCTTTCCAGTGATATGGTCTCACCAGGAGTTACTGACTAGAGGTTTTTATGGAAGGAAATACTGTAAATGGCTCACCAGTGATGGATGTTGCTAACGTGGACTATAACCTATCTGTATATGGAATATGGGCTTTTCTTTTTCCTTTGTGTCTTTGAGTTTCTAATGATGGTGGGCTTTAAGAACAGGCACCTGATTGTTCTGGCTTCTAATAAGTTTTTATTCTTGGTTGAGCTCTCTGTGTCAATACTGATTCCTACACTGTGCTCATTTCCAATGTCTGCAGTTGAGGATGAATGTTAAAAAATATAGAGAAGCTCAGTGAGTTGAATGACGAATGATTTAAGAAAAACTAGAGAGAAAATGTAATTCATAGAGAAAATATTCAAGAATGCAAGTTTTGAAGTATTTGTTAAATACAATATGGTGATCAGATTTTTCTCTAAATGTCAGTGTAATAGAAAGTTACTAACAATCTACCAAAGATTTAAATTCATATATTAAAAATGTCTTGGAAATGAAAGCTCAAGTTCAGCAAATTTAGACCAGAAATAAAATAACATTAAATACTGGTAGTAAGCTAGCTATTGGAAAAAATTACCAATATATATTCTTTACTTTTAATCAGATTTACAATTTTTCCTACAAGAAATGTTTGTTTGAAATGGAAAGTTATTAATAATATCAAGAAATAAAAACAGTAGCGGTTTAACTCAATTTTTCTTGTCAAATGACTATTGCCTGTTTACGCACACCTTCAAAAATACTGGCTGATTATTTCATAAAGTGGTTGTGTAATTCTTTGCTCTTTATAGAGTCCAAAGTTAGGAAGGTGTTCCATCAATTCTTTGGCTATTCCCTTTGCTGTTCTTCTAGCCCTTTACTTTTTTCAGTAGATGTTCAGATTTTGAGGTTCCAGGACTAGGGCATTCTAAAAAGTTTGATCTGTCAACTGAAATAAAAATTTTTGAATTATTTCTGTATCTGTTGTTTATTGGCATAAAACCAACTAAACAAGCTATCTTACCATAATAGAGGCTTGGGGTTTCAGTTGGATAATTTTTTGATTTTCAGACCACAAAAGAGATGCTGAAGCAGCCACACTGGCTGTTAAAATCCTGAAATTAGTTCCTCCTCACTAATACTGTAGCCTTTCCCAGACTAATTTCCTCATGTACCTCTAAGAGTTGGGTGTGACATCAAAGTGGATGGTTCTGTGTGCTGCTGATGTGCTTTTCCAAGAGACACCATGGCAAAGATATTTATTTTTAGGAGCACACAGCCTTTGCACACATCTTCTGGGTTTTTTTGTTTGTTCTTTTTTTTTCCAAAGAAGGTATTTTTTATTTTCTTCCGAGCAGATTAAAAGAAATAGGTTCGTACTGTGACATTGCTAATGTTTTGTTCTCTTTTCATCTTTATGCAAACACATTTGATATACATGATTCTCACTCTTGAACTTTGAGATATCATACATATTTCTGAATTATTCAATATTTTCTGCTTTTCTCTTTCTGTCCTTTCTAAAAACGTTTATCATTGTTTCTAGCTACAATTTACCTGATAGTTATCCTGTCTCCCTTTGTGATGTGTTTTTGGTTTGCTGTTCCTTTGTCCTGCTGTTTAGGCATTTGCTCAGCCAGCATCGAGGCGGCTCTGATTGATAACATGAATCGACTGCAGAGGGATGACACTGGGTTTTATGTTGTTGGAGTTATTTTGTGCTTTAAAAAAACCTCTAGAGCCTTTGGGTAATTTTGAAACACTTTCTGTGTTTCAAGAGCCATGGTAATGTGTGTAAAAGAGGTACCTTTTCCTTGCTAATGCCAAATGTGGTCACCTGCGTGTTCACCTTCAGCATTAGCTGTCTCGAAGCCTCCAGATTGTGATGTCTTTTGGAAATTTGAGCTCTTGTAGAATGCAAATGATTGTTCACTTCATGAAGATGTATTTCAGTGTTTTGGTTGCTTTTGAGTACTGATCAGTTCTAAAGTCTTACAGTAACCTTTCATAGTCACCCTCCCTGAGCTACCTATGCTGATCACATTGATCACTGCCTCTTAGGCTCCCTTTTAAACAGCAAATCTTAGAGGAAAGATTCTCAGCTCAGCCACAGCAGTTGTTCACTCTCTAAGATGTTTAGTACTTGGTGTGATATTTTCAGAGTGCAATCATGCTATTTTCCTCACACATTGTCCAATTTCAATCGAAATAAAGATGTACAAATGCTTACAAATCTTGTGGCAGTCAGCAGCTTTTTTCGTAAGAAAAAAATCTCGGTTCAGTCGACTGGAATTCAGCCACTTTCATCAAGGTTCTGTGTAGCCACCCAGTCATACTTGAATAGCTAAACAGTAGCTACAGCATGAGCTTCTAAACATGGTATCACAAGACAGGTGGTGGGATCCATCGTCAGAGAACTGAGAATACAAGTGTAGGAACTAGGAGCTCAGAACTTGTTCCCTGATGTCTGTCCTGGCTGTGTACTGTCTGTTCTGTTTACATAGTGCTTTGAAAATGTTAAACTGTTTGGGTTTTTTCCTACAAGACAGAGTTAATTTGAAAGAGCGAACAGGAATTATTTGGAAGGCTTGAAAGAGTGGTTCTGTTCTGATTAAAAAATGTCAGGTCTATAAGCCTCTGACTATTTTGAAATTAAAGAGATACTAGAATGCCTTGCCTTTTTTTTTTTTTTAGCTAGGTCATGAAAGCTCTGGAGATGAATATTTTTCATCCTTCTCTGCAAAGAATTGTCCAATCAATAGATAAATCAGTCTTCTCATGTAATAGGTTTTAGGTAGGGAGGACAAAATTCTGAAGGTTCCACCCAAGTTTAATGGCATTTTCCAAAGTTCAAGCACATTATTTTTACTGTAATACTAACCAGCATTATTAAAATATCAGAAGACATTGACTCTCAAATAGCTGTTACAATGATCTAGTGTGTACTGTGTTCCCAAGTTCAAGGGTGCATCCTGGTGGTCATACTTCTTTTACAGGCTCATGAGTCTGTCAGCACCGTGAGCATTCAGTGAGTATCCTCGATCGATGAACTGAATATGTTAAAGGTCTGTTAAACAATGCCGTGCTTGGATCAGTGTGTCTGATATAACCTGTTCATGTAGAACGTGAATATATGAGTCAACATATACATTTTTAAAGCTTTTATTTTAACGGATTTACTGGTTGCATGCAGAACTAACAGAAAGGTTCCAGACAATATCTTTTATACTTCCCGCAAGCAGACAGGTAGAGTCATATGTATTAGAACTTGATTCATATCCATTTAAAAGCATTAGTAGGATATGGACCAAAGATTGTGTTCAAAATAGAGAACAAACTATAGCCTTGTGGAAAGGTCATTTTTGTTTTACAGTAGAGTCTGGAAGAACTGGAAAAACTACTGTAATAAAAAGCATGGTGTTTATGGCTTGGTCAGAGGACAAAGTCTTCTAAAAGGCTGAATGAAAAAAATAATATGTCCTAATGAAGGTCTTAATTCAGTAGAGAAGTTTATATCATTTTGCAAGTTGGTCACATAGAACATTCAGCTCTTTTCTTTATTAAAATGAAAAGTCATGCCTCAAGGAATGAAAAGCTTTGCCATGCTTAAATGGGCAAATGAGGGAGGGAAGAGGTGACAGCGTACTCTTGAAAAATATAATTCTGAAAATAACTAGAGTGTCAACATAGTGAAGCCAAATGTAATTTATCCCTGTGTGAAAAGTTAACTATGAGAGAGAGCTCTAAAGCTTGCCTTTAAGCAGGAAGTGATTAGATCAAACAGATCCTTTGTCACATGTGTATGACTTTAAATGTGTCATTAACAGAGGCCATTAACAGACATCATATTTTCAAAATAAAGTTGAAATTGGCAGGGAATTTAGAGCTGGATGAATTTTAAGGTCAGTTCCAACTCAAACAATTCTGTCATTCTATGATCCTTATGTGGGAATATGATGGAGCTGCTGACTCCTGAAGTCATTAACTAGAAAACAGAGGGATTTTTTTTAAAGATAGGCTGTGCCTGTAACACATTTTTTAATCTGGCAGCCTGAATTATGGGTTCTGTTTCGTGCAGGAGGATGAACTGAATGATCATAGAGGGGTCTTCTCTCTACTTAGAAATCTATGCATGTATGGAATAAATGGGTAAATGTAGTGAACTGTCAGAAATCATGCAGAAAAATGATGTAAAACACATTAGACAATACTGTTTTTTCGGTCGTCCTGAGACACTATGATAGGACCCAGATGGATATAAAACAATGGCAGGAGCTACATGTCTCTTCTAGAAAATACACAGGACAGAACAGTAATATTAGACTGATGGGACATCTTGTGCAAGGCTTGAGACTCTCAGTGACAGGACCACAGGGGAAAAAACAGTACTAAACACCTTTGTAATGTCAAAATCAAAACAGAAACTATTTCTCCATACACATGTGATGCCTTGGAGTGGCTACCTAGAACAGAGACTAGACAAGGTTAAGAGAATAAAAGTGGTTATTTATTGAAGGCCTTCAATAGGTACACCTGGGGCAGTCAGTAGCCTCTGAGAGGGGCTACACCCAAGGTGGATGACGGTCACGAGTTTTTCGGACAGTTATAAGTTTGGTCCATTTACATATGGGGGGGTTAATCCTCCAATTGCAGCTTCAGGTAACGAAGTCATATACCCCCAGATTGCTCCCCCCCAGCTCACTTTTGTCTATACTTTTCGGGGCCTGAGGCAGTAGGGTGTCCTCGAGTTTCAGGCCTAGGGGAATTGTTTTGTCTGACCAAAATGTGAAGACAGTAACTTACACTCTATATGGAGTTTTAGAGTTGTACATTAAGGCAGTACAGGATTTGAAAAATATAAAAGCTAAGATCCTAAGGCATCACATGACTACAGAGACATTGAAATATTTCCAAGAGTTCTCAATGTCACTAACTGCATTGTGTTGTCATTCTTACTGTATCATCATCCAAACACTAACTAGGAAGTGGTTTAATCACAATTATTTTGACTACTCAGCTTGCAGATACCTTTACTATATTGACAAATTATGTCATTTTGTCGTAAGTACTTCAAATAATTACAGCACTTGTCAGAAATCTCTAAATCAGATTGCTTATACAAAATAGATATTTTTTCTTTAAAATTCTATATCTGAATCATATTATATGTTGTCCTCGATGTGGCATCACATTATTTCTGTTGACAGGTGATAGCATCACAGGTAAAGAAGCCTATTTTACCAAAGGATTATGCCTGTCAGGACCTGAGAGATTTTGTGTCATCCAGCAACTGATTGCAACATTCTCTGTGCAAGTTCTGGGAGCTGGGGATAAGACTGGATGACAGGGCTATCACAATGAGTTTGCATCTTGTCCTTGTTTAATAGAAATGGACACCCAGGTTTTTTTCATTTTGAAATTCCATATTTGAGATTATGAGTTACCACTTGAATCCTGAACAGCATGCCTGTGATAGACACATTACATTTTGTCCCCTTCTGGTTTTTAAACAAGCTTATAGGATGAAGCAAACGTTTGTCACTTCTTGTCAGCTCTGTGATGGTAATGTGACGCTTCTTCTCAAACATCAGATAGAACTGTTTTGTTGCATTCCATCTGCATCAAGGTTATTCAAAATTTAGAATCTTCCTGCTATTTTGATAATGGGACATTTAAAACTTCTTTTTTTCCCTCCCATAAACCTCAAGACTGAAAGAAATGTTTTTAAATTTCTGTGATCAGATGCATATAACTGAAGCCAAGCAGTTCTGGAAGACTGAGGCTGTTCCAAGGTAGCCTGCTTCATTTTGTAAGAGAAGACTCATCTCTTTTCAGCAACATCTTCTTTAGGCAAAGTCCAAATGCAAAGGCTAAGACAGACTGGAGCCTGGCTGACCTGTCACTCAGCTGGCAGCTGTTCACCCACTCAGGAGACCTGGTTTGAAATCCCATTGAAAATTCTCCAGGATAGACATGTGTCTTGGAGTCACAAGATTTTTAAAAATTAAATGTAAGCAAATCAACAAGTTTTAGCCCATCCTGGTTTACAGATGGGTCCTTCGAGTACTTGGAGGAGCAGCCAGCATGACGCAAAGATTTGTGAGTAACATCTTGTAGAGACTTGGGTTTGGTTTTAACATGCAAGTATCCACATAATTTATGTTTTCATTCATCCCTGAAGGAAAAAACGTAGTAGTTACTTAGCTATGTGATACGTTCAGAGTTATCATTTTCAAGTCAACTTATGACACTATTCAAATGGAAAGTAGAAATAATGCATGGACGAGTATTTCTCTGCTGTGCAGTGTTTTAAGCATGGTATGCAGCATTCTACCCTATCAGCCTAAAACAAGGGTTTTCTTTTTCTTCTTCCAAAGCTTCTTAAAGAATCCACAATGTTCTAATTGGAGTGGTTTTTATTTTCAGTAGCTGTTGAAAAGCATTGAAATGGTTTTAATAAAAGGAACTTTATTTCATGAGCATATATTTCTTTCCATAGCACTTTACCAGTCTTAAATTAGAATATAATATTTTGATATCATAAATAATTGCTAATGATAATTACGTTTCAGATAGGAAGTCAGTACCAAGGGCAGGTGCAATGTAAAAAGAAGAAAGAGAAGAAACAGGAGAGCAAATGTGCAGAATTGTGTTTTGGTTTTGCTAATTACCAATTCTATTAGCTCAAAAAACCTGAAGTTAATTTTCAGCTTATGAATAAGCTGGTGTATGTCTGTACAGGGACAAGGTCTTCCACTGGTGCTTCTACTTGGCCATGAAGGTTTGGTTTTAATTAAAGGTTCTAAAACAACTTAAAATCCTCTCACCAAGCAAACAGGAAAGCTCAAGTTGTTTGAATGTTAAACAAAATTTTTTTCATTATCAATATAATTAATTAGGCTCATTCTTCCAAAAATATTTTTCCCTTTCAAAAACAATAAAAAATTTTTCAGATGGCATCAAAAGTGTCAATGAGGTAAATGAACTCTTCAGTGGAAGGATTATTTGGGAGACATGAAGTGAAAAATTGATGATTTTCAAGGAAAAATGCATGCAAAAGACCTATATGAAATAACTTCTTAATATCTGAGGACAAGAACATTGTGCAGCATTTTACTTTGAACATTGGCCCCTGCTTTTGAGAGCTTGTTGACCAAACTCAGTGATGTGCAAGACACCTTCCATTTAATATAAACTATTATAGATATGTTTTGTTCCATGTTTGTTTTCTTGAGAACAACTATTGAATACATGATCAGTGAATATGAAAAATAATAACAGTAATTGTCAGACATGATAGAATACCCTTAGTTCTTTATATGAGTAGCATATGGTGGTCAGTTTCTTCGCATGATATTAGATATTTTTGTTTTCCTCTTTCCTACCTGTTTTTTACAGTATTCTTTGAAAATGTCTGCAACAGCTTCAAATGCTGTATTTTAAACTTTCATGTACTATTTATGTATGTCTGACAGATCTCAAGTAGCTGATGTTGAAAAAAAAGGTAAAGTTCTAGTGAAAATAAATGTATTCTATTCAGAATGCAAAAACTTAAATCTTCAGTTCTCAAACTAATCTTTAGAACATGCAAACATTTTTGGGGTTAATTATGTATAATTTAAGGCTTGTTTTTCATGTGAAGGAGTAAGCTACCATGCTCCTGTATAGACAAAATTTGTAGACTAACAACGTGTGCTGTATGAAGACATCGTTTTCAAACGATTCTTTTTAAACAGCTTTTGTATTCAGAAGTATATTTATACTTCATTATTTTAATGTTTCAAATGGTTGGGTTTGATTGCAGATGATTTTTTATGGCTTGGAGTATGGAAAGCTCATAAACTAGTACGATGCAAATGTACAAGTGCCTTGGATCAGGCTGCAACCTCTATTTCCTTCACAGTGATTCCCTGTCATTCTGTTTTGCCCCAGTGCACTGCAGTTGAAATGCACTTCAGCAAAAAAGAGTGCATTTGACTTGAATGAGAGGACGATGAGAGAAGCCTGGAGGTTTGCACGATGTCCACTGCCAGACTGGATCACAGTGAGAGGGGCTATGGAGTTACCACAGTAAAGTCCCAAGGTCTCTTATCCCAGCCCTTCTTGCATCTCAGGGCGGCCTCTCTCTTTTGTGCCCGCAGGACTTTCACACCCCTTTCCTATCAGCTCCTTGTTCCTTCTCCTGGCATAAAGCTCCCAGTTCACCAGTCTCTCATCTGTGTTCTGCCCATCCTTTTCCACCTGTCCTTTCCTCTTAATCTCCATTCCTCTTTACAGCTGCCAATCTAATTCCCCAGTTCTTCTCATCAATGCAGTGATCTGTTCTTCGTGTCCGTGTCAGCCCTTCACACAACTTCTGCTCCGCCTCTACTGCAGCACAATGAGATGCTGCCACTTCCATCGTATCTCACTCCTTCACCCCCGGTTCACGCTGTCGCCTCCTGTTACCATGTTACTAATGACTCTCATGGCCGAAAGAGGCTTCTCAACAGCAAATCATGTACTAAAATATGACCTAGTGGTGCTCATTAGCTTGGGAAAGCGCTGAGCACTACTCATTAAACTATAAGCAGCTCTTCTTTTTGCAGCGATGATGCATGTGGACAGGTTGGAATTGTGTTTCTGTCTTTGACCTCACTTCCCAAAAATATAGCTTTGAATTGCCTCAAAGTAGATGGAAAGATGGCAATTTACCAGAAGTGCAAATAGTGGATTTATAGGGAATAAAATCCTCAGAGCCAAAGCTAAATATGTTCCTATAAATGTCTGATTCAAATATGTAGGTTATTCAAGTTTCCCTGAATTCTTATCTAATGCTTCTTTCTCTGGGAGAAGCAAAGCACTGGATAGGAGGAAGGAAGCAAAGGAAAAAAGATTGTAGTGGAAAAGGGCACCTGCTTTTAGATAAAATGGAAACCTCTAATACTTCAGCCTCTGCCTTCTCTGAATAAAACCTCACAATGAGACACCAGCACTGCTGCAGTGTAACGTCATCTGATCCCAGAAGGGAGCTGTCTTAAGCACGTGAAGCAAGGTGCTCATAGTTGAATATCTTCTCTAGCTCATTTAATTGACAAAATATTAGGATAGTGATTTGGGTGCTAAGGGTAAATATCTTTTCTCTAGGCTCTGAGATTTCCCATTATAATGCAATTTGTAATATAATTTTCAGGAAGATTCATGCAAATGAAATATCAGAGTTCATAGAAAATAAATACAAAAGGGGAAAAGATTCCAGTGTAATTCGCTTTTTAAATGGAATCAGATCTTTTGGTGGGTTTTTTTTGTAATATTACAGTGCTACCTTATTTTATTTATGCAATGATTTAGACTTCCCTGATGTATGAGTCACTTTGTGCTGACATTCTCTCCGCTATGCCTTGGACAAAAGTGCTCAGCGATTCACTCAAGGATGCAGCAGCCGAGCAGGACTGTAGCACTGCCTGCACAGGCCAGTTTGCACTTTCTTCTGAATCTTTAGTTATTTCTCCATTTTACACAATTGGTTTCTAATGGAGTCTCTAAATAAGGAAATGAGTAATCAGCTGTGAAGGATGAATATCAAACATCTCTGCAAAGTGCCATATATAAAGCAGGAAAGCCCTCGGGCATCAAGACATTACTTGTCTGTTTTATACTGGTTTTACATGCCTGTTTATTCTTCTGAGAAAAAACCCAAGCAACTCAACACTTGTTACCTTAGCAACATGGTTACGTTATCTTCAGACATCCAAACCAAATTCTCAAGACACGCAGACTGTTGGTCGGGTGAACCTCTATCACTGTAGGAACATGATATACAGTGTCAGCATATTTCATGGCAATTTTTAATCTACATTTTTAAGCCGCATTTGAGTTAGCTTTGTGGTTGACTTTTCAAGATTTAATTCTTGACAATTGTATTCATCGATTGATTGAAGAATTTTCAATAAATTATAGATGGCAAGCTTTAATTAAAAAACATATTTTGCAAACATCTATATTTGACACAAAGAAGCTAGTATGCCTTTGTTTAAGAAAAAACTATCCTATCTTGTGTATCAAATAGTGGATAGTAGACTGAGGACATAATTTAAAGAAGTCCCTTGCCAAATCTAATAAATAATTTCGGCTAAAGATCCTAAAGATCTCTTTATCCTAAAGTACTGTATTAAATTAGAAAATGGCTGTATATATTCTTAGCCTGATAAAAATCTGTGTATCCCAAGTCAAGATGCACTTGTCAAAAATCATATCCACTGCCCATGTTAACAATAACATTGAGTAAAAGATCCATAATCATAACATAATGGAGTAGAAGATCATCTGTATGACAGACATGAAAATATATGCCGTACCTATGTAGTAACCATGCATTTTTCTCCGTTGCCTAAAGCCAAATGCGATTTATATGTTATTTAAGTACAATTAAGTATACAATTAACTAGGGAGTCTGCAGAATTCCAGGCAGTTACTAGCACAGATGATAAACAATCCCACCTCCCACTGCAATAGACCAAAACTATAAAGAACATTTTGGAATTATTTGTCAAAAGATTCACATAGAAGTGGTTATCTGCCTAAGTGAAGCCAGGTTTTTAACTGCAATAGAATACACACACAAAAAAATGTGTATATAAACTTAATACATATTCCTAAGTACTTTCCACTCTGTGTTTTGCATTGTTTTGGCATATAGGCTGTACTGGAAAAGCAACAACATATATTTTTCCAGCTGTTCAGATATTTGCCTATTGTGCTTTGGACTTTCAACAGCAAGAGTTAAATGTGCTGTGCTGTTGGAGCCCCTTTATAGCTCCTTTATCTATTCCACATAAATGTGGGATAAATGGGGTGAGTAAACAATCAAAATTGTTTCTTTTTCGTTGGCCTTTCCTACAGCTCTGGAATGTTACAGTGAACATATGCTTTTATGCAAGGTAATGACATAAAAGTTGTGTTTGATTGTCTGTGCCCTTCATAAATCACAAAAACTGATTTCGTAGCACTCCATGCAATCAAAAACCACGGCCATGCAGCACTGAAAATAAAGCACTTTACTGTGAATTGGGCAGCATGTCTGAAATGTTCACACTAAGAAAATTTACATCTGGTACTTGGATCACCTGAACCTGTTGATTAGAAGGGAAATGTGAAGTATAAGTAAAGTTTGAAGGCAACAAAGATTTGTGAATATTGCTTGATAACAACAATGAACCTAAAAACCAAAATATGGTGCTATTTTCCATCATTTTCTTACTATAATAGTACCAGGAAAGTTTTCTTGTTCTGGGAAAATCATCAGTGATCGTAAACTAGAGAGCGCTGTCATAGCAGAAGAGTGGCCTTTTATAGCTGTATATCTTTTAAGAGTCTGTTGAGTAGGTAGTAAATATGAGAAATAAATATAGTACTATAGTACACCTTTTCCTCACAGGAAATTTCAGAATGCTTTACTCTCTGTAAATATCCATCAGCTCTCAATTTGTCATTGGTTCTTTCCTATCACACAAGCCATCTCTTGCATAAGCTTTTGTACTTTGATTTTGAATGTATAGAAAATAGGCTCCTGAATTCAGAAAATGCAAGTATTATTCATCTGCCTTTGTGTTTCCACGAAAATAAAGCAGTATAGTTGTTGATGATATATAGCATCACACAATGGGCCTCTGACCTGACATAATTCAGTGATTACAAATTAGGAAATTATGGCTCATTCTGCTCAATATTCTTGTTACATTAATGCAATTTACTAATTATTTACATAGGACAAAATAAGACAGCTTTTTGCATCCTGTACTTTATGTCACTTGAGAGGGCATGCCTGCAGTTGTAGGTGGTCTGAGTCTAGCCCAACTCTGTTATTTATGTGTGGAACAATATTGACATCAAAACTTGAGAGCCTTCATGATAGAATTTTGAATACCATTTCATTTCTTGTTATCTTGGGAAATACTATTATACATAATAATATTTAGCAAGAACTTTGAGGCCCCAGTAAGGTAAAGAAACCTGTTGTGCTCTTCCTTCTGGCATGGTCTGACGGTGGGCAGTGATTTGGATCTTTGCCACAACCCTGTTCCTCAGCAGTTAGCTGCTGCATAAGTTGTGCACAGAAAAGCTGAGGGCTTGCTTCACCACAGTTATGGTCACAGCAAATTGGTAGCAGTTTTCTTCCCAACTGAATTCAGAAAATGGCATTCTTGAACTCTCCTGAAATTTGAGGGTGCAAATGAAGACATGCATAAATTAGCCTTCTGCTACTACTGGGCACCACTGCTGCTGACAGATGTGCTACATGCAATGCAGTTATATTTTATATGCATTTATGTGCCTCATCATTATTTAACCTCATCCAGCAACTAAACACTGCTCAGCTGCTTGCTCACACCCCCCCCCCTGCAGTGGGGCAGGGAGGAGAATCAGAAAAAGGTAAAACCTGGGTTAAGATATGAAAAGTTTAATAATTGAAGTAAAGTAAAATATAATTATAAAAATTAAAAAAAAAAAAAACAACAAAAAAGAAAGAAAAATAAGAAGAAAGAGAGAGAGAAATAAAATCCAAGAAGGAAAAATGATGTTGCTCACAACCCCAATGCTTGTCCCATCCTCAAGCAGGGATCAGCCCCTCCTGTCCGACTCCCCCCAGTTTAGAAACTGGGCAGGCCTTCTATGGTGTGGAATATCCTTTGGTCAGTTTGGGTCAGCTGTCCTGGCCGTGCTCTCTCCTGTCTCCCTGTGTATCTACTCCCTGAGAGCACAAGACCGAAAAATCCTTGACTGAGAGTGAGCACTACAGAGTAACAACTAAACATCAGTGTGTTACACATTATTCTCATACTGAATCTGAAATGCTGCACTGTACCAGCTACTAGGAGGAAAATTAACTCTACCCTAGTCCAAACCAGGACAGTGCTGCTGACAAACAACTATGATGGGTGTAGGTATTTTTAACACCTCTTGAATACATAATTTTTAAAGTGGCCATGAAGTTTGAAGAAGAAAAAAAGAGAGAAAACCTCCTCCATACCTAAACCAACAGAAACTTCAGTTAAAATCTTCGCTGCCTGAATTAAGTGTGCTGTGAGATCAAATACATTATTTGTTGTTTACAACACATTTTCCATTAGTAGTATGGCAATGTGAAAAATGCATTTCAGGCAAAAGAAATATCATATATCTTGGCACTGTGGCTTAAGTAGATTTCCTCTTCATTGAATAGATAAATGAAGTTTGCATAATGTGTTACTGAAAGTGTTGTTTCAACTGCTGCTCTATTACACTGTGATACCCACAGGAAATAGTCCATCTCTGGTACTCACCATCAAATACAGTTTCCAGCTGGGATGTTGTACCTGCTACATACATTTAAATGCAGCCTTGTTTTTTCAGCTGTATTTCTCTTTTATACGTAAAAATATTGTAGGACTTTGCAACTCAGAAGCAGTGGTTTATCTCACTGCTAGTGGCAGATAATGGTTTTGTAACACAGCAGAGATTGCACTGACAAAATGGTATGAAAATATTTTCAAATGAGGAGGCAGAGGGGTGTTAAATATAAAGTTAAATCTCATTGTGAGTGAGGGTTGTATAGATGGGTGTTTTTCTCTTGTCCAGTAGTATTGCAGATACGGAGTTCAGTGCAACTTAGTTTCTATGTTTTTTAGTGTTTCTGGGAAAGTTTTATTTCATTAAAAAGGCACTGAAAGGACTTTTTTTTATCCTTCTTTTGGAATGGTGGTGAACCTCATATTGTAAATTATAATATTGAACAATAAATAGTTCAAGAGAAGATTGCTTAATCTCTGGAGGAACAGTAACAGCAAAAGCACACATATTTCACTTTAAACTTAGTAGATTGGCCAGTTTTAGCTGCTTGTTTTTCATAGAGCTTGCTAGCTTTAATTTAATTTCCAAAATATTTTCAGTAAAAGGAGTTGTGATTCTGGAATCCCAAAGCCTCTTTTACTGCATTAGATCTTCCTGAGCTCCCCAGTTTGGCAGAGATGATTTTGGGCTTTGCTCTGTTCGACAAGATGTTTTGCAGGGTCATCCAAGGTGATCTGAGGGCTGTGGAAATGTTCTTGTTGACTTAAACACAGCTTGGACTAGACCTTCAGAAGGTATGGAGGACAGTCCACATATATATGGAAGAGAGGAAGGAAGGAGGGAGAAAACAAAGCTGAATGAACCACTCACTTTATTCTGTAAAGAAGTAGGTGCTAAGGAGGTAGCTCCAGTGTGACTGCAATTTCTGGATTGTAGTTATCACATAATTTGTGTGTGGGCTGATTCAGGTCTCACTGGAGAGATAAGGAACTTCTCATGACTTAACCAAAAGCATCATTCCTCCTGCCACTCCCAGGCTGTATATAAGTTTTTCTGGTTTGTTTTTAAGAATAAAGAACTGTGAAATGAAAGGGATTGAACCTCCGACTTCCAAAGAGGTGCTTTGTAACTCATTTATTTTCTTAAAATCTGAATGCTTTGCTATAGCACAAAAGCTTTTAACTTTATTCCTTGAAGACAGTATTTTATCAACTGCTGTGTCTTTTATACATGTTGAACTGTTAGCCTTGCCTGCAATCTGCCATGGGCATCTGTCTCGTGAGGGACCTGCTTTGCTTTGTAGAGAGAGGTATTTGCAATGAGCTGAAAGAGGAAAGGTCTTTTTCTTGTCTGACATAGAGGGTCTATTTTTCATTTTCAGCATTCAATTAGAGCACTAACAGCTTCTTGGAGAACACTATATCCAGCATAATGCATATTTTATTGTGAAATAATACTTATTTCTCTCTTATCACTCAGTATCTGTTGGTCATCCACACATTTATGAGTCTTTTTTACACAGCTATTTCTTCTTTAAAGAGCAGGGACAGGAAAAGGAACAGACTTAGCAGTTGTCACATCACAAGTTTGACAGTCATTAAATGTCATCATAAAGAGACCCATTCATATTTCATGTCGCTAGATATTGATAAGTGCTTTTGAAATTGTGGCTCCATTCTGCAGTATTTCATTAGAAATAGCCTATGAAGCTCAGAGATGACTGCCTGTCTAATGACAAGGCTCTGCTTGGCCTGGACATGAATGTCCAGTCCAGATAAACACAAGCATCTGAACAACCCAAACTGAAAAAAAGGGGCAAGTAGCAGATCCTACTTTCAAACGCTAGTAAAATACTTGTTCTGGAATATTGAGAAAAAAATCCAAAGGCTGTGAAAATTGATTTCCAACTTTCGCCAGGGTAAGAACAGATAGGAAGTAATCTTGCTTGATTTAACTTTTGTAACTTTTAGTCTCCCATCTTTCGCTAGCATTTGATACGTAAAAGATGCAAACTGTATGTGAGTGCTACAGCTACACTAATTTCTTCAGTGCCTGTGAGGTGAAGACAGCTGTGCTTGAAGCACTTCAGTCCAAGCTGTGTGCTGGGCAAGGAGGTTGAGAGGAGGCTCCTGTATCTCAGCAGGGGAAAGAAATGGTCATTAGTAACCTAATGGGATTCTCTCATCTCTTATTAACTTGGCAAAGTTCTTATTCTGGAGATAGCATTTACAGGCTGTCTAGAGACATTCTGTCTCTTTGCACAGACTGGCTGACACTACTGAAGCTGGGAAACCACAGAGGAACCAGGCAGACTCGGTATTTTCTCAGAAACAATTTCACAGCAGTTAATTGTTAGGTACTAAAAAACCTGAGCGCAGTGAAGATTCGGCCACTAATAGGAAATCTTATACATTTCCTGTAAAAGAGATTACATGTATGTGTGTATGTATATTCATACATCTGTGTGCATATATATGTATAAATGCATATATATATATATATATATATGTATGTATGTATGTATTAGTATGAGATAAGATGAGCCGTGAAAGCTCAGTGAAGCTGCTGAACACAATGGGTGTTATTTTTTCAGGCTGAAAAATAAAGCAAACTCCTTTACTTACAGCCAGGAGAGCAATGGGATATTTAGACTGAAGCCAAAGTTGAGCAACACAGACCAAGAAATTTTGGCACCTGAATGCTAAAAATGGTCTCAAGAAGCTTATAGAAAAGACTTTAAGCTAGGGAAAGGTAAATGTAGAAATAAGTAGTAAGAAAGCTTGGCAGCAAAACCAACAGGCTGCAATATGACCTTGAAAACTACATGACAAGAGAGTTCCTTTGGCTGATGTGCCAGTTGGAATGAGGCAGGAAATTTGGATTAAAAAGTGTCCTAACATTAATGTTCTAATATAGTGTTAATCATAGCCTATAGATGCCCAAATCAGGACTCAAGTTTCTTGTCCAAACACAAGCAATCTAAAAGATCGTGAAAGGACGTTCAAAACCATCCATATAGCGACAGTAGATTACATTCGAGTCCTTACATTAAATCAGCCTTTAGTTTAGGTGCTGCAGCCCAAGTGGAGGTGGGGAGGGAAGGCGAAGGGAAGAAGCTCAGTGAGAAGAATTACAAGCAGCATGACATGAAGTGTCCATAGGTAGTGACACGTTGAATTATTTTACAGTGTTAGCAGACCTTTAGTTAGACTCCTGAAATTGTTTCAGATGGTTGTTTCATAGACTGTATGTGCTATGGGCAATGGGGATAATCTATGTGGTGTCTGCAAGCTTTTAGCTTAATTTATATATTAAAAGCTGAAAAAGCTAAAAGAAAGAAAAAAGTGTACAAGGATTTTATTAACACTACTTTTGTACCAAGTGTGATAGGCTTAGACAACCAGAAGAATTTATCAAGCAATCACTTTGTAAACTGGATAAGAGCTTAAATTAAAATGAGCGTTTTCATTTTCATTCAGCCTCTGCTACAGGAATTAGAAATACAATTTCTGACTAGTAAAGCATTTGTTTAAGTGTTCCTTGAATTTAATAATTAGGTGCAGTAGAGATGCTTCTCTTACAAGCTGACATGCAGCACTACTTCAGTGATGGAATATGGTCAGTTCCAGTAATGTCTGTGGGCACTGGTCTTTACTGGTCCACAAAAGGCCTCAGCTTTCTCTCTCCCAGGACTATAAATTCAATTTCTCCTAGAAGGAATATACTAATATGTTAATTATTTTCTAACTTGAGTTAACAAATTTGCTTTTGTATTAAACTGGCAGACTATATGCCTGAAGGTTCTAAACTGGCCTCCACATTTGTCTGCCATGTCAAATATTACTGGATACAAATGTCTGTTTATTCAGTGAGATTAGGACAGACCTTCGTTGTGCATATACCTAAAGGAATGACTGACATGAATATGAAAAATATGGATATTGAACAAATAAAATTATAGATATATTTTTCCTAATATATTTTGGTCTGTATCATTGAACTGCAAAATTTCAGAGTAAACTATAAATTTCCATTCCCACAAAAAGGAACATCATGTTCTGGATGGTCTGGTTTTAAGAAAGAGCAGAGAATTTAACTGT
The DNA here is from genome assembly GCA_013397755.1 of Cnemophilus loriae. Lineage (NCBI taxonomy): Eukaryota > Metazoa > Chordata > Aves > Passeriformes > Corvidae > Cnemophilus > Cnemophilus loriae. Next base: position 1,184,918 of record VZTF01017495.1, on the reverse strand, counting down.
ACTGAATCAGACCATGGATATATCTTATCTGTCACCTCCTGCTTAAGCATGTCATTGTGCTAATCAAGGTGAAAGAATAGTCATGCTGCAGGATCCCATCTCAGGCCAGGAGTGTTCCTTCTGGAGGTTTGAAGCCTGAGCTGTTCAGTTATTTGACACTGCATAGCTATAAATGTTATTTGTCTATTTAGCCTTCAGAAAGCACTGCAGATAAGGTCACGCAACAAACCTGAGTTAGTGTTATGTTACAAAAAAATAATGTTTCCTTTTCTTCCCTTTCAGTTTATATTTCCATTTACTGTCTTTCTGCTTGGACTGTACTGGAGATTTACAGGAAAGCTCTGGCCAGTTATCCAAGGACTTTAATAATGTTCACTGCTGTGTGACCATTATTGATCAGCACCAAGCATAACAGCTGTATAAATACAGATAATTGAGAAAGCTTAATTTCATTAGTAAAAATTAATGGCTATACTCTGTACTGAAAAGATAATTTTGCATAAAAGTAATTAGGGCAATCAATTTGATTCTCCTCAGTCATGTGCAGTTTGCAATATTTCTTGAATCATTTTTTTCTTCTTCCAAGCTGCAAAATTTCAGCTTTTTATTTCTACGCTTGTTTCTGTTTCTCAGTATAATCACTGCTTTATCCTTCTCTTAATCTCCTTGGCATGTGATAATTGTTCATTAAAATGTGCATCTCTAAATTTGTAGATGATCCCGGGCATAACTAAAACAATACACTTTGTGGAAGAAATTATTGTTTGATTCTACAATTGTAGTTGCTATGTTGTCTTAACCTAAATAACTTTCTTTTGAGGATCTATGGCAAAAAGCATTTATCTTTATGGTAACTGTATAGCAACAATCTCTAACAATGACAAATAAAGCTATTAAAATGCCAGTAAGTTTTGAATATATAACCAAATGTATCTATAGACATGTTTATTAATAATTAAATCCTGCTTTTTAAGCAATTTTAGTTATGAAACTAGTTATTAATAAGATTTAGATTTAGATTATGATGCGTACTTCTTCAGAATTTAAATTATTTTACTAGGATGCAGCCATTTAGGAGAAATGTACTTGAACTTTTAATCTTGTAGGAGATAACACAGTATTTGTCTGATTATTATAAACTGACTTTGTGACTTGAGCACCAGAAATATTATCTTACAAATGTCAAATTAACATCCAACTTCTGGAACATTTGCATAGAATACTCTGACTAAATAATTGCCTATGATTTTCAAATCTGGAATTAAAAAAAAAAAACAAACAATATTTTTAGGCAGAACAGAATGTCAGCTTTTGAGACACATCTTTTAATTAGAAATTGGACAGGAGTTTGAATTCCTGGCCTACCAAGGGACAACTGTAACATTTAGGAGGGAGAGGGTTTATTCAAATCATTTGCTTCCCATAAGGTGAAGATCAGGTGTTTGCATGATCCCAGTATACAATCTGAAAATAATGGCACAACTTTTCAGGGAAATATTGTTTCAACTCTGTTCATAAGATCTTTTCAAGTACTTGTGACTCGTGGCTAGGAGGACTGTCATAACACGTAAGCAGGGCTGGTCTGTGGGTCACAGCTCAGGTTTGGCCAACCCTGTCCCAGCAGTGGACCACAGCAGGTTCCAGGAGGTAACACCAGCACACCAGGTACTAAATACACTAATTACCCCCTTGCCTGTGTGTCTGTGTATGCTGAAGACATTCAACTAGTCACTGAAGTATGAAGGATTCTAAATGTGTGTGTTTTCATGCGTATTGTGTATCCTGCTTTTCAGATACGAAGTTCTAGAAATGTGAAATGCAAAATTACGGTCCATTAGCCCATCTTCTGGCCTCCACGTCTATATTCTATCAAGTCTTTGGTAACTGTTCTTAACAGCCATCCATTATCTTCGTGTTAAAATCTCTCTTGAGTTTTGATATGGCTTATCTGTCTCACCAACTGTCTCTTCCATTTAATTTTCCTCCTGAAAATGCTTCAAGTTACACCCACATGCCTGAGTAAATAAGTAGAAGGCTTGGTGGATTAGATCTTAAAACATTTTGGCTATCCAGAGTTCAGGCTTGTGTTTCTATATCAGGCAATTTTTCCATTAGTTTTATGTGTGCTGAAATGGGGCTGTGACACAGCTGAATTTCAGAGCAAGCTTTTAAGAGGAGGTTTGTACACATTTCGTAAAGTGGTCTCAAACACTTTCTATGGCTTTTGCAGTAATTGAATCAACCCAGAAAATCAGCATTCGAATGTTGCCTTTCATCAGCTGTAGGACAAAAAAGGAAGTTTTTTAGAAAGTCATAGAGGGGGAAGCACATATTTTGGGATACTTTGGGGCTACAGAGCCTGTGAAAGTATTACAGCTAAATTTTGGAGCTTTTTCTGAGGCACAACTCAAACTCAATAAAAGTGAATAGTATTTGGTGATATATTGCCTTAATGGCTAAGCCAGGATTCAGATACACCCATACTTTTTTTCTTAACAGTTCAACCCATCTCTACTTTTAATTAGTTTTATGATGAAAAACAGGAACTAAAACTGTTGCTCCAGCAAAAAATCCACTTTTATGCTTGAATGGTCAGCTATAATGATTATGCAAACTAAAATTACGTACATTTCCTTTTTATTGCTCTAACTACAGAGAACACACTACTTTGCTGCAACCTTTCTTTCCTCTTCTATTTCTTTCTTTAAAGAAAGCAAAGCGTTTTTAATTCTAGAAATCAGGGGGTTTTCCCACTCCTATATTTGTGGAATTTTCAGCATTCTCAGTTTTTTCCAAGATTTCTTGGAAATCTTTAGGTTTTTTTCCTCAGCTTCACATATTTTGATATCATCTCTACTGCAGCTACTGATTAGATAAATGGGGAAAATTCAGTACTTGATCCTGAAAGCACTATGACTTTTCCATATATTTTTTTTTTAAATCTTACTTTTGTCATGATCTTAGGGCTGAGGTTGTTTACATGACACAGCCATCTTAACTGCATGAAAGATAACAATCCTGCCTTCATTAGAATCTGATGGGTCAGAAATATGCTACTGAAACAAAACAAAAACACAACAACAACAAAAACAAACAATCCCCAGAACACAAGAGCTTGAGCATGTCTGTGGCTGAGCTCTGTTTGGTACAGCTACATCCTGCAGTGATGCTCTGAAAAAACCTTAAAGTGAAAATAGAAAATAAGGCTGAGCCTGTTGGGAAAAAAGCGCTAGGGTGTAGCCAAACATGTCAGGAAGATGAACAGATTGGATGGAAATTTTGGTTGACCTTAGCTTCTGCCATACACATTCCTGAGTCAAAACCTGAATATAGTAAGTAAATTCTTTATCATTGTGGTTATTTCCCCTTTTGAAGTTGACTGAACGCTTGCACCCTCTTGTAATACCCTGTACTGGATGCTAGATTTGGGGTTTTTTTCCAAAGTCTAAAACGTCTAAAGGATCATCATTTAATCTATTTAATTTAATTTTCTTTTAATATTACAAGGTATGTTCACACATGCCTCACAACACTGACCTCTTCTCAGAGTCCAATTTACCTTAAAATGTGGTCTTTATCATGGGACACTTGGTCAGCATTTTAAAACAAAGTTCTGAGATGGAATCTGAGACAAACATCCCAGATTTAAAACATGTACTTTCTGTCTCTAAAAATTGGTATAAAATTGTAATGGGAAAATAAAGCCTTCAACTTCCAAATGAACTCTAGGCAATAGCTAAGGAATTGACGATCCTAATTCAGGGAATAAGGACACAGATATTACCATTGTATGTCTGAAATGGTCTGTCACAAAGATAACACGGCAGCTACTTTTATGACAAATGTTTTTTATTTCAAAAGTTATAGTTGTGTTAAACTGATAAATAAAAGCTCTTGGATTAGATTTTTCTGCCTCTCCTCCACCTAGAGCATTAAATCTTCACTTTTTAGCCAAAGTATGGGTAGTCTGTTAATGCGCATCCATAATTAAGTTAATCTTATACTGTGAGTACTTAATTCTTTGGGGCTTCTTCAGCTGCCAGCAGAGACCTATCAATGAAGGCAGGGGGACCTCCTGACTCTGTACATGGAGGTACCGAGTCTGCTTTGTATTTTTAGTGTATTTTTTCAGTGTGGGATTTGTCAGTTACTACGCAGTTCTCTGCCAGTTGTGAAAGCTCTTCAGACTATCTCAAGATTCTTAAATTGATTACTTGAGAAAAAGCTTCCACCAGAATTTGTGCTCTTGATTTTTTAAACTGTGATATGTGCTTAAAGCTGTTTCAGAAGCTGTACTCAAGAACCTTTGCAAGCAGAGCCAAACCCTTAAACACTGGTTGTTTTATGATTTCTTGGTGTTCTGATACTTCTTAACAGCACTACAGAAATGGCTGAGGGTCACAGGGAAAGCGCTCTGTTTATGAATTTCCCACCTATCTCTATCTTGTTTCAAAACAAGATATGATTTGTGCTTTATATGTTCTCTGGCATCCAAAATGTCAAATAATCCAAACATCATTAAATGCAGAAAGGCACATTGGTCATTCTCTAGATGAGGGTGTCTGCCTCTCTATTGAGTTTGTTAGAATTTCCCATTCTAACAAAATCCACATGCTAGCATTTGTGGAAATAGAAATGGTAATGATACACGGCACAGGTACTCATCCATTTATCCTATGGCTGCTTTCACACCAACCACTTCAGAACGATTCCTTTCAAATTTCTTTATTCCCAAAATAAGACATATAACACACAGCTATGTGAACATTATAAATATATATATAAAGTCTCTTTTCTTTTTGCTGCATCCCATCAAAAGATGATACAACACACTGGAGCTGTATTACCCACACAGCTTGTGATGACAAATACCAAAATTGTCCAACTTCTTCTTTATTTTGATGGATGTAGCATGAGTTTGGCAGTGTGAGTAGTTGTTCCCATCCAGTATACCTGAGAAGGTTCTTGGTATTCTCCTCAATTAAACTCTTTGAAGGCTCAAACTATCCATAAATGCAATCTCTTAAGTATTTACTTTTTTGCCTGACTAGACAATAGCAGTTCCATAAAATGAAAACTCTAAATCTTTAGTATGCAGACTAGCAGACATTTAATAGATAGATGGAATTCAGGTTAAATGATAACACAGCAGAAACTATCTGATTCAAACTGAAATTCTCTGTGATTGGTACAGATATTCCCATTATATCTGATTGTCAAATAACAGAGTGCCTTTTACAAGAGTCACTTAAATCCTAGACTTTATAAAATTTGACATCTTTGTATTGATGTGTTGTAGGTTAACCAAAGGTCTGATCTGAAGTATTCTGAAGTAAATAGAAACTTTAGCACTGATTCTAGTAAGCTACTTTCTAGACTTCAAAAACTCCCAGTCTTTGGGGAATTTATTTCTCTGGATAAACCTAGACCTGAGAGTTAAAAGCAGGAAACAATCAAGTTCCTTGACATTAGACTGTCAGTACTGTGATAAGATTTAACTTTCAGCAAAGAACTCAGCTGAGCTGGAGACTTAGAGTCATGGAATCATTTAGTTTGAAAAAAACCTCTAAAATCATCAAGTCCAGCCATTAACCAGGACAACCAAGTCCACCACTGAACCATGGCCCCAAGCGCTACATCCACACATCTTTAATCCCTCCAGGAATGGTGGCTCCACAACTGCCCGGGCAGCCTGTCCCTGTGCTTTCAGTACAGTTGGCAACCTTTTCAGTGAAGAAATTTTTGCTAATATCCAATCTAAACCTCCCCAGAACAAATTGAGGCTGTTTCCTGTCATCCCGTCTCTTGTCATCTGAGAGAAGAGACCAACGGCCACCAGGCTCCAACCTCCTTCGAGTGGTGTCAGCCACCCACCCAGTGGTGAAGAATATTCCTGTCCATGCAATTCTCCAAGGGAATGCTGTGGGAAACAACAAGAAAAAATCTTCAGTAAAGTCCAGGTAGACAACATGCACAGACTTCTCCTCATCTGCTTAGCAAATTAATTTCTTTTGTCACAGAAATTAATACAACAACTCTTTGAAGTGAGGAAGGAGCAGTGTGGTGATTTTGAGGTGTGGTGCATCACTGCAGTGTTGTATTAATTGTGAAGACATTTGTGTGCTTACTGGAGTTTCATGTTTGTGCTAACTCTCTCTTCTGAGTGCTAGCTCAAAGGTGTTCATCTTAGCAGCACTGGACCGATGAAACAATCTAAATTCTTTCCTGAAAGGGCCATTACGTTGCCTGTTGCGAAGGCATAGTGATTTCTAGGCAGCCTGAACTGGTGCAATTCAGTCGACCTAAAATAACAGCATGATTGCATTGAGCTGGGCATTAGGAAACTTAAATAGCTTTTTCATCTTTGGAGTTTGTGTTAAATCTGGAGAGCCATGAGGTATTGACATATTCCTGCTTGTACTGAGTGAAAGGCATACCTGCATAGCCACCTTTTATCTCTCTCCTTTTCTCTGCCTCTTCTCTTCCCACTCACCTCTGCCTTGCTTTCTTCTCTTCTTGCTCTCTCTCTTCTTCTGTCCAACAGCTGGATTTATACCATTCCTGGACCAAGCTAGGTTCCTACTCTATGCTGTTTTGAAGGCATCAGCTGTGCGTTCCTGATGGGCATGGGAAAAGAAACAAATAAAAGATATTTGGCTGGATAATGATTTTCAGTTAGATTTGGTAATGCAAACTAAATGCAAACAACTGATATTGTTTTTGACTTATAGCAAGATAGCAAAGTTGATACTAAAAAGCCCTAATCTCTATTGTTTGACAAATTAATAAAAAGCTTTTTCACATTAGATATAGGGTAACAAGGGAGTCATTTTAGAGTAGGAACTGGATTTCATTAACATTGGTAAAGTCTCTAAAATATCAGAGCAAAAAATGCAAACCATCCTTTATTAGGAGTTTAGTGGTAATTTTCTATTTCAAGATAATTTATGCTTGCTTAACATCCAGGTTGATCTCTACACCCCAGATAAACAATTTTTTGAGATTTATTACTTCACATATATTCAGTAACCTAAGCTAATATGGGTTGCAAAGAAATATGAGGGTAGCAGAGTTCATTGCCTTTGCAAATTTACGAGTCTCATTGTCTTTGATGCATTAATCAGAGTAGTAGGAATCAGACAAGGAATTTTATTGGATAGGGTAGAGCTGAAAAGTCAGGAAAGTTGCAAGTCTGGTGAAAGTGGTTTAATAAAATCAGCCAGTTTCTAGTGCATCGGTTTTGAATTTTATGTCTCCTATGGCACAGCGAAGTTTCAAATCCTTACCAAACTTTAAGATCTTTCATGCTTTGACTGAGACTTGAACCGGGAGCACAGCAGTTGACAAGCCTCAAGTGCAAAGAAGGATGAACCTGAGTGAAATCAGAGGCACGAAAGTTGTAGCAAAACAAAAGTATGAACACTTGTGGGCAGGTAAGAAGAGCAGCTTGAAGTTCTGAACAGCTTCCTGTTCAAGTGTTGTGGGGAATCTAACAGTAACAAGACTCTTTCAAACATCGATCTGTCTGTGTCTTTCAAGCATTTGTTTTTCAGTAGTTGGGGTTTCATTGCAAGCAATGCATTCTCAATAATATCTCAACAGAAAACATTTTTTTTACTGTAGTAGTACTAAATTGTTCTATTTATTTTGAAAAAAAATGTTATGCACCACAGTTTTTATTTTTTATTGAAAAATATATCTTAAATGTATTGAGTTTTATATCCATCATAAAGTTCTTTTTGAACCAAGTGACTTAGTGATCCCAGGTTTCCAGTAATGACTCGGATAGAGGCAGGAAGATCTGAATTCTCACCTCATTTCAGGATCTCATATAAAAAAGGTCTTGTGGGTTACCTCAAAATTCTTTGAGGTTGGTTTGAGTGCCATGACTTATTTTGTCATGCTGTTTCGTGCTTTGTAGAAAAGTTTAATTACAGACAGACTTTTATCTGATAGAAACAAGGAGCCAAATTTCTGAATAAATTTAAACTGTTGATGACTGATGTTAATATATGGTAGTTGAACATATTGATGTTCCTGCAGTGAAACTGCCTGGATGAAAATGAATTGTGCTGGTTGGAGGAGCCTTTCAGGATTCTGGTCCAGAAATATAATCTTACTTCTTTCAGGGAGAACTGTACTGCCCGATCTGGCAAAAACCTTACAGCAATTCCCTGTCAGTTACCCAGAAATGGCCCTTGTCAGTTTTTTCTGCCCTCATGTGCAGCAGGAGTCTGGGGGCACAGGGGTGTGGATACCCAGCCTCCCTGTGCTACACTACATTTAGAGTGAAACTGGTTGTTAAATATGTGCCATATCATCAAGAAATGCAAGAAACCTGGCACAGGTTGCCCAGAGAGGTGGTGGATGCCCCATATCCAGAAATATTCAAGGTCGGTCTGCACAGGGCTCTGTAAATAAGTTAATTTCCTATTAGAACATCCTCAAAAAAGCTCCCATGCTTTCCATTTGTTGTTTTGGTGTTTGGACATTTTTAAGGGGGATACAAGGGTGTTGCCAAACATCATGAAGAACTATCAGTATGAATATTTTTTCTATTTAAAAGAGCTTCAGAGAAAGTGAAGAGATAATTAGGATGTTCTGCTGATGTTTGGTATCAGATTTGCCGTGAGATAAATTATATTTTATATATCTGCCTTCTTATTTTCCTCATTTTTATGTGCTAATGGTTATTGCTATGCTGTATTACTTTCGACTTGGAACAGGGAATTTCTTAACAGACACAGAATTGTTTCACTTAGGTTATCTGTAACAGAAACCGAAGCAGTGGGAATTTTTGTCTCTGATCTGTGAGACTTTTGTTGCATGTAAGATATTCATTGAAGGAGTTGATATCTCATTCTGCAGCAAAATAGAACTTTTCCTGTTGATACTACTGCTCTTACTTAACTTTCTACAACTGTTTTGCATTCAGAAACAATCAATCATATATATAAAAACATGATTATATAGGGGGGTTAATAATAGCTTTTTTATTTACGCCGTTAACTCACTGAAGCTGCTTTCATAAATTTCTTGTACTGAGCCTGTGCAAGGACCTGGCCTGGGAGTATGTGAGGGAAGAAGGTAAAATCTGAATCTGGTTTTCATTACCTCTTAGCTAAAATGTTTCTCAGTTTGAAAGTTATCTTAAACTGCACTGCAAACTGAAAAAGGTGCTTGTTTATTTTGCTGAAGTAATTTCAGACTAATAGTGAGTGATTAACAGCATAACATTACTGATGTTGATTAGGCACTGTACTTACATTTTTCTCAATTTTCAGGGAAACATTAGTTACATTTGCATCTTGTTGCTAAATGAGATAGGAAAGAAATTCTATGAATTTATTTTCATGACATCATGGCAGAGTTAAGATTCTTTAAATAGCAAGGCATCCTATTATACATGAACGATTTTGAAAATAATTATATCCATTTTAATGAGGGGGGAAATACTTTACTGTCATTCCACCACTGTTCTGCTACATGGTGTGTTTATAATCAGCTTTTTAATTTCTGCCTTCCACACCAAGCAGTCCTGAGTGCTCACGGAGCACACGCTGTGGGAGGAGCTCACACCTTCAGTGGTGCTGAGAGGAGGCCACACTGCCCTGCCAGTATGGACTAACTGGAACAGGGTTATTCAAGTAAAAGGATAAATACGAAATTTGGTTTTAAGTAGACTTAGAACTCTCTCCATTTTAACACATTTTTCGGTCAGAGTATGAAGTCTGGTAACACTCTACCTCGAAGAGATATATTAAAAAGATGTTAGGAATAGTATTAAAGCTCTGATTTTAATAAGAGGGACTGTGATTTCATCATAGATGATGGAAGGTACGGTTGACACCATTTTCCTGGTGTTTGACTAACATAATGCATTTAGTGAATAAAATTAATTCATTATAAAGAAAATATTGCACACACACTATAATTCAGACTGAAAAGCTCTATTTACTCAATTGGAAGCAAGCTTTTCATAAAATAGATGAATAATTTATGTCACTTTTTGCTGCTAGCTGTGTATATGCCTTCTAGTATCCCATAGTCCTTCTCAGATAACTATTTACAGTTTTATACAGAAAGAGATTAAATGCCTCATTGAAGGTCACCCAGGAAGACTAACAAAACCAGGAATCAAACAGAGATCTGTAATAATTATCTAGTTTTATATTTACTTAACACAATTTTCTAGCACTTCAATTACGGCTGTTTGGTTGGGCAATAGCCAAAGTCAAGACCTGTGTTTTTCTGTTACAGTTAATGTTTCCCCCATGATAACAAGCTGTAATCAGAACCACAGATTGTCTTAAACTAGACTGTATCAGAAACTCGTGTGATTTTCACAATATCTTAGCTCTTTACAAGATCTGATAGAATGTTATTTGACGTAATTTCAAAATCAGAAGTTACATTTTGTCAGGCATTTTTTGCCAGTGAATTTTTCAACAGACTTTTACTTTAAATAAGTTTAGATACTTTCTATACTATGGAAAAATACGTCCTCTGAGGAGGTTTATTTGCCTTTTCCCTTGCCAATTCAACGACAAAAATATGAACTGAGAACATAGAGGGAGGAGAATAAAAAGTAGAATTCAAATGACTGTTGATTTTTCTTACATTGTAATTACTTCATACTTGAGTAGATTAAAAAAAAAACCCACAGTTCCCTCTTTGTTTTTTGTGATTTCTGAGATTTAGCAGTGGTAACACAGACACTCTGGATATTCTTTGTACATTTGGGAAGACCTGAGCATGTATTTTAGGTTGCAGTATCATACTGGAAAAGAATTTATCTCTGCTGAATCCATTTTAAAAGCAAACCCAAAACCTTGCAATTTTTTTCTGAGCCTTTGTGTTCATCTTAGGTACATGAAGTTGTTAAGAAAGAATCGATGATTTTTTTTTTTATATTTTCACATCTGGTCTCATTTCAAAGAAACAACTAGTGAGTTCCAGGGCATGGGTTATTCCCCTAGAAGTCAGTTGTGTTTCCAGTATACCCTTCACAGCTGTTTGACCTTGCTGCTTTCCTGCCCATAAAAGCCGTATTTGCTATAGAACTGCTGGCTCTATGAGAAACAATCCATCAGTTTTACAGATGCTACAAACACTTCAATTCTCTACAAAGTTAACAGCATCACAGTAACTCTCACATTACTAGTTCTATTTTCAAATAATTGACTTAGGAACAAGTATTATTTGGCCCACCTTACGGCCACATCTGACCATGTAACTCAAGGCACAGAGCTTAGGGCAGAGGAGTGCTCTATGTAGATCACAGCAAGCTGTGACCCTGGGCCCTCTCTCATTTCCCAGCTCACAGCAAGATGGGGGCTTTTAGGTCAGTCACAGAAGAAACATATGAATCTTCATGGTGAGGTCCTTAAGCCCATATTGGCCAATTTAAAAATAGAGAATTTCTTGGAGCATGGATCTTACAGACTGGCTTCCATGTCTTGAGTGCCCACCTAGAGGACAGAGTCGTGTTCTTTCTACCTCAGGGAAGATGTGATTTGTTTTGTTGATGTTTTTATTTTTTATAATTATTATTATTTTTTTAGCGCAGTAGAAAATGTTCCAGAGCTGCAGATGAAATATCCACACGAAGAAAAGTCTTATATCTTTGAGCGTTCTCCCAGAAAGCCCCTGCAAGCTGGGAAATAATGTTAATTAAAAGGTGGTCAAGTCCTCTAAACAGGGTTCATCTAATGATGAACTGCTCTAAAATTTGATTTACTGACTGTGACTTCAATTCTTCCTAAGCACAGATGATCAGTCCCCAGACTCAAGGGGTCAGCAACATGGGTGCAAGATACCAGGGACCATGAGCAATTGAGTAAGAGAGATTTTTTTAAGCAGTATTTGAGCTTAATACTTGAGGCATTGCTCCATTGATGTTAGAATGCCTGCCTCTGCTAGGAAACCGTTGGTGAAGTTCATATATTAATTTCAGTGTCATTTATATCTGAGTCCCTCAGTGGAAAGACATAAACAATTTTTGGATCTATTCTAAATTGAAGTATTTATGATGAAATATTGAGATTTTAATGATGTCACATTTCATAAATCTAGGGGATGGTGATATTGTCAACTAATATTAAAAAGGGAGAAAAATATCTGTCACCTTTGTCATCATTGCCATCAATTACTCTGAGCACTTTGACATAAAAAGACTGATCATTTCCTGAGTGCTCATTTTATCAATTAAATAATGGCAGAAGTGTTGTGTAGCTTATTATTCAATACATATAGATAGTCATATTCGAAGTTGTGCAGTAAAACAGTAAATAATTTATCAAGTGACTTGTTTGTGAATGTTCTGTAATCAATTTAGAATTTTCTAAAAGTGAGTTTCTTATTTTCAGCTGGATTCTAAATCACTTCTCTGAATTTCTTTGCCAATTACTCAAGCTATAACCTTTTTTGAGAATTGTCAACTAAGGTTGATAGTTTTAATGCCAGTTGTGAGAAAGGGATTATGCGTATATTAGGCTTCTATTCTTATAAATTCATGACAAAGTCTTAGATTAGAAGGTGAATTTTGTGTTTAAATTGAGGGGTTTCCCCCTAACAAATACTGTTCATTGATGCATTGAGAGCAATTCATACTGGCTGGAACATGGGTAAAAATTTAACAAGAAAGGACTGGCAGCCACAGCAAAATGTTTAGCTGTGCAAAAATATTCTATCCAGGTCAGCAAATAACATGCTTGTCCTAATGCTGCCACTAATAGAGTATAAGTCACATGTTTTAGTGGCAAGAGCTTTGCAATGTATTTTTAAAGACACAATATTTTCTTGACGGGGTTTCTGAATCTGCTGTTTAGAAGGGATAGCAACACTGGTTGGATGGTGTCTAAGAACAGTGTACAATTCTTTTTTTATTCAGTTTTCACAATACAAGTCAAACTTAGTCGATAGGATATGTGTAAATCTATGTATATGCTTCTCATGAGCATAAATGAAAGATTATTTATGCCGTGACTTTTTAAAAGTATAGCAAAATATTGCACTAGAAGAAAATATTTTTCTTAATGCAGAATTTTAATCCAGTTTTGTGGGGAAAACTTCTACTTTTAGACATTTTGCTATTCACTCATATGTTTGAAAGTCGAAGTAGAAACACTAGACTAGTTTGATCTGTTGTGCCATATCTTTCAGTACCATAAATTAAATCTGGATATCTCAGTTTAAAAAACCTGACTTTTAGACAATATTTTGTCAACATGTCCTTTTCTTTTGTCATATATTTGTCATTCCACTGGTTTAACTGTATTGAGGTTATTGGCATAAAAATATTGAGTGTTATTCTTGTTAATCATTGCTGAAATTACCTTAAAGGCAAGATTAATGGACTCCATACTTTGCCCTGGTCTAGAAAATGAATGTAAATCAAGACATGGTGCTTTTCTTCCTCACATCCATGTTATATACAGAGTAAGCATTTTCCTAAACCACTTGGGAATGTTCCTGATTGATGTTAGTGGTAAATTGTCATATAGTCATTATGTTGCTTAAAATTTAGGATAAATTTGAAGAATTCTTTGCATATAAGTTTAATTACTTTTCAGAGATTAAAATACTGGGTTTTAATTATGTCTTTCCAAAGAAAGACAGAAAAATAATAAATTATTTTCTTTGTTATACATCCAGTTTATTAAGGTGATAAGAAAATGGCACTACATTTGAGTCTGTTCAGGGATGTGGAGAATGCAGGTAAATTGTGTAACATTTTGTGGGATTTAGGGATTCTCAGTTCGTGTTTGCGTGGGCTAGAAACCACTGGAGCTGCAATTTAAATGCCATTTCAGAGCAAAACCAGCTCTGATCCCAGAACTGGAATTGTGAGTCCTAGCAGTAACAACCCCCAGCTTCGCTGGTCTCATAAGCATCCTGTGGGAAAGCCAGGCTGCAAACCTTTCCAGGTTTCCCAAGCAAGGTGCAATATATGTTCCATTCCTTTGATCTAAGGTTTGCTTCCAGTTTTGTACATGCATTTTAAAAAAGTCACATCTACCCCTTTTAGCTCTTTTAGCTCTCCCTGAAAGCGTGGCACATAAGATTACTCTGAGACACACTTGGTTTTCCACTATATTACACTTTGTGGATTCTGAAAGGGACTAAAAGTACTTTAGGTTGCAAACATTTCTACCATTACTGTAGCTGATGCATTAAAGGGAAACAGATTTGTTCACATCCAGACTTAATGCAGTCTTTTCTTAAAGTGTCCCACATATGACCCCATATAAGAGTTCTTTTTTTCCATCATGGGACCTCAAAGAAGTGCTGAGTCTTCTGATGGACATTCTTTATTTCAGTCATGGCTTCCATTCCTCTTAGGCTTTTGACCTGAGCTCTGCCTTCTAGCTTGCTCTGAGTTTGGCTTGATGAGTTAGAGCTTCATGCTCTCCTGCCTCTATCTTAAATATTTTTTTCTAACAAAGCAACAGTAAGAACAGTTCTAGAATTTTTGCCAAAAGTAACTTCCAGCTCTCATATAAATCAGGAAATATTTCTACCTTTCTTAAAGCTGAAGCTTCCAGATTCCTCAGGGCACAAAGTGCATTCCTGAATGTCCACAAGGCACTTAAAACTTTAAAATGTACCTTCAGAGAACTGGAAGTGTTTGCAAATCTCACTTCTTGTTTGCTCTGAATAAATACGGTAGCTTTACAAGAGACCAGACAAAATGGATTTTGTTCATCTAATCTCCTTAAAGAGCAAGAGAAAAGATCCAGATAATACTTCCTAATTGTACGTGTTATAAGTGAGCAGCCACTGCGAAAATTGACTTTTACCTGAATACAAATCTGGCTTTCCTGTTTTTAACATGGACATGAGAGACAATCTCTACTAAATTTTCCAGTACTCAGTATTATTATTTTAATTTCAAACCAAAATTACTTAAAGTCTGTAGATTTATGTAATAACAATGATTTTATATCACTGTGTTGCCACTTTCCAGCTGTTCTGTAAACTCCATACATCTTTTTCATGGAGGAATTGCATCTACCACATGGTTTCAAAATGCAGTGTTCTGTTACTGTACTACGGACAGTGCAGCCTGAAAATCCTGTAAGGCAGCAGGCACTGAGAATTGCTTCCTTTACGTCAGCAGTTGTTTGTGCTCACTCACTGCCTAATTACTGTGTCCCTCATTTAGCAGCAAAAAGAGACCAAAGCATGAACTAGCAGGAAAACTCAGTCACTGTCCCTTTTAATGCAACTCTTGCATTAAAGACCAAAAGACTTTCATCCATAAACGTCATTGCTAGGGTACATATTGTAAGAAAGGAAGATTAGACAGGCTATGATGTGCAAGCAGGTAATGACCTACTCTTCGACTGCCATGCCATCACTTCTAAAACATGTTGAAGTCTGATGAACTCGTGAATGGCACAAGTTTTACAGTGTCTGAGTGAAATCTCATGAGGCTAGCAACTTGAAGCATTTGTCCAAGAGTAACTTGTGTAATGAATTTTCAGGTTTTAGAGAGCAAGTTGGGCATGTTTGTTTTAGTCCTGTGCGAAGCTTTCGGATGAAAGCATCACAAAATTTTAATATAATCAATCTGTATCACAGGCCTGGGCTAATCAAGATCTTAATTAGAAGTTTTAACCAGCCTATAATAAAAATACGATGATGACAAAAACTGTGAAATAATGTTGTTAGTTTTTTCTTTCCTTTGACTAAATTTTTCATGAATGGCAGCTTTTATCAGTATACTGCAGATGACTTAGTCATGCAACAGGTATAAATGGATGCCTGAAATGAGGAAGCCTTTAAAACTATGGGTTTACTGCTCCCACTGATTGTTCTAATTCCTAAATTCTTTCAACAGATAGGAGGGAGGTAGTTATTTGTGCACTGTAGAAAAGGGATTAGGAGAACTATGGAGTTTACTTATTTATGGTCACTTCCACAGATTTTACAGTTACTGAGCAACACATTGAAAGCCTCTGTGCATAATTCACAGGCTCACTGAATTTTCATCTTGAGTTTATTTTCTGTTTACCAGAAGCTGTGAATTTAAACTCTTTTTTTAATAATACCCTTTGCAAATTTAATAATAAATAATACGATAGTCTGCCAAAGGATATAGGACATTATATTGCCATGATAAAGAAATTAGACCATGTATAAAAAAATCTGTGTCATGGAATTTTTTGTCAAATTAAAGAATGCTTTTTCTGCCACCATAAAAAAGCCTTTTTATGTTGAGACGAATGTCAGAATAGGTTTATATTTTCTCAAAGTTACTGCGTTTAATCTTTCTAGATAGTTCATAACAAGTATGGGACTGTACTCAGAATGAATATATAATTCATTTTTCTGACCCTGCTAATGATTTGGCAAGTTTGAAATCTCAACTTTCTTTTAAATTAGAGTTCCATTTATTTCAATTTTTGGTACTCTCACTGGTGTAAGGAGAATCTCACTTAGCTGTAAATCTTTTGGCAAAATCAAATAATCCTTTCATCCTCAGCCTTATAAATTAAGGTGTTATGCTGATGCCCTTTAAGGTAATATTTGTTTCAACATCTGAAACAACAGCTTTTGAAACCTGGAATCTGATGATGATAGGGGTGTAAACCGTATTGCACAGTACAGTATCTGTCGAGTTCACAAAAAGCCCATCCCAAAAGGCAAAAGCTGGAAGTGCTTGTTTCATTCTGTTTGCATTTCGGTTAAACTGTAGAAAATATATTCTCCTGCAGCTTCCTGAGCCTTGTACATTGTGGCTGTGAATGAATGACCTATTCCTACTAGTTCTACTTTATTGTTTCTCAGATTTATCGCTCATGCTGTGAAATATAAATCCCATTTACCTCTTATAGAAATCGCTTTTGTGTATTTTTAAGAGAGTCTATTGATTTAATTGGTGAAAGGGACTTATCAGTAAGGACCTTGTCTTCATAAGAATAATTCTTTAAAAACACCATGTTTTGGTGAACTGGGAAGTGTCCAGAGGTTTCCTGCCTGGAGGCCAGGACCTCAGTTTCTTGATACTTACACAGCTCAGCAGCTGGAATCCTTGCTATGGTATTACAAATGAGTGAATTGAAAATATTAGTTTCTCTCACTTGTTAATCCCCCATGTCAAATCTGAAATACTAAAAATGCATTTTAGGCTTCAATTTTTTCGCCTAAAACATAAGTTTTAGTAGTCCATTGCTTTGAAATGTGTCCTATTTACAAAGTTTAGCACACAATAAACACTTATATAATAGATGGGTTGAGTCCAAACAGCAACAAACCTTTGTAGCCTCCCAAGCAATATCCCACTATGTATTGCTTATTTTCGTGCTTACCTCCAGATCTGCAGTATGGGAGAAAAGGTAGACACACTCTCTGGCAAACCTTTGGAGAAAGAAAAGTAAATTACAAAGTTAAAAACCCCTTCCTGAAAATACACTTCCTTAGGCAATCTCAGCTTTAAGCATAAGGTTTGATAGGTGAAAGGAATTGTGTAAACATGAGGGAACATGTGGTCACCAAGGTCCAAGGAGTATAAATGTTTAACACCTTAGGGATTGAAATCCTCGGCTTAAATTGTATTTGGAAGCAATGTGGAAGACATTGAAAAATCTCAGGTTGTATTTTCCACTGCTCTGCCTTTCTATAATCTGCTGAAATGCAGTAAATACAGAAAACACAAGGCAAATGTAGTGAATGACATGAAGAAAACAGTTTAATATCTATGTTACTTAGTTCAGTACTGTCCATTGCAAAATACGAAATAATAAATTTATACTCATCAAAAGAATATCCCCATGCTGAAAGTCCTTTTACTGAAGCGTATATAATCCTACTCTTTGAAAATTTGGACATAATCCTTTGTGTTTCTATTTACAGCACTTTCACACGATTTTGTTTGCTTCTAACTTAAAAGTCTAATACCCGATATAGGTTTCTCCTGACTAAAACTACCTCAAAAAAGATTTTTAATGGAGCCTTTCTTTTATCCTACCACAGCTCCAGTGTCCGTCTGTTCCTTTATGACTCATCTGTCTCCTGTGTTCCCTACCAAAATCTCTTCCTTTAATTTCTGCATGGGAAATCATTTGGGGTTCCAGCATTTTGAACAAGGATGAGCAGTAGTATTGTTAAGCTGGAGTGGCTTTGTGGCTGCCATCAAGCTGGTTTCTGACCTTTGAAACATTGGCTCCAGTAACAGATTTGGGAGATCTACACAGTTCCCTTAAGAATCTGCTGTTTTCATAAAATTAATAAGGTTCTGTCCATTAATCACTATTTCAAGCTCATGTGGATACATTGGTCAGGATTAGGCAGAAAACTGCTATTCCCATGAATGTTTAGGTTTTGAGTGGATTGCTGCTAGCAGAATTTTGTCATGAGTTTTAAACTAAAACCGTCTGTTCAGTTTGGAATTTTGATGTTTTGGCACGGAAGACAGGAAATAGAGAGAAGGGAGCATCGTTGTTATGTTATAAAAGCTTCAAGAATTTTTTATTCTTCTCTAATCTCTTGAGACATATTCTGCCCTCATATCATGTGGTCTGTTTTCCCTCAGACTGGACAGTTGTCTTAGTGGTTTGTAGATGGAGATAAAGGATGTGAAGTAGCTGCAAATCCCTTCAGGTTACGCTTGAATGGTTTATACGACGTGTAAAGAAAGCACAGGAGGTGTGCTGTGCTCTGCTGTGCGTAAGAACAATTTGGAAAGCAAAAAAGTCATCCCAATTTAGACACATTTCACCAAAAATTATGCAAAAGAGCTTGTAAAAAAAGACAGCTCCCTACAGTAGAACTAAGACTATTTAATCTGTAGGTTCCTTGTGTTCAGGATATCCCAGGCACAATTGCCAGTTATGAATTACACCATGACTTTCACCACAACCTGCCAAGGTCACTGGACAGGCTGCAGGACATTGTGTTCCCAGTGGCAATTGAATGATAGCTTACAGCAGTTTGTTTGCTCTTTCAGTTGATGTAGTAGCCATGATTTTCTGAGTGAGTGTCATGCAGCCATAAGGAAACTCCTATTAGCATCCTCTTTAAATTAATTTTGATTTTGTGATTTGTATCAAAGCATAATGTCTTTTTATGGTTCACTTTTAGTGTGGTGACTATCATTGGAACCATTGGCTAGGGTTAATAATTACACTGTGTGGAATGAGGATTTTTCAGCTTTGTCTTTGGGATTGCACTTGCAAATCCTTCAATGGTGCCAGCTGCATGCTTCCAATGAGCAGTGTGGTATAAATCTCCATTTTTGGCTTCTAATGTGAATTTTTTTTCTGAGGGATCTTCTAAGATGGGATGACGAGGGGTTTGTTTGGTAGATTTTATGTTTTAAAACACCACTAAGACCAAAACGGTTTTCATGCAACAGTTATACTCCACTCTCTGAAATCCTGTTGAGAGTAAATGAGATGTAAGAAAAGAGCAAGATCTTAGAGCATGACAGCTACATCGTACTTCTACTATTCACCAAAGAAATGCTTTTAATAATTGTGAAATACAGCATTTATTTCACTTGAACCTGGATCGAAATACAGCAATTCTTCCATGTTCACAGAAAAAGAAATGTCTTTCCATTCTGTCCCTGTTAGAGACAACTTGTAGCTAGTGTTAATTTAAAATGTTGTGGTCTAGGTTTTTGTTGCACAGCTTAGAAGTAAAGGCTCCATTTAAGGACAATGGCTATGAAAGAACATCAAAAGAGACCATGGATTTCTGCTACAAAATGCTGTATTCTTAGTGATGACACTTAATTTCAAATATTTTGGTATACAAAGAAGGACAAAGTTATCACAGCAAGACTTGAGGCCATAAGTAGAAATTATATCCTTAACTGGTGTCTGAAATATGGTATGAAGTGCTTTCTGTTTCTTACTGTCAATAACATAAGAGGTAAAAAAGAATAATAGCACTATTTTCAGAATTTATAAATCCAGCTATTAGATAAACAAGTACCCTACCTTTCTCATTAGGCGTTTAGAGGTTTTAAATGAAAGCAAGCTTGAAAGATACTGCTGCTTCTACTTGAAGAAATGTGCTAAAGGCAATAAAGCCCAAGACAAATCGTAGAACACTATTTTAGATCTTTAGAACTTTACATATTATTTTAAAAGTTGAATACTTATCTGCCTTCGTGATTTATACATAAGACAGGAAGTTTTCAGTTATTTTGTTTCTTATAAGAAATAACCACTCTGTCAAAGGTATGCTCTAGTATTGACAAACGTATTATAAAAGATGTTTATACTCAGCCTTAGTACTGCTTACTCTTACCATCTGAAATGCAGAGGGAAAAAAAATTATTTCAAGATCTATCTTCATTTTTATTCCTGGACAAAGCATTAAAAAAATCCACAGCCCCTCGAGGGAATTCAAACAATTTTGACCTATCCTCAAAATAAGCACGTAGATTTTCTGGATACAGTAAAGAAAATCTCATATTCCGTTGAATCAGCCCCTTGCATATTAGGTTAAAGTCCCATCTCTTCAAAGCAGGAGATAACAATTTATTTTTTTTCTATCTATCATGCAATATTGCTGTGTTTGGAAAGCTGCGTGGTCTGCATTCTGTCCAGGGAGAAGGGAAGCAAAGAATAGACCAAAGAGCTAGTTTGCTGCATACGCATGATAATGTGGAGAATTATGAGCAGCTTCTGTTTTTCTTTTATGTGCTCACCTATCCCAAATGTATCAGAAAATGCATTCTAACAGAACAAGCAGCATTGTTTTCTCTTGTTGCATGAAACCTTCAAACTGTAATAACATCTTTCTTGATCTTGAATTTAGAAGACTTGAAGCCATTTCTATAGCATTTTGAAATGTAACTGTTAGACATATCTTTAGATTTTTACAGTGATTTACAATCACCTTCATTCAAACAGAAGTATCACTTAAAAGAGTTTGTACTTCGCTCATGATTAAGGACTTCAAAATCTGTCTGAATTTGTGTTTTCTCCCCTCTTGGAAACTTTATATTTCTGTCTGTCATCATAATCTCTAAAAGGCTGCTTCTCTTATCAGGTCTCATGCAACCCCGCCACCTTATCCATGACTCTTGTTTAGAAGCTTGGCTTTGTAGTATCATTTCCCAAAATGGAACCTTGTACAAATTTCTATGCCTTATACTGGATGTAAACACCTCTGTCATTTTACCATAGTCATATAATTTAAGAAATATTTATTAGTCAGTCAAATATTTCAAATTCATAGCTACTGTATTCCTGCTTAATTTGGGCCACTTCTATAGTATTTTTTTAAGTGGAGTTTCATTAATCTTTCAGAAACCCTGTCTGAAATACTTGGACATTTTCCATTTATTCTCTGTTTTCCTCTTTCTTTTCTTGACATTACTGAAGTGATGAATGCCAGCTCCACATCTTAGCAAACTCCTAGCAGAAAATAAAACCATAAAATGGAAGCATTTAATTCCACTGGAAAACAGCTCCGGTAAGATAAACAGGTGTGAGCACAAAGCACATTCACCTGCAGATGTGCACTTCAATGTGTTTCTCTGTACCTGATTTAGGTAGCTGGATTACAGTCAAGTGCTCTTGTTCAGCCGTGCTTTTTCTTGTGTCCTTGTGTTTCTGGTATTTTAAATCTGTGTAATCAGATCACACTGCAGGTTATTCCTTTAAAGGGAGTAGCCTTAAACATGCTACATATAAACAGCTGCGTTTTGCTGTACATTGGTTCTTCCATGATTCCTACAACCTGAAGAAACGTATTAGTTGCAACATTAGTCATAGTGAAATTCAGTGCTTTTAGACCTTGACGTTGCTGAAGCAAACAAAGCAAAAGCAAAATAATGTTGCAATACCTTTCAATCATGTTATCCTGTAGTAAATGGGGGTTGTTTTCTAGCTGTGTTTTAAGGAGCAGATGTCTATTTACATAATGATAAGATTTAGTTAGGGTTTGAGAAAGGAAAATGTCACCTCAGTTTTACAATGTGATTAATATATGTGTAAAGAATTAGATAAAATAAACCAAGCCACCTTATGATTTACAGCTTATTTGTAACAAATTCTTTGTACTTGAAGCAGTATCATGAATGTAAAACAGTATAGCTAATTTTCAGAGAAGTGCATAAAGGTGCACCTCATCTATAGGAAAATATTCCTGTAGCATCCTTGGGAACTAAGATCAACTTGTTATAGATTTTATTCTCTCACTAGCTAATTTGTATGCTGTTTTGCCCCTGTCCATATGTTAACTCAGAACTGGAGGTGATAATAATATCCAGCATAGCTAGTACAGGGCTACCATTTCAGCCTGAAACCAAATTTCAGTGACTCCCTCTTTCCAAATCCCACCCAAAGAACTGCTGTTATTTCCAGGTCTTCAAGACAAACTTTCCTTGGATGTCATTCTCCTTTTCCTCTCACAGTGCAATTACAGCAGTTTTTCATTTATAATT
Organism: Cnemophilus loriae; assembly: GCA_013397755.1. Lineage (NCBI taxonomy): Eukaryota > Metazoa > Chordata > Aves > Passeriformes > Corvidae > Cnemophilus > Cnemophilus loriae. The sequence goes on along the minus strand of VZTF01017495.1, from coordinate 1,162,510 downwards.
TTATTTTTCGTCTGTGCAGTGCAGCTTTCCTCTGCGGCAGGATTCAGTTACAGGAGTCTGAAAAATTCAGTTTCCAAGAGCCAAAGGTGTGAGGAAAAGGGACACTGAGAGGCACAGAACAGCAAAGAGCACGTGCACTGTTTTGCATAGAAAATCCTGATGCTTCTCTCTGCTAAAATTGTGTCCTTTATAAAAACAAATTTGATGTGAGAACATTGTGACATTTACCTCATCTGTCTAAAAATAATTGAAGTCTCCCAGTTCTGCTCTGATTTCTGCCTCAGCATTTCACAGTCTTTTGCTCCTGGTCAAGTTGTCACTATTATAGGTCTAATACTAATCTTCTTTCTATTTAAGTTTGGAATTTGAATCCTTGATGCAGGTAACTTATTTGCTAAGCCTTCTTTAACACAGGGCACTTCTCCAGCAGTGATTTACTGTCTTATTTCTATATAATGTTTGTTGATACCAGGGTTTTCAGCTCATTATTTTCGTTACACCGAGTTTCTGACATGCCTGTTGTGCCAATGCCCAAATTTAAAACCCGTTATTCCTCTTATTTTGATTTCCTTCATTTCTGTAGAAACATACACACAATGAACATTAACTTCCTTAAGCCCTCCCTGTATAAAACAAAGAAGCACAATTTATTGGGAGGGGCGTTAGAGTGTTTTTAGCATAGATGTTAAACCTGTGTGACTTTAGAAGTTCACTAAAGTCTTTGCAGCTGAAGTATTCTGTAATGTTTTTGTTTGCTCTTCATCTCATCACACTTCAGATTTCGTGAAGGTAGGAGTACAGAGGGTTACATGTGACAGAAGACAAAATGTCCTCACCTGGTGAATGGCTGATTGCAATGTGACTGTTAACGCCTCGTATGAACTTCAGCACTGATACTCCACTTCAACACTGCCTTAACTGATCTTCCATGACAGAAAAGCGAAATCAAGAGAAAATTATATCGAACCATATCAAGAGAGCCAAGGAAAAAGAACACTTTCAGCTGTTTCACAACTGACCTGCTGTTCGCAACAGCTCTGTTGCACGTCCACTTACAGCTCCCAATGGTCAGAAACTGCACGTTCACGTCACATTTCTCTTTTGGTTTATCATAAATAAACAAAAACCTGACAGAGAAAGATTTGTTAAAATAGAAATAGCAAAACAAAGTCATATGGCAACAGTCATACTTACAGTGTTTTAAATACACAAAGGAAAGAAGAAAATATCTACCCAGTAGAACAGAATGCTTTCTTTATTTTGTTATGTTATTCTGATCCTACTCTCTGTTCCTATATCTACTGAAAAACATGTGTCACCTGAGAAGCAGAGAAGATATTTTCTAATTGATTACACTGGTTTTAAAGGAAAATATTTTTTTATTATTTTGACGTAGCAACAAAATATAGAAACAATTCTAGGATCCAAATTAATGCTAAGCTACCTTGAATATACAATCACTGTAATAACAAGAGGGCAATTAAACTTGTACATGAATACACTCTTTAATTTAAAAAGGTTTTATCCTAAATGAAATTAGCTTACTTCTAACATTTATATTATAATCCAGGTGTTAGTTTTCATAGTTTGTTTACTGATTTTAAATGTCATGGAGTTTTGCTATTATGGTGACTTTTGCAATGGAAAGACTCGATTAAGTACTTTTTAGATACCAGTTAAAAAAAGAGAAATTTTTTTCCCAAAGCTGCAGTACTGAACCTTTATTTTTTATAAATCTGTTGTTCACTGACTATTTTTTAAAGTAATTTGTCATACAAGAAGAGCACAATAACCTAGACAGATTTCACTTCTAACTTAGTTGTAAATTTTAGGCACAGTTTCTAGTGAACTAGACTTTCAAACATACACAGGACTTTGTTGATGCAGTAAGAAGACTGTGCAAATGCAGAGTTGTCCCTAAATAAATTAATCTATGGATTTTTTTTCCTGCTATACACTATTAGGCAGAAGTCAAACAGTATGCAGTTAAAAGAACTGTAGATATTTCCATTTTGTCTGATAATTCTAGCTAATTCTAGAAACTGACTTAAATAATCAATATCGTACCTGACAATTGTGGAGAATTTTGAAGAATGAAAAAAAAAAAAAAAATTGATTCTGTGCATGGTAACACATGAGAAATCATCATAACTGTTTCCCCAACAACAGTCATCCTTTCTAATAGACAGAACTTTGGAAGGGTCTTAAGAATTTCTGTATTGGATGTGGGTCTCCATTCAAGTAATAAAGGAAATTGATGCAGTGCTCTCAAACACGTATTGCAAGGGTTTATTGCACTGTCATCTGTGCTTTGTGGCTAAGAATGGTTTTTACATCTGTTCCTTCTATTGACATTACTGTATATTAAATTTTTCTCTTTGTCTCAGCTGGTATTAATGGAAAGTCATGCTTTGGTTGAAATATTCTCAATGATCAACTGCTGCTCACATATATTAGCACTGCAGTAGTCATCTCCTAAATCTTTAGCTTTTGTCTTCCAAATCACATTTCTGAAGATCAGGCTGCTTCAGTCTGCTTATTCGAGCAGTTTATATTTCAGACCTTGTTCTGCACAATACCTACTTTGCATATAAAGATCCAGGTTTCTATGCTAAAAAGCAAAACACTAAGAGTTCTACATAATGTTATCATCTGAGCTCTTCTTCCCAAGTTATTTGATGTTTCATACCCTGAAAGACAAGCCTGTGATTAGCTGTGTACTTATAGAAGGGTAGCTATGCATGTTATGTACTTAGAGCAGGTAAGTGTACTTACCTATGAGCGTAGTTACATGCAGAGACACATCGGCTTCATTTCAAGCTCCTCTCTAAAAATACTGAATTATTATTTCGACAGAACACTGCTTCAATTTTAATGAGGTCACCTGCAATATCATATTTCATTACTGTATTCCTATAAGTGGAATAGCCTTCACCATTTTTTATTCTTGCTTTTTTATCATTAACATTCTTATCTCTTTGGGGACTAGGGTACATGTTTAGTAAGACAGTAATGATGCCTTTGTGTCCATGTTCTTTAAAAATGCTTATCTTTCTCAAATTTAAGAACCTTCAGTTACACAATAATTAGTGTTTCTGTCATGTTTACTCTATCGTCTTAACACCAGCAATGTAGGCACATGCAATGGAAACATCTTTGGTCACTCATACATAAGAATGTGGGACAAAGCATCACTGAATTTTATCTTCCACTTGTAACAGGTGTTGATGAGGCTTCACTGATGTTGTGACCACTGGTTCTCATGAGCGTTGTCTGTTTAGGATACCTTGGAGAAAGCTCTGTCTAAAACACAAGTGAGATTTATTAGTACTGTAGGAAGTCCTACTCTGCAAAAAACACCCCAAAATAATTGCCAGAAGGATGAAGCTTGCAGGTTGCTTTTTTAATTCCTTTAATTTAAGAGCTTGAGGGAAGAAGTAGATTCTAAAATCTTTTAAAATAAAAGGAAATAAACAAGTTCTCCCTCCAGACCCCCTCCCCCAAAAAACAAAAGCAGAAAAAGAAACAAAGCAAACAAATAAACAAAACAAAAACAAACAAGGAAAAAAATAACCAGCAAGATACAGGGAAAACTTTTTGTGCTTGTAATAGTCTGTCTTAGACAAGACTGTACTACTTGGGGGTTCCCATAGCAGAAAACTCAACATTTTTTTGCTGTACTTTGACACACAAGTAAGAAAGATTGTGTGACCAAGGTCATGTCTTCATTCATCAAAAACAGAATCTTCTGGCCACAGTGAGAGAGCAAAATTGCCACCCATATTCACATGCAATGGGAAATGCTGTGTGCTGTGATCGGGGCATCCAAATTAACAAAACAGTCTGCAGCCAGGGGCCCCTTTCAACAGTACAAGTCATTAAATTCTTCCAGGATTGACTCACCCCCAAACCAGTTCCATTTAGGGACTCCTATCCCTCCCAGTTTTGGATGCTTAAGGTATCCCTAATTGTCATCAATGTTAGCACTATAAAATAGTGAATGGGTTGTGTTAATTTTGAGTTGTTCAGAATTTATAATCCAGCTGTGCCAGTGCAGGTCAAGACCTGAATATCCTGACACATGTATTCTGTATGTAGTGAAAGGTTGGCAATTTTGAGAAAAGAAAATGCTGCCTAAAGGAATACAGATTTGAGGAAAGGTTTTCACAAGCCTCAAATTGATTTAGTGCTCAAGAATTGCTTTAAAATATGATTTCCCGGTATACGCACCTGAACGCGGGATCCCTGGCCAACATTTTAAACATCATTTTTTACCTCAGTGTATAATTTAAGGGCCATAGTAAATGTAGCCAAAAATACTTAATGGACGCTTGTAACATGGTGAAGATTTTATTCTAACAAACACAAGGTTCTGTTTTGATTCTATCACATTTTTTTACATTTTCTATAAAAATGTTCCCTTTCACACTGTGATGTCTGCAAAATACTGACATTTGCCTAATCTAAACTGTTTCTTTTGCAGTCTTATCTGAAAAACTGTTCCAGTGTATGACAAGTGATCAGTCTTAATAATTATCTCTTTAGTATGCCTTGTGGTGAATAATCAACTTGTTTCAATTTACCCTGTAAAATATATAAAACAGTTTTGTAGAGAACTCGGCTCAGAACCAGATCAGAAAATGACCCTTCAAGTGTAGTTGCATCACACGGTGAAACTGTTCCTCAGAAGAAAACTGAAATAAATTATAATTGTTCATTTCACATTTTTAAATTTGTCTGCCCAGAAAGGACGCACAGCTGTGGTGAACATGTGAGTGATTTAGGATTAGCAAGTTCATGTATAGTAGATTAATTTAGAAATGATTGGATGTTGTCTTTAAGACACAGGCAATTGCGTGTGGAGCAGGTAAACCTTAAATGTTTGCAAAGGCAATCTTTTTAAATCCTTTTTTTATATTTTTATTCATTTTGATAGCCGAAATGCACCTAATCTGACCAATTCTTGTATAAAATATATTCATTTCTACTCAGCTCTAATTTTTTTTTATGTTTTCCTATTGAAATTCAGGTCTTCATACATTTTGACCTTTTCAAGAAAACCTGCTTCATTGTGAATTGTGAGTGCATTAGGAAGGTAAACACATTCAGTACTTGTTATTCAACGAGTTTGGATTTAAAAAGTCATTGTCAATAGGTTAATCCTTTTGTACAGACAGTCTCTTTGGCTAAGAGGCATCTTAAACAAATAAAGGTTTTACCAAAATGCTAATTTTCAGTCTTTCTTTCAACTGTCAAAGAACAAACCTCAGTGGAGGTCTTAAAATTGGTTATTTCTAGTTTATATTCACTTCATGTCAGCACAGTTTGAAAAAGAACTTCTGTGTACAGGAGTCTAGTCACAGGCTGTTTGTTACTCTGCTCAAGAAATCATTAAAACCTAGGATTTTCTTGGAGTGTTTTATGAGGATGAGGGAAGGGATAAGTTTATCTGGGTTCAACAAATATTTATAAATACCATGAATAAAAAGGATACCAAATTCAGCAGCAGATTGGGTAGGCACTTACAAAGAAAAGAATGTATCCCTGATCTGATTAAAAGTCAAGTGTCTCTTGAACTGCATATATACAGTATTTGCCAAGTGGATGTATTTTAGAATATTGGTTAAAACGTGAAAGTAGAAATTAGGGATTCTGAGAGAGAACTGCAGTAAAATAGCTCCTTGCAAGAATTATGAGGGCAGAAGTTCAGCAATAAATAAGGTAAGGCTGTATGTACAACTTTTATTTCACTGGTTATTGTAAGTGCTTTCATTGCTTCACAGGCTTCCTACAGGTCCTATATTTCTGTTTATTTCTATGTCAGAAATGACAGACAACAGGACTGCAAAGGAAAATGTCCATCCACACAAGCCATTAAGGCATTAAGGGAGCCCTCCTGAAATACAAATGCCAGAAATTGTTTGAAGTTCCCTGGATCAACAATCCACTGAAACACAACCTGAGCTCATGAGTCGGAGCCACAGGAGACGAAAATTACAGTGAAGATACTCTTCACTGGACCTCTTTCTGGATGTTCTTCACCATGAGCTGTATCTAGATGACGCCCCCTACATGCTCCTAAATGTGAACATTTTCACTTTCAGGAGGATGTCCTGAAATTTTCAAGACTCCATACACATTTTTCCTCTTTTCCATTGAGGACATACATCTCGTCCAGAAAAGGAATGAGTCAGTAGGGACCTTCTAGATTTCCTTACCTGAAAACAGATTTTTTTTTTTTCACATTGAGTTCTTATCTAATTCTTGGTTTTGCATTAAACATCCTATTTTAATCAGTGTACTTCAATAGCCAAACAGAGCTTTCTCCTTAAAATCTGCAGTACTTATAAATTGTTTCTAAATTAATAATGCATTCATCATAAAATATGTATTTACTGTGAAGTTTATGACTAACAGTGCTTCATTAAGATATAGAAGGTATTAGAATTATACATATTATCTTATCAACAAAATAAAGAGCAATTCCTCAGCTGCTTCAGTAAAGTCCTATGGGTTGAATGCCTGGAAAAAAGTCAAGTGACATTTGCTGCAGATGTGATCTATTGCTTTGTCTTCTATCAGTCTTCATGATTTATGTTTTGCTGGAGCTGTTCTTGCCAGATTGACACTTACATATCATTTTTTAATATACTTCATATTCACATGCACATTTAATTTTTTATTAAATAGTCAGGACTTCTTGGAGTATGGCTGGCTGAATGCTAAATGATCAACTAATTTGAGGGATAATTAGGTCGATTTAGCTGGAACCAGCATGTACCTGTTCAAGAGTAAAAGTGCCTGCTGAAACTGTGTTGCAGAGTTTGGGCCCAATTAATGAGAACGGTCAAGAAGTTGCTACTGCTTCCAGAAATAAAAATATGCTTCATTTTGTTTCAAAAAATACTTTTGCATGCCAGTAGATAGAATTTAAAGATGGTATCTGAGCATGCTTTGTTTTCCCAAAGACCTTTGTATAGGTCTTTGGGATATAAAGCATAGATAAAATGCTAAATAGCATAGATTGGCAGCTGGTTGTTCCATTGTGTCAGGGAATATACTTTAAAAACAAACAAACAAACAAACAAACTTTGGAAAACTGGTCTCTAAAGCAGTTCAAATTAATGTGCAATGTTTCTCTTTTATAAAGTCTTGAAAAATGCTTAGCTTCTATCAGAATAGAATATAGTAAATAATTTTATTAATTCCACAACCAGTGGCCTTCTGCTCCACTATTTTGTTATGAATTTATTTGACAGGTTTTTCTGGAGATTAGTTACTGCAAATACATTAGTGGCTTCCTACAGTAAAGCTGAAGGATGTACTGATTTTATTCCTTCTCCTCTGTCTGCCTCTGAAACTGTGTATTTGACAATTTTCATATTCTTTCAGATTTCCAAACCATGCAGGAAATAACAACACAAGGAAATAGCAGGTCAGACCCAGAGCTGACACCTGAATGCTGGTGTAACTTTTAGCTTGCTTCCTTTGATAGAGAAGATGAGGGAAGGATAAGCAGGGTTTTTTGTCCCTGAAACTGCTGTCCTTGGGCAGGCACGTTTTTTAACAGCCCATATAGCATCAGCGTATGTTCAAAAAGTTCTTCTTCAGCAATGGTGTTAGATGAGGAATAAATGAATAACTTGAGCGTGGTCGTAGGCACAGTACCAACCTGAGGTGTGAGAGTATCCTCTGAAGGAAGTAATACGGCCCCTCAAATTAATACATGCATTTAGAACAAAACCACAAAACATAATATATTCCATTATTTTTAATGTATTTATTTAATTACTTATTTTAAATGCATGTACATAGCTTAGTATATTAAAATTTATTTATTTTGTATTTTTTGTGTTGCATGGATTTAACCAATAGCTTTTAAACAACAAAGAGACAAGACAAAATCAGTGGGCTGGAGTTTTGAATTTGTGGATTTCTGAGCATGATTAGATGGGCAGTAATCTGATATTTGTTCTATATGAATTCTGTTTACTGACTAGAACTGTGCAAGGTCTTGTGCTTGAATATCATTTTTCAGATCAGGCACTGTACAGTTCCACAGATTTAATAGAGGCATAAATGCACCATGATAAAAATATATATATTACATAAATAACTGTTTAGAGTTCAAAAAGTACATGTATAAAATATTAACAGGTTCCAAAACTGTGGAAAAGGTGACAGGGCAATTAAACATTAATTCTGGTTTGAATGAGTGAAAGTCAATGTTTAGCTGAAGACAAATGGACGTGGCTGACTGGCAGAATTTGAATAGCACCACAATAACATTCCAAGGGGTATTCTTTCACCTTATGGCTTAACACTTCGTTCCATGCTTTTCTTAAATGCCATATGTCATTGACTTCAGTGTGGACCCAGCTGACTGTTTGGATGAGACAATAGCTGGTAATCGCATGAGGTTATTTTGATTTTTGAAACTACTCTATTTCCAAAGTTTTGATCTAACTACTAATGTTGTTCTTTACTCTATACTGCTAAGTATGAAAAAGATTTGAAGGAAGATTGCAATTCATGTTAAGTTGGAGATAGCCTGCAGGAATTGCTAAAGATGTGGAATAACACTTACTTCCAATCAGACCAATTAATTTAGAACCATCCTAAAGATCAGAGAAATGTCTCCTTTGAGAAGACAAGTAAGATGTTTAAAACTTCCAGCTGAGGAGGAGAGCAATAGAGTGGCTTTGGTGGGCACCAGGCATCCAGCCAAGGTCAACCCCCACACTGGCATAGTTTCAATATAAGATTATAAATATCTAAGTGTTTCATTCCAGACTTTGGGCTGTAAACAAATGTATTACTCAGTGTGCATACTAAACATCAGCATTTCACCATAAATATCAGAATCTATACTGGTAAAATATGCTGAGTGTAGTGAATAGAAGCTAAGTCTACATCTGAGTACGATTCTGCATCCACATGCATCATTATTAATAACAGGTATTGTTTACCCTTGCAATTAAGTCATTTGGCAGCAAAATCCACAGATCCAGTATGTTGGCATCCCCACAGTGCTGTTCTGTATCCAGCTGTTTAAAGCTGGGTTAGTGTGTATATGACGGGTCACATTTGCAACAGAAGAATTAAAAATGTAATTCTTGTGACAAATATTTTGAGTTTACCAATAAAAGTATCCATTGTGTACCTACCAGTATAAGAGTGCTTCACAGCCTTCCTGCCAAACACAGGCATCGCAACAGCAAAATTCTTCTTCTGGTGTGTGTTAGAGTTCAGTTATGTGTAACCAGTGCAGTGATGGGCAGATGTGCACAGCAGAGCAGTCGCTGCCTTGTCAAGGGGCAAACAGAACACCTCGTGCCACTCAGGGCTAATGAGGGGGTCCCCTGGTGACGGAATCCAGCTGTGAGTTGTACAGTGAGTTGTTCCTCTCCTCACCCCACTCAGAGATGCCTCCTTTGCATTCCAGCAAAGGCTGGAATTCCACATTATCACATGAAACTCGCTCCACACACGAGTCAGATTTAGCCAACTGCAACACTTACGAATTGATAGTGGAATCACAAAATATATGAAATAGGAAAAAATACTCTAAAAATTCTGAAACACCCTGGTTAAGCTCCCATCCCTATTCAAAGTTCTGCTTTCTGCATGACTAAGTTTACAGAACTAAGCCACAATCTACTTTGTTTCGGTCACAATGAAAATGTGACAGCATGAACATCAGCCCCAGGCTGTTTCAGTAGGTACCTGAGGTTCCTGGTATGTTCAGAGCTGCTCTTGCTACATCTTCACAGCTCCTGTTATCTAATCTAACTTGCATATGTCTATCCGTGCTGTTGACAAGTATTCTGAAAATATTGGAATCACACCAAGAACTTAAAATAATCTCAAGTTAGCAAATGAAAAATTATTCTTTAAACGTGAGCTTTCATGATTCACTTTCACTGTGTAGCTTTTGATCTTCCTCAGGTAGAGACCATATGTCATAGGCAGGATATATTTGAAGCTGGAATATTTTTACAGGTATTTCTGTTGATCTGTGAAAGGATAGATTTAGAAATGCTTCAGAAATACAAGGAATCAAGATGAGAAATATTTTAATTTCTATCTTTCGAAATTATATGGGGATACAAGAGGGTCTTCTAACTTGAAATTTAAGGTAATTAGGATATCAGGAAAACTTACAAGATTTAAACTTGGACTCAGATTAATTTTTATTTTTAGTCAATTTTTAAAGACTTTGTCTGACCAATTTTAGCACCTGTCAATTCTAGAAGGCACAGAAACTACTTCCCATGAGGGATTTGTCCTCTCCGCTCTTTGAGAAAAAGGAACCCTTTTTGTCTGACAGTTGTATTAATAGATGCCAATGTACTTTATGCCAGTATTTAATGCAATACATTGTGTCTTTGAATTTTGAAGAACAGCATAGAAACAATGTGTGCAGCAAAAGGCAGCTGAGATAAGTTATTTTAAGTTATTTTACCTTATTTTTTATTTAACTATTTTAACTGACTAGATCTGCCATGAATCACCTGACAGCAGTACAACACTCACTTTACATCTTTGCTAAGGTATAAACCTCTGCCCGATACATAATTATACATTGTGTTTTTAAAATGTCAATTATATAAAAATAAAAATAAATACCAGGCAATTTTACAATTAGGTCTTTCATTAAGGACACAGTATGACAACATAATCAGCTTTTCATTTAATGGTTTGAAAAGCCATCATAGTCTAATTAATATGCTACAGTAATAACCACTCTGCTTGCATTCTTTTTCTTTCCCTGTGCTTTCCAATCTTTTTTTCAGTTAGTGATCTTAAAATACTGCCATATGCAGATTCCTGCATATGATAGTATTTTGCATATGCCATATCATGCATATGCCATAAATCATATGCCAGCTTTGTAGAATTACTTAACTCTTACCAGTGAATCTCGGTGAAGTTCTAAAGGTAGTTTGGGAACATTTGGGTTAAAGCCGAACAGCTCCATTGTTATGTCTAATGTTTCATCTTAGGATGTGCTCTGTTCAGCCTGTTCTGCCAAATAAGAATACACTGGTTGGCCTTTGCTGTCCAAGTTTTGAAAACGCAGAATAGACTGAAATAGATGGTGCTTTTTTCATGTGGTTAAAGTTCAGCTGGGAAAGAGTAATTAAAACAGTTAAAAAGTGTTTTAATGATGATCTAAGTCCAGAAGGGAAACTTGATTCCTTCCATTTTAGCAATGAATTCAAGAATTTAATGATCCCTGCAGGGAGAAACACATTTGAAACAAAAAAATTGACTCTCTCCTTAAATACCTTTGCAGACCCGTGTGTGTCTCTTAGATGGACAGGAAAGAAAAAGGGAAAGACAGAATAGGGGCCTGCAGTTCACCCGGGCAGCTGTGGAGTGTAACAGCCACAGGCACCATGGTGTGGAGCCACTTCTCCTGTACACCATGCTTTGTGAGAAGGTGGAAGGACTGGTGAAATTGATACTACATGATCCGAATGAGAAAAGTGACATTTAATTCACCTGCACCTGAGAAGATAAAATATTTAACCCCTTAGAGTTGTTGACAGAGATGCTCTTAACTTGCTAAGAAGTGATGAAAATATTTGTGGTCTTTCCCCCCATCATCTTTGATTCTTTAGTGTCAGAGATCTTTAAACTATAAATGAAAAAATTGTGTTTTATGAAACTCAATATTTTAGAAAGTCGAATAGCAAACAGCATCATCATAAAGAACTTTGTTACTGATTTATGAGAGCAAGACAGTATTCAGTTGGAAGCAGCTAATGCCGCAGAGATTAAATCAATCTTCACTATAGTTGCAAGGAAAAATGCTATAACAATAATAAATCTGGATGTCCATGAGAGATATTTACCATGTAAATGTTTGCTAAATCAAGATGGAAATAAACCCAAAAAGGTAGAGGATAGCTCCGGTAAAACCTGATGTTTTATACAAGTAATTACTGGTCATTACTGTGGCAATATTTCACAGTGTACTTCCTTGGAGGAAATGGGAAAGCAAAATATTTTTCTGCAGAAGCCCTGTTGAATATTCTGACAAAGGATCCATGAAAATTTGGTGAGTCAGGAGAGTTTCTGAATAGATATTTTGTGAGATTCAGTTCTCTGAGCCTTCTAGGAGCTAATCACTCAGAGAGGGCAGGACGGGGCATTGTGAAAGGACTAGATTGTCCATCAGCATTTTCAAAAGTGCTAAGAGGCCTCTAGAGAGATGACATTTGGCTTCTTAAAATGCAGTTCGTGTGTTATCACCAATCTGGTGACATACATGCCCCTAGAAAGATTAACAAGGTTTGCCAGATATGCTGCAAGGTAAAAATACACGGTCAGAACTTAACCAGGCTCGGAATGATGTCAAATGCAGATGTGCTCTTGAAGGAGCCTCCTTAAAATCAGTCACAGTTAATTTGATGTTCTTAACTTGTTTCTGATATCTGTGCTGAGAGGCATTCCACCCTGCAGCATTTTCAAGGTGATTTGGACTGTTAAAAAGATGAAGCATAAGAGAGGTGCTTAATTATAGGCAAGTGTGTGAACAAAGTGTGATATAAAGTAATCGAGTTAATAAAAGGATGGTGACTAACACAATAATAATAGCAATATGAGTTTGTGATCCATATCCAGTAGACTTCAGATATGGTTGATAAAGATCCCAAATTAGTTTTCTAATTAATTGTTTGGAAACAAAATATTTTCATTTCACTTTCTCTACTACTTTTGCATGATTGCCACACTTTCATTTCAATTCCATGTTTCCACTTTTCTGCTCTAATTCGTCTTTGCAATAATTGCTTCTGCTTCTTTTCATTTTGCTTCTCTTTATAATTCCACATTGCAGCTGGTCTTCAGCACCACACATAGTGTAGCCACTTACATAACAAATGCCACCAATCCCTAATGCTGTCAGTCATTAGGCAGTGTTTTTAACTGGATATCAGCTTCTCAAATTATTCTCACACCATCTGCTTGTTGAATATTTTTCATAGTTCATGTTTTTGGTTTTGTTCAGTTATCCTTTAAACTGAGACATTCTGCAAATGTGACATTATTCTCTTGCTGTGATATTATGAGACAGTTATTTTTTCCCTACCTGTTAGTTTCTTAAGCAGTCCACAGCACTGATGCTGTAATTGTTGGTCTAGCAAAGCAGACTGTATCTGCTGTGTCATTTCAGAAGACAAAGTTCACTTGTTTTACGTGGAAGGGCCAAACATTTTTTGCAGGTCTAAAAATGTACTATGTTTGCATTGTATCTATTCTGCAGATTTTAACAAAACTTACCCTACTTGTAGGTGATGTGGAGGTATAACTAGGTTTCCTTAACTTACACTGTTCCTTGTGTTGTTACTGGTAATTCTCAGATGCAAAAATGACCTCCTAGTTTCTCTATCCTTTTAAAATTTTTTAATCTCATCTCTGTAACAAATCCCCCTACACTGTCCCTTCACCACATTCTCTCAGTATCCACAGAAGTTTTGAAGAGGAACCCCAGAGTGACTCACAGCCCCTGTACTGAAGGTATTTATACCACAGAATGCATCCACACATGGTCAGAAATGAGCTGGAGATGCCACAAAGCCACTGCAACCCTCGTGTTTTTTTCAAATTACAGGGTCTCCAGTGGTATTGGGGTGGGGTTGAGAAGTTTTCGATTGGTTTTCCATAAGTCAATAACCACAGAATCATTAAGGTTGGAAAAACCCTCTAAGACCATTGAGTCCATTAATTTTGCCAAGTTGAAGAATGATAGCTTGTTGCTTATTAGCAGTTTGGGGTTGTCTACATTTCTGTATAATGCTATACCAAAACTAATTTTTCATTCTCACCTCAGCTTCTCTGTTCTCTCTTCCACACACTCATCTCTTGGCTTGGATAGCACATCAGTGAAACTGGTTATCCCTGCTCAACGTGTAAATACTCAGTGCTCTGTAGACTGGGTAGAATTGCCAGAAATTAAAGTAGTTCTGCCCGGTCTCGGTTGAGTAGTTACTTTGTGATCTTATGCTTTCTCCCAACAGAGGGATATAACTGCAAGTTTCCCATGCAAGTTCCTGCAGTCAGGATTCATTTTGCACAGATGCTTCCTTGTAACAGATCATAAACTTTTTAAATTTCTATGAATTCTCTTGTTAGTGAGCTCATGAACACAGAAAGCTTTATATGCCATACCAGAGGTAGTTCACAAAGATGCTTTCCTATTCTGAATTATCATTATTGTGGGGATCTTCAGTTTCTCCATCTTATCCTTAGAACATAAATGTCTATAAATGTTTTCAGCCATTGGAATACTTTTCCCCTATACAAAGAAACAAACTAAAAGAACACAAACATTTTTAGGGCTGATAACTTGGGGTTTTTTTAAATTTTCTGCATTGCTGATAGTTCCCTATCTGATAGTGAAATTCAATCAATATTTCTTCATTTTAGGAAAATGATTTTGTTAAGGACTTACAAAACAGGCTTCAAATTTTATTTTATGAAAATATTTGGCCCTTCCCTGTCATGCAACAACAAGCCTTTCAGGAGCCCAGGGCCAGGAATTTATTCCCCAGTGCTCTTGGCTGTGCCTGTGCCATGGGAGAGACATAGAGGGAGAAAGGGCCACAGCCCACCTCCTTCTGCACCGGCTCAGATAAGATACACAGCCCTTGCACCACGGTTTTGAACAAAGCTGAGGACTCCAAAACAAATATACAAAAGTTTTAGATGTAATGTCACTTTCCCAGGGAAAGATTTTCATTTTGTACAGTAACAAACATCGTTAATCTCCTGATTGCATAAACTTTGCTTGAACTGTGGGTCCAATTTGCTTTAAAAGAGGTGATACAGTGATATCGGGCCATGAGGAGGCTCCTTAGCTGGATGCGCAGTCAGAAGTCATTGAACAGGTTAATTGGCTGTACTTATCTTTTAAAGCAAAGATATAATGTTAAGGCAAAACACTTTTATACCGTTTAACTCTTGACAAAGGTGATGTAGCTCTTAGTTTTCAAATGTACTCAGGTCATGAAACTTTATGGCCTAACAAAATTAAAGTGTCACATCTCGTAATTGTCTTATTTTTATCTCTGAGAATTGTAAACATTTGAAATCTATGTAAATTATAAAATATTATAAAACCAAGAGCTTTAACTTTTTCTTACATCTAGAGATACTCCAAGCTCTAAAAACTCATTCCTCATTTCAAAGTAAAAATAGGGTTGGTATCAATTGCCATTTCACTTGTTATTCCTGATATGTTGCTGAATTTGATTAAAAACTGAAGGTTGCTATTATTGCATTCTTCTTTTCTTGAAAGGTATATTCCTGCCCTAAACTGAGTCCTGTTATGAGGTAATTCTTATGATAGGCATCCATTTTTACTCTTGAAAAGTGATTTGAAGCAAAGGTGATTAAGTGCTCCTCCCTGGCGTGTCATAGTCAGCTGGCCACTCATTCACTTCCCACTGGTGAGATGAGTGAGAGAATTGGAGGGTAAAAGTGAGGAAACTCATTTGTTGAGATAAAGGCAGTTTAACAAGTAAAGCAAAAGTCATGCAAGCAAAGCAGACCAAGGAATTAATTCCACACTTCTCCAGGGTAGGCAGGTGTTCTGCATCGCCAGGACAGCAGGGCTCCATCCCACATAACAGTGACTTGGGAAGACAAACACCATCACTCCAAATGCCTCTCCTTCTTCCTTCTCCTCCAGCTTTATTGCTGATCATGAGGCCATATGGTCTGGGATATTCTTTGGGTCAGATGGGGTCAGCTGTCCTGGCTGTGTCCCCTCCCCACTCCTTGTGCACCCCCAGCCTCGTCACTGGTGGGGTGAGCAGCAGAGAAGGCCTTGGCTCTGTGCATGCTCTGCTCAGCCGTAGCAGAGCACCTCTGAATTATCGACACAGTTCTCATCAAAAATCCAAACCACAGCCCCATACCAGCTGCTGTGAAGCCAAAACCAGCACTCTTTTGAAAAACAGTGGATGTAGTACTGGTGCTTTGAAAGACAGAAATGAGAGGAAGTGTTGACCAGTCTTTATTTTCTTAATGTAGTTCACTGTTGCTAATATGCTTAAGAAACTAAAATATGGGATAATATACTTTATTATGTTTTCTGATGTCAATTACTTGCTAACTTGCAGTGTAGTTTTCCCATAAGTCATTAAATATTGCTATGCTAATTCATCTGCAAGTCAAGGGTTAAATACCAGTGAACTTCAAATGAAATTAGTTAAATTAACTTAGCAACTAAACGGCTGTATGCTGGAAAGAGCAAGCTGAGATATCCTTCCCTTTTTTTAGTCATGACCATTAGAAAATCGGGTGTTTTAAGAAAGCTGTTGGATATAAAAGGATGAGCCCTCAAATACTTGCAACCTACATTTTCTTCAAAGATTAATTTGCATAGAGACAATGTAAATTCACAGTTTATCCTCCAGTTTTGATCTGGTGATAGGTACCAGAAGCATCATGTCTAGAGTAGTTCTGGTCTTTTACGTGCCAGTATTTGGCAACGCTGTTTATATCAGGTGCGTATGAGTTACAGTATCCTGAAGGCTTTCAACTTATTTTAACTTTTTAATGCATTCTAAAAACACTTTTCTATATTTTTTTTTAATTTTGGCACAACCAGTTTTCTTTGAATTACTATAGAACAAACAGCTGGTGGCAGGTAAATTATTCAGAAGAAATTAAGTAGTGCCAGAGAATTCAAAAAGATCTTTTGGCTTTCTTTGTTGTAAATTTGCAAAAGTAATGCAACTGTGGCATTAGAAATGAAATTTGAGTACTAATACATTATTTACTCTTCTTCTGTTTGATGAAATTTTTTCTTTCTATCTCTTCCTAGGACTTTCTCACAGCCAATGAGTTAATTCAAAAACGTAGAGTCTTATAATTATAACTTTTAATAAACAAAAAAGAGAGAGAAAAATGAGATAAAATATTTAAATCCAAAAAGGTGTAAAGTCAAGAACTGATTTTGGTTTACAATTTTATTTTTCATTGAATACACTGTTCTTTCATTCTGTCAGTGCATTGTAGTGTAAATCATTCTCCATACTTCTCTGCCTAGAAAGTATATTAATAATGACTATTTACTTAAGCTGACAGTTTGCCTTGCGCTGTACAACCACAGAATTTATCTCCTAACAACGCTGGATTTACTAAAAGAAAAATATGTGTCTGTGAGGGGGCATGTGCATACACATTAGGAAATGTACACGCATCCCCAAACATATTTTTGGCTTTTTTCTTCAGAAGTGTATCTAAAAAAGTTAAACCCAAGAGGCTGCCCAAGACCCTAAGAGACAGACCCAGACCTTAATACGTGCCTTGGGGCTTGGAGTCATCTCCTCACTGCTACCTGTTCCCAGGCCTGCCTAGGTGCTCACAGGTCTATCACAGCTTCCTTACTAGAACTCCCTAATTAACCGTGGTTGGGATATTTGGCTTGTCTGCTTCACAAATAAAGGGAGATCATGTGTACTCTTGTTTATTACTATTATTATTATTGTTATTATTACTATGAAAGGGTAAGAACATCTTTCAGAAAGGATCAGAATATTGAATGAAAAGGTGAAGATTATTTTCCAGTTCTTCCCTGTCCCTCCCACCTTTCCATTTAAAACTAAAACAAGTCTTCCAGACATTCTAAATTATTTACTTTTACCAAATGCAGATTTTTCAGCCACACCAGTCGCTTTGCTCTTCTTTCACCCCATTCTGGATACACCATTAACCTTCACAAAGTTATTGATCAACTCTTGACCCCTGTGACTCTCCCCACAGTCTTCCTAGACTTGAAATAGGTCAAACAGGTTGGGCTTTGCCTTATCCTGGAAGAATACTTCGAGACACTCATTTTGGGCTGCAGAAGTCACAACGAAGGCCAGACTCTAAGCGTGGAGGACAGCCTTGCTGTCTCTGTGTTGGGTATCTCTGCCCACCCGGGGTTTTTGAAGGCAGTGAGGTGCCCCCATTCAGGTCTGTTGTTACCTGAGCAGTTTTTGTTGAGTTGATGATGCTGCAAAACACCAACTACATCTTTTAAGCTAAAGCAGGGCATCAGTGTGTGTTGCCCTGTGCCCCAGAGCCCTCTCAGAGAGATCACACGGCCTCCTAGGAGCTCAGCAAGAAAGGAAACTGCTGTCAAAAGATTTTTGCCACAGGTATGGCAAACGGAATTGAAAGTCATGAATGTGTAAGTGAAGAGTATACGACTTTCATGAAATATAAAAGTGGCTTGAGTTGATAAGGTACTTTTTAATGGCTGGAGTGTTAACACTTTATTACAGTTAGATCTTAGTACTGCACTGATAAAGCAAGGGGAGTTGCCAGCACCCTGTATGCAACTAGGCTACAATTGCCTTTGCAAGTGTGACCAGAGGATTTTTCACTAGACAAGTCTAACTTCCCTGGTTCTAAGGTAAGTGGATCTCACAGCTTTTGAGCTAAAACGCAAGAGCTCTAAGTAAATAGCTCCATACCCCATCATCAGTCCAAGAAGAACAGAAGCTCTCCTTGTAGCAGCGAGCAGTTGAAGAAAAAATTCCTAACCCACAAAATGATATAGAATGTGTCGTTCTCCTGAATGCTCTTTTACAGTGTGATCAAGAGGCTTTCGTTTAGTGAACACATTTGCTCACTCAGTTTTGGAGAGTCGCCCTTCATTTATTCTTTCCCTTTGGAAGTACTTTCGAGTGCAAATTACTGCTATCAGAAGCCTTGAACTGAGAGGCTATTATTCTCCATGCTCAGATTAAATTAATTTTGAACAGTTTAATGCAGCATGTCCGAGCTGCAAGTCCAAGTGGTGTCAAATCTATTTCTCTGCTTTTTTAAGCTGCACCTTCAAGGGCAGTATGATTCATGGTAAATGTGTTCTTCTAATGTCTTTTGCTAAGCATTATTATTTTCTTTCATTTGCAAGTCATGAGGATAAAATGTTAACTATTTTACTCCTAAAATTATATAAAGAATGCACAATTTTATACCAGCCCTTTTTTTTTTAAGAAGGTTATTATATTTGCTTCTTGTGCATGAAATAAAGGAAAAATAGAAAAAATAGTCACAATGAAATCAAGAAATTCTTTTTAAAAGTGTCTAAAGCAGAAAAAGGAGACATTCTAGGATCCTGCAATATCATCATTGCAATAGCAAGGAATTATCTTTATCAATGTCTCTGTAATAAAATTAAGGATTTTTTAATGATTGGCTACATAACTCTATTTTTGTTTTTGCCAAGGTGCAAAAACAAAGCATGACATAAATCTGCTTTACTTTTCCTTTCAAGCTGAAGCATTCAGCTCTCTCTCCACTGCTTCCGATTGCTAAGGTGTCATTGAAAGGTGGTAATGAAGATTTCCCACAGGTTTCTGAACTCTAAATAGCCAAAAGAGTGGCAATCAGTTTTGCACTGTGTGGAAGTAAGGAATTTGCAATGCTGAGAGATCCAGTGTGCTTTCTGTGAAAGGGGGCCTGATGGCCAAATACATTTACAAATCCAGATTTTCAAACGCAGTCTCTAGCTCAGCAGTTGCCATTGCTGTTTCCCATTTTGCACTCTCAGGTATTATTGTATTCTGATATTTAGGCAATTTCAGTACTGCCTGATGTATTGAACATCACATTGACATATGGTGTCCCTATTTTAACTTCATCTTTTATGTCAAGTAATTGTTGTTACTTTCATGATCATATGTATCATTGAAATTTGTATAACACCACTATAAAGTATATTTGCATATTCATAAATAGCTATTTGGCTCTCGTGTATCCTCTCTACAAAACGGGGTATATACACAGTTAAATTATAAACATAAGGGCAGTGTAACCATCTGACAACTAAAGTCACCTCTATGATAAGGACAAGTCATAGTGATATCTCCTTTAGTAACTGAAAAAAGGGAATATATAATTCCACCTGTGAAAAAAAGCACCTTTTTGAAGAGTGCCAAGGATAGATTTTTTCTGAAAAATCCTGTTGAATCTTTATGGTCTGGAAGGCAACAGCCTTCATGTTGAGCAATTGAAGGACTGAAATGTAACACAGAAAAGAAATCTGTTCTGTAAATTATACAATATAAATTGCCAAGATCTGATTGCCAATCTACATTCTTTGCTTAAGAAATGGTTATTTACGTGTTCTGTACAATTAAATATATTTATTTTAACAGATTACAGTGATACAGCTCTCATGGGATGCATGTTATTCTCACAAGCCAGTGATCGTATGGCTGTTATTTTTGAGATGTTTATTGAGTGTCTTCAATAGCTTAGCCTATCAAAAACCTCTATCAAGAGGTTTTTCTATTGTTTTCATAAAGTTTCACTTCAGTAAGGTGTGTTTTATCTATTAAATAGTTGGGTTAAATAGTCCTCTGTATATTTTCATAAATAGCTTGGATATTTGCAGAGTTGTAGAATCCTTCAGGGGCAAAGATAAACCGTAAGGTTTTACCAACAGGTAAGCATGCCCATCATCATCACCGTTCAGTCATTTTAGCCACCACATATTTTGTTTATATATTAGGATGAATAATATTTCCGAAATGCCACAGTAATTCATGACAGCAGAACATCTGTGACATCACTTCTTTGTTTTTCTTTCACTTCTATTGCTATTGCTATGGTGTTTCATTTATCTTAGACTTTTTTTGAACCAAGAACACATCAGACAATCTACTTCTTCTATTTGCAGCTTCAGATGCAAAGTTGAGTTCCTGGATAATTGGGCAGTATCATGGGACATTAATTGCTCAGACAAGGGAAGCTCTAAGGGCACCTTTTGTGCTGCAAGTGCAGAGAAGAGTGATGTGCATCATACCAGAATTCGGGATTTGCTGGTTGTGGTATAACATTGCAAGGAGAGATGTGTTGCTGTCAGGAAGGTCAAGGCACAGCACAGCAGAGACAATGCCAGGCTTGCGAGACAGTGACTGAGAATAAGACCAAAGCACCAATATCCTGGTAGGATCTTTAATTTTCATAATTTTAAAGAAAAACAGAAAAATAAAATGAGGCTACAACATGAAAAATTACACCAGTGCTTATCATAGAGAAAGATGTCAGAGAAGCAGCAGAAACTGTGACATTGATGAAGCAAAATTAGATAATGGAAAATGAGCCTTGAATTCATCCTTATTGGAGTTACTGTGACTGAAACAAAATGTGACAGAAGAGTTTTTGGCTCAGATGCTTCTAAAGTATTTTGAAGTACAGTTACAGTGCACTTACAGTCCTCAGCCAATTGACTTTTCCAACACCTAAGAGTTAGGAAAAAGTAAAGACAAAATGAACAAATAAGTTTTAATAGGAACACTGTGTGTAAGACTACTGAGATGGGAAATTCTTTGTTGGCTTCATCCATAAAATTACTGTAATCTTTGAAATACTTTTATGTATTTTGTGGGAAATTTGCCTCGATTCATCTGGGCATGCCAACTGAGACACCTTTAAATGCATCTTACTGATGTGCAATACCAAAATCTTCAGTCTGGGGGACTTCGTATAGTAATTTTTATTAAAGAGGGTGCGGACTGATTTGCAATTGAGTAATGCTGTCCCACTAATGTTGTCATCAATTCAAAGACAGAAGACTACGGAGCAGGTCCTGTGTATCAAAACACATCTAATTAATGTTCCCTGTGCACTTCTGTTCTTTACTACCAGATAGTCTTGATTTTCCCTTCCTATGTTCAATGCTGCTGTTAATCCCTACCCTCCTGATGTAGATATTCCCTTTTAATAGCATCCAGAAACCCAGCATTTGTTAGAAAATCCCAGTAGACTGGTACTTCTGATCTGTCCAGGATGAGAGGATTTTGTATTCTGGCTAACTCCTGTCTGCCACTTTTTTTGTAGATTGTCAAAATACAGGAGAAATTAAGCCAAGTGTCTATTTCTGTCTTTACTCCTCTTGTGCTGCAAAAGAATTCTCAGTATCTCAAAAAATAAATCACTTTATTCTCCTTTTATGAAGATTAGATGCTATTTGGATAGCTAATACAAAGTCCAAAATGGGATCTTCTTGCAGTTGGTAACTTAGTACTGATGAATGAGACTTCCTTTTCTCACACTGACTCCAGGCTATTCTCTTCCCTCTTCCCCAGTTTTTGAGAAAATAGCATATCTTAACTATGTATATTATAAGCTCACTTTTTCTTCTCTCTGAAAAATATGACTGGGCCAAACCACTGAAGTCAGAAAGACATCAACAAAGAGTTTCTGTTTCACTTTGCAGAGGGTCTGATCCAATTTCTGTTCATAGTCCCTTGACGTAGAGTGAAGTATCGGGATTTTTGTCTGAAGACAAAATTTCCTTTAAATTTTCCTTTAAAAACAAGGAAACTTGTTTTCAGACTCATACTTCCCCTCAAGTCTTGTATTCTTGTATACTTGTATGCTATGTATATTCTAAATATATATCTTGTATACTTGTGTTCTAAATCTTACTACTTTTTTTATTGTTTTGCCTTTCATGTAAAATTTAAGATTCCTATGTATGACACATAGAGTGATATGAATACCTTTATATCATAGCTTTTATTTATCATAGTGCTACCCCAGATAGTGGATTACTCTGCAACAGATAGTGGTAGAGATTTTTTAATTATTATGCTGCTCTCAGCTCACATCTTCACAAGAAAAGTATTTTTGAAAGAATTTAATCATATCCTTTCCTAGATGCATAGTCACCTCTTAAAATATGTGTAGGTTTACTAATGGTACAGAGTTTTCTGCAGTCATTTATATTACATGACTGCACAAAGGATTAGGTAAATCACAATAGTTCTGATGTGAGACAAACTCTTTTAATAAGAAGTGGTTTGGGAGGGCTCCAAAAAGTGATCCTTCTGTTATTTTTTTTATTTCTGTTGTGTTTGATAAAAAGGAGATGAGATCATCTGGCAGATGAATCTATGCAGAGAGATTATGTACAGGTAGAGAAGGACTTTTATTATTTTAAAGAGGGGAGAAAGAGGAGAAGTTAAATTAATCTGAATAAAGAAACTGATTATGGACACACGTACAGAAAAAATGGCAAGTCTTAGAACCATAGACAGATTGTTAGCATCCTCCTAACTTTGTTGCAGGTACCTTAACCTGGTGTGCTGGCTCGACCTGGTTTTTGGTAGCAGAAGGGCCACAGAAGCGGCTTCTGTGAGAAGCTGCTGGAAGCTCCCACCATGTCCGGCAGAGCCAGTCCCTGGTGGCTCTGAAGATGGACATGCTGCTGGCCCAATCAGAGAGGTAGGTAATGCCCCTGTGATAACCAATTTAAGAAGAAAATCAAAACAAAGTGGGCATGCACAGTTTTTTTCTTAGCCAAAGGAGGCGGAGGTGAGAACATGTGAGGGAAAACAACACGGAGACACCAAGGTCAGTGGAGAAGGAGGGGGAGGAGGTGCTCCAGGCACCGGAGCTGAGATTCCTCTGCAGGCCGTGGTGAGGACCATGGTGAAGCAGCTGTGGCCCTGCAGCCCGTGGGGATCCACGGGGGGTGCAGAGATCCACTCACAGCCCGTGGGGGAGGTGCCCACACGAGCAGGTGGATGCCTGGAGGAGGCTGTGATCCTGTGGCAGACCCAGTGGAGGGAAAGGGCCCTGCTCCCAGGCTGGAGCAGCCTGTCCTTGCAGGACTGCACCCCGTGGGAAGAGAGACCCACGTCACAGCAGTTTTGGGAGGACTGTTTGCCCATGGGGAGAGTTCACATTGCAGCAGTGTTGGCAAGACTGCTGCTCATGAGAGTGGACCCACGTCGGGGAGGTTCATGGAGAACTGTCTCCCGTGGGAGGGATCCCACAGTCTCACAGGAGAAGGCCTCCTCTCCCGGAGCAGCGGAAGAAAATCTTGGTGATGAACTGACCAAACCCCCATGCCTTGTCTCCCTGTGCTATCACTGGGAAGGAGGGAGGGGTTGGGAGAAGAAAAGGTGTTTTAAGGGCTGATTTTATTTCTCATTATCCTCCTCTGATTTTGTTAGTAATAAATTCAATCTGTACCTTCAAGTTGAGCCTGTTTTGCCCTTGGAGAGTTTTCTCCCAGTCCTCATCTCAACTCATGAACCCTTCGTTAACTTTTTTTCCTCTCTTCTGCCCAGACCTGGCAGGGGAGGTTGAGCAAGTGACTCTCCTGGGTGCCTGGAAATTGGCCAGTGTTAAACCACGACACCTGGTGATGATTGGTGGATTAGGAGGCTTTTTTTTTGGTCTAAAGAGTAAAATAAGATCCAGTGTAGATTTTCCTATTCCACCAGAAGTTTTGAAATTTCCTTTTTAAAATGCTGCTATCCAGCTGGAAACCTTTGCGTATTTAAAAGCATTTGAGCCTTTTCTGATTGAGCTACACCCATTGCTCTGAAGTTCTTCCCTTCGGTAACTCCATCACCTTGTTTTTCAGGCCTTGCCTGAAAGCAGAAAAGCAAATGTGGCCATAGCCTGTGGTGAAATCTGGCTATGCCAGAAGTCAGGCACTGGGATAAATTACAGGATGGAGACAGGTTCGCCTGTGTGAATATCAGTGCGAAAGGGCATTCAGACACCAACTGCAGGGAGTGTTTGTGCTTCCATGACATTGTATAATTCCTGTGCTGTTAATATGGTGTGAGCCTGATTTATAGCAGCAATTTTCACAGGGCATTTTTGAGCTCTGTGCTGTTTTTAAAGATTTGGTCTCTAGGAACAGCATAATGAAATCACTAATATGATCAGAAAATCTCTAACAAGATAAACAGTATTCTCATTCTTCTTCCTGTCGCTAGCAGTGTTGGAAATGATCTCCTACTCACCAGCCTGCTCCTGTCTCACAGGGGGTGTATTTGGCAGCTGCAGAAGCCATGTGCCAAGTCTGAGAATGCATTTTTCATGTGTTAGTAAGTAGGTCTAGTGCTGACTGTGTGAGAGCCGAGACACTCAGTTATGTAAATCGTACGTGATTTGTGAGGAATTTAGTCACTGTGGCATGCTCAAGACCACAGTTTTTCACAAATCCCTCATAAGATCAACTTACAAGGTCATGTGAGAGCACTTAATCATGGAGAGAGATTGTTTCTGTTGCTAACATTTGAGCAGAAACACTCAACTAAGTCTTTATAGCCACCAAAGACCCTTTTGCAGTTTACCAAAAGACTGAGGTTTTGTCCTAGCACGAACTTGAAACCAAAAGTTATTTTGGTGCTCTGGCACAAACACCAAGAAGGCCAAAATTCAAAAAAATATGACAAATATAAAAATTATATGAGTAGGAAACAGTCAGGCTGACTTAAAGTGGCATAACACTGCATTAGAAACTTTGATACGTCTCTTCATAGAGTGGTTGAGGCGGTCTATGGAAATGGTGTTTCAACGTAAGTCATGATGAAATGAGGTTCAGAACATGCAGGAACCAGGATCTGATTATTTGGATTGTGATTTTTGAGAGAAACACTCCTGAGATCTTCACATCCTAAAGAGATGACCAAAGGAAAACGTTGACTGGGTTTACTAGGACAGTCGTCCTGTCTCCGTTATCCGGGGATGTGCTTGCACCTGTGCTAGATCTCATCCTGAGGGCGTATTTCATCTCGGAAGAACAGATTTGACAGGTTGAATGAAGACACTGCAATGAGATTTCCCTCTGGCTGGAAGGGACAGTGGAGAGGGAGCGTGGTGACCTGTTGGAGGAGAGCAGGGAAGAGGCAGAAGTGCCTGGGGGATAATGCAGTAGGGGTAAGTGAAAGAAGAGGAGCTGAGAGAACGTCTGCTCGGCTGAGAGGTGTGTGCTAGGCAGAGAGATGGGAGGTTAATTAGTACAACTGTTCACAGAATTATTTGCTGCTTAAGATGTCTCTTTTTGAGCAAATCCCTTCCTAGTTATCTCTTACCTCTTCCACTGGATGTGGAACGATAAAATAAAGTCATGCAAACTTAGAAGCAGTAAAAGTTTTGGAATCACTTCCCTCCCCGCCTCCAATTAGCAACCTGATGTGCTGCAATCGTGATCTCTTGCTGCCTAAGTATTTACTTTACCAAGCAGAAATTTGGCTTGTTAAAACCACTGTCAGTATTGATTAAAAAACCCAAACAGAACGGTAATGAAATTATGTTAAATTCTAAGTTCTAGCATCCCAGAAATTTGAAAAAATAATAATGATGCACCAAGTTATTTTTAAATACCAAAGTTGTATTGTGATCTTAAATGTTCCGAGAATTATAATTACATGCATGTAAATTACATTTGTAATCACATAGTGTAGGTGGTTGGTTTGTTTTTACTGTTTTCTCTCCGGAATATAACTAAAACCTCAAATTTTATAATAGTTGTTGGATTTGGG